>OY757544.1:14884281-14934526 GCA_963584105.1 Alviniconcha strummeri
GATCTTTTACACAAGCACAATGCTCCAGGAAGACTTGTCTGGTCCATTCAGATACTTGGATTCCCTGAGGCTATAACAATATCCGTAATTAAGTCATGGAAAACACACAAAATAATTTGTAATCCCTGGACTTTTAAAATCTGATGCTAAAATTGTTTCGAAAATAAGGCATGAACTTTGGACAGATACAATGTTACTCTGAGAAGATTTAAAAAATAGGCCTGTAAGATACCTCTAATATATAAACATCTCTATTGTCTGCAACGGTGGCTATTGTAATTAGGTCACACTAGATGGGCATGACTGTGTCCACATAATTGATTAAATCCGTTCATTTGCACTGTGTTTCGTGAGGGAAACAACTTTTTCAAAGCTTCAAACTGACAGATAATGTAAACTGTCAATTAGTTGTACACAATATTTAAAACAATTACTTCATTAGCGGAGCTGCCCCTTTCCAGTCAAGAAACACTACTTTGTCGCATACGCACATGGGTTGTGCACAGCAAGCTGCCTTGAAACATTTGCATCTTCCTCGGCGCACTTGTTTGCAAGTAAAGCGAATTCGTTCATAGCAAGATTCCTGAGCTTGGGATAGGTCGTCCACAAAGGTCGCCACGCCTTTTCCTCTATTTTGGTTTCCACACAACAAATGCTTCACGGCAGAAGAAGCTGAGCGAGCTGAAAGTTTGACATCTCATAGTTCACATGGTCCAAAGCAAAACGCCAGGGCATACGTTTAGTCGGACATTTTATGGATGGTAGTCACAACAACGAACTCAACGCACAAACCGAAGGACACAGAGCTGGAAATCAAGAACAAGAGCCCAATTATTAAACTGCGGTTTTTCAGTCTCCATCCTGTGTTTGTCACTGTTCGGAGCTGACAGCATGATCAGGCTCAAAGTGCACACAAGAAAGGAAGGCACTCTGCTGCAGAATATGCAGCGCTAGAGCTGTAAGCTGGTAGGTATGTCTTGTCCTCGCAAGATAAGATGCTTTCACAAAAGATTCTGCAACACTGTTCCAGCAGTTGTGATTGCACTTGGCCACCCAGAACCATTCAGCCACTCTCCAGGCCATCTCAACGTGAAGATCCCCCACCCCCACCCCTGTGTCATGATCACATATTTGTTGTTACTAAACAAGTCAGACCACAGCCACTGTATCTCTTTTGCTATTGCGGACAGCGGCTGGTCCATTGTCAGCACAGGAGTCTGATTTGGATTCAGATGTTCCACAACTTCCTTGACCAAATTCACGACACGGCTGAGTAAGGCAGTTGCATGGGCATTTTGAAGCAAGAGTGGCTTGATGCCACTGTTGCTTGAAAATGCCCATGCCTTACTCAGACGTTGATGAACCAATGTTGAAGACTGGCTTTTCCAGTGAGATGTACTTGTGATGGGTTGAGTTTCCAACAGAGTGTATATAATCCTCTAGATGACCTCTACTGCAGTGCCCTCGCAACAGAGGCATCAGGCAGATACGCCATATTTCCTTATGCTCGTGTCTACAGATTCTGACAGCATCAGCATTTCACCTTCATTTTCCGTCTGCCGAGCTAAGGACACACTTGTGCCGCGAAAATTGTCATTTGCTATTGTGGAGGAGGGGTTGTTGTCTATGTTGTCTACCACAGCTGCTCTGAAATCTTTTTAACGTGTTTGTTGGCACAGCAATGCTCTGGTCAAACTTTCCACATAATTTGTGTGTGCTGCGTCAGGTTGAAATTGTAAGCACCCGAGTTGGAAAACGCTCGGACTAATACCCCACAACTGAGGATGCTATCAACAAGTCATATTTGTCTGGTTTTAGCGTGGGTTTTTAAGCACACAAAAATGGTGAGAGAAGTTTCTGGTCTCTTTTGTGTCTCGCTTTGGTGACTTCGTACAATGGAAGGCAATCGATTGCGAAATTAACAGCGCAGCCTTATTTTTGGCTTCTGATTGCTTTGTCACATACGGTCCAGTCAGTATGAAACTTATTGAAGTTTTTAAAATTGGTGGAACTGATCCACCTTGATTTCTTCTTCTTCTTCTTCTTCTTCTTCTTCTTCTTCTTCTTCTTCTTCTTCTTCTTTATTTTTTAGTTTAATTTCCCTTGGAACACTTTCGACATCAGAACTGTTGAAGCATATCAGATTTTGTATTGCATGCAATATTCAAGGCCTCCCAGTGTCTTTGTTAAATACAAGAACCACTTTTTTGCCACGATGTATTGAAACAAGGTCAGACAGACCCAGCTGCTAAGATTTTCTCACGCAACCTTGAGGTGTACACATAAACCTCTGTTCGTCCCATATCCTTCAGGCGGGAAGAATACATCTGGCCAAAGTATGGCATGCTAAAGACGGACACATTCTATCCGACCTCTGAAATCTTCAAAATGTAAGCAACTATAGTTCAGCAAAGCACCTACGTGTCATTTCTCGAGCACAGATTTAGGTTGGCGCCTGAAGAATGCAGAAAGACACTTTTTGTTTACTTTGCTTCGCCTGCGACGATGTCAGCAGGTGAAAGCTTCCTAAGCAGATGTTGAAGCTGATGTGTGTGTCTGAGTACTTTCACACTGAATTGCAAGGTAGAAATGTTGTGTAACCAATCCCGCAGGGCCTAGTGGTCCATCAAAGATATGAAAAAGGAAACAACAACAACAAACCGGACAACAACAACAAAACAGGTTGTCTTGGATACAAAATGAGGAACATTTCATTTTCTAGTTTTTGCCTTTCTTTGTCTGGAAATGCGTTGCGTTTCCTTTAAAAAATACTTTTTTAAGAGCACGATTTGTGCCATGAAGCCTTCTACAAAGCTACTTCAAGTCCCTTTTCATCGTCCAAAATGATCTAAAAAAAAAAAAGTTATATGTAAATTCGAGTACGATTTTGTTGTTAAAAATGTGACAAAATCACCCAAACCGCTCACCACATTTTCCCCATGCAGTAAACCATCTCTGAAAAGAACTTTATTTCAATGAAATAATTCGTTTTGTCGCTCACACTTCAAACTAATGTAATAAAAAGATGATAACAGTAGCTTAGATTGTCTCTAAAAATCACCCCAGACTCATAAATCTAATATTTACAAACTGGCAGTGGGACCAAAAGTTGAAATAGTCCTAGATCTAGATTGGGTCACGCCCACTGAGCTAAAGGTCAATGGACTAGTGATAAGGCCGACCAAAACAGATGACCTGAGATGCAAACTATCGGTAACTGTGGCATAACTCCTTCTGTTTCCCGGTAAATAAAAGACAAATGGATGAAAAATTTAATTCAAATAGCCTGTGATTTTGTAGCATAGAACTCGTTCTCGTGCAGACGGACGTCAAAAAGCTGTCCAAACAATTTCATGCCAGGACAGGCGCTTTGCTTTAATTTGTACTCTGGTACAAAAATCCGAAGCTTCGTTTTTGTAAGAATGAAGTACATTTAGAAACGCCTGTATTTCAAATTCTTGAAAATCAGTGCTGTTCTTTTCATTGCCTGTGCTCAGAACAAAATAACAAATGAAAGTATGTGCACGTCGATTGCTTTGGTCAACACGTAAGTTACATTCTTAATACGTACTACAGAGGTTGTTAATGCATCCATTACATCAAAGGTGCAAAAGTAAGAAGGTTCTACGTGTATCAGTTTATTAATAACCTTAGCATGGCAAAATATACTAAATTTACTTTTTTGTTTGTTTGCTTATGTATATTTGTTTATTTGGGCGTTCAAAAAAAGTCGAACACCGGAAAGAAGGAATATCTGCAAGTACGGGTGACGAATACAGTCACAATTTCATTAATTAATGCGTTGCCAATGTTTGATCGATTAATGTGACCCTCAAAGACGCCCTTGCAGAGGTTGATGTGGCTGAAATAAATCAGTATGGTTAAAACTGTCTGTGTGTAGGAGTACAATGCTGCACTCCAAACCCCTTAGGTCTCTAAAAATAAATATTTTCTTCATTTCTGAGATTGTCCACATGACAAGTTCAGTATGCTTAGTTAGACCGTCACTGTGAGCCAGTGCCTCACCATACTTCGATTCGGTTTGTTCTACACAATGCAGAAGGCATCTGAACACACACTCATTATTGATTTTAATCATTATGATCAATAAAAAAAAAATTCTCGATGATTTAATTCAGGTGGTTTTCCACCGCGCTTTGGCGTCTTCGGTCGGTGTGAAAGACGGTACCCTTACGTGTACTCTTGGTGCGTCCCAAAAGTTTTCTTGAGAACAATCTGTAACCTATTTGGCACACTTTAAGAAACACTGTACGACTAGTTTGGCTGAGTACTGGGGGGGAGGGGGGGGGGAGGGGGGTGCACGGTAGGTCAAGATACCTCTCGGACTATGAGGCATCTTCTCTGCAGGCTCTTGAACACGCTGGTGGATCTGAACTATGAGTGCGAGTGTATGGCTCAGTTGGCACGGATAATAAGACTTAAGCATGAGACTACAAAATACAGCTGTTTTCAATTGTTCCGTGCTAGGCTTTGCGCCTGCTCCAAGATTTTTCCAGAGTCATATTCTGTGCAGACTATAAAAGTCCTTCAGTTCAAATTATAAACCAAGGTCCCCAGTGTTTGTGTACACATGAAAAAAGATTATGTACATATGAAAAAAGATCACATACTCATGTTAAAGATCCAGTAGTCCATGTCAGAGTTTGATGGATTATAGAAACACCAAAATAACCGAGCATGCACTTCAGTTCAGAATGTTGAAGTTGAACACTATATTGAAGAAGAAGACGAATGTAGTAGATTAATTTTTAAAAAATTAAATTTTGCTTTCCACTATTTGATATTATCATATCCAGAGATCATGGCTATGCGATGTTGACCAGAATACAAAAACAATGTAGGCAGGAGCATTTCTGTACTGTGTCAGTGCAGTTACCAACTATTTGGAAGCTGATCTTCGTTTGCATTAAATAAGAAAGAATGCACTTAGTATTCGGCCATTTTATTTTCTCTGATATAGATACAGTGGATTCTTTTTTTGTGATAAAGAACAAAAAGAAACAAAAGGACATCTATGAATAAGTCCGTACATTTACTATATTGTGTCTGTGTCTGAGAAAAGTGGTAACTGATCTTTTCTAGCATTTATTGGAAAGTTTACGTAATACTGTGTTTAATATTGTGCAATTTTTTGTTTTTGAAACAGATATAATACAATACAGAAAACAAAACAAATAAACAAACACATAAAAATAAAAATAAAACAATAACAAAACAACAAATCAGAAAAATACAAATGAAATCTAGAAGAAGAAAAACCATTTTCATCTTTCTGGTGGTACCATTTGCTTAACTTTCAGTGCCCTAGTTATTTAGCAGTAATCCAGTTTCTGAAGCAAGTGACGACAAAAAGTTGCAGAAGTATGCAACTTTTGGAGTCGAGTTTGAAATTTCACGACGCCGTCACGCCGGTATGCATCACAATGCAGTGTGATTAAAATAAAAGCAAAGTTAACACACAAAAATAGGTAACTGATAGGATTTTTTCTCATCTTTTACATGGTACTGTTCTCTTTACATTCCACTCCATAGTTATTAAGCGGTAGGCCCTGAAACAACAACACCATCCGAAAAGACGTCTGCAACTTTTTGATTTTGGATGTTTGTCGCAGAAGTTTGCAACACGGTTCCGTGTGGTCAAAGTAAATGTGACATAATTTTTGGAATGTAAGGAACAGATAGAACAATCGTTCTTCCTTTACGTGGTACCACTCTTATAATTTTCTGTGCTCTAGATGTTTAACAATAAGCAAGTTTCTGACACAAGTGGCATGAAAAAGTTGCATAAGTATGCAACTTTTGGGGTCGAGTTTGCAATTTTACGTCGCCGTCACACCGGTATGCATCACAGTGCAGTGTGTTTAAAATAAAAGCAAAGTTAACACCCAAAGACATGTAACTGTTAGGAAATTTTCTCATCTTTTACATGGTACTATTCTCTTTACATTCCACTTCATAGTTATTAAGAGGTAAGGCCCTGAAACAACGACACCATCCAAAAAGTAGTTTGCACCTCTTTTTTTTTTTTTTTTTTTTTTTTTTTTTGGTGTGTGTGTGTGTGTGTGTGTGTGTGTGTGTGTGTGTGTGTGTGTGTGTGTGTGTGTGTGTGTGTGTGTGTGTTTAACGGTAACGTCGTTTCTGACCCATTATTATTAAGTAGTTTTCGCCTTAACAAATCATACACAGTTTAAACTGGATCAGATAAAACTAGATTTTCCCCAACTGTCTGATACTGCTCTGATCTTGAACAATGAAAGTGGTATCAAAAAGTAAAGCTCAGTGAGCAATACATTCATGCAAAGTTTGAAATTGATCACATTAATTTACAGTACGTAAGAAAACCGCAACATTAAAGTTGTCGTCGGCCCAACACTGACACGGCCCAGCATAGACTCATTTCCTTTCAAGTCAGTCACCAGAGGGAAGGAGAAAGACCACTAAATCGCGAATCGAATTAAATTGTGGGTACGTCGCTTGGGATCTTGGTATTTCTCTGGGTTTAACTTATTTATTATTCATGAAAACCGCAGTACGGTCACGTTTGCATAGCGGAGACAAGATTGAGACTAGTTTGCTGAGAAAGCGTTTCCTAGTGTTAGTACATGACACCCACCCACCCCCCAAAAAGCCAGCAACAAAACAAAACAAAAATGACGACAGCAACAACCTTTTTCTTCTTCTCGTTTTTTTCTTTTTTAAACTGGATGAGTTCTCAAAGACATTCTATGGTCAATACCTGAATCCGTATGTAGTTTCCCCCCTGTCTTTTGATGCGGAGGAAGATCCACGTGGTTATCACTTTACACGTCACTTTTGATGGTACACTTTGGAATCTGTATCACACTTAAAGAGTCTCTCGCACTACCCAGTTTTCCGTAATTATCAGAGCTGATCCCATGTGTGTAATTCTGAGTGTCCACCTCTGCTGACAGAGAGCTCACACTTTCATCTTTGTCAAACAAGTTTGCAAATTTTCGCTTAATTACTACCTGCAAACAGCAAGTACGTTCCAGGCATTTAAACAGTCTCCTTTTTGACGTGTTTTGTTTCTCGACTGTTTTGCTACATTTCGAAAATTTCATATCCGCAACATCTGCGGTAAACAGTTCTGTTTCTTGATGGGTTATTTTTTGTCGTGTGTCTGAGTTCCGATCCACGGATGCCTTGAAGGACGCACTTGTTTCAGTGCTCAAAGTATCTGTATTTCCTTTCTGAGAGTGCACGATGTTTTCCCCTTTGACATTGCCGACATCAACGTTGGACGGACTCGAGGCAATTTCAGAAGACGACAACAATTCTTCCTCGACAAGTCCTTGGCCTTTTGACTTTTCCTCGCTGATAAAAGTTGAAAATGCCTCTGCAGCCTTACTAAGTGAGCCCATTATACCTCCCTCTTTAGCGAGAGTAGTTTCCGATGTGCTTCTGGGTGTGTTGTTGACCGGGAAGATCACCATGGAAGCAGCAGAGGAGAAACGTACATTGAGGTCAGGCCTGCCGTGGATCGGAAGTGTTTCAGGTGCGCGTTCCCTTAGAATGCCAGATGGTGCTTTGGAGTTCTCCATAACAATCATTTTAGAGTCTACGGGGGAACCCAACGACCTTCTGAACCTCAGTTTCCAGCGTGATATTCCAGTAAGACTGGAGTCTGCAGAATTGGTGTCATGAACATTCGAGACGAAGCTGTCGTTCATGGCCCACACAGTGTTAGCCACGATCACTCTCAGCTCTCGGTACCTGGTGCTGCGAACAAAGTCTTCGTACTCCTCGTTCTCCCCTAGAAGACAGTCGAGTTCCTGTAGCACCTTCTTGGTGTCTCTGCTACTTAAGCATTTGACGTCAAACTGAGGCTCCTTCACTCGCCTGGATCGTTGTATCAATGAAGGATTGATGAAGCGGAAGGAGTTGTCTGAAGTGAGTTTGTCAAACATCTTCTTCACGTAGCGTCGTCTGGCACGTTTTGACTGCCTGCATGTAAACAATCATCATTATCATCATCGTCCATTTCCCTGACTTTAAGCCCGTTCTTAACTAGTAGTTCGCCGAACATACTTCGGACAGTTCGAAGAACTATAATTCTTTCTTAATTGAGCTCAGACGAGCTTTTAGTTCATCGGACATGGTTCGGACAGTTCGACGAACTATACATCGTTTCTTAACTGGCTTATAATGAGATTCAAACTTCGGCCCAAACTTGCGGCAGAAGCGCAGCAGCCAGCATGATCCAAAATGTAGGCTAAAGCAAGTCAAGTCAGTATATTTTAATCATCCCTCACGAGGTATTTCAACCAACTACTATATCATTCTGGGTCCCAGAGATAAGGCTGCCCCTCCCCAATCAACAAATAGGTCAGTTTCCTCCGAAACGAATGAAGTATCGACACGTTGTCCCTCACAATTATGAAACATTAAAATGGCTCTCATCGTTGCCCACCTTTAATGCAGAAGTAATTCTGGTGGCGACAGTGTAGCGATAGGTAAATTCTCCCGCCCCCCCCCCCCCCCCCGCACTCCCCCCCCCCCCCCTTCCTAATAAGCCTTGTGGTTTCTGTGGACGTTAAGCACCATGTTTACTTACCTACCTGATCGTGAACACAGCTTCGTCGCAGTTCGACGAATATCCCGAACTAGGTTCGCGAAGCAAAGTTCGCCCAACCAACCAGGTTCGCCGAACGTTTTTCAGGTTCGACGAAAATACCCGAACTAGGTTGGCGAAGCAATCTTTCACCCAATTAAGCACGGGCTTAAGGTTTCTGTTTGCTGTGTTATCAGTGTGGAACAATGTATCACCTTTTTCCTCCATATCCTGCCAGCTACCCGCATACCTGTCCATTTAAGTATACAGTATCTCTATCCACATCCACACTTGTCCATTAACCTACCTGTTAATTTCCAAACGTTTGTCCCCTGTTTCCGTCATATATGCCCACTTAGGTAACGCCTCCGAATCCACAAACCTACCCGTTTGTTGACGGTACCTGTGCAATAATGTACTTATTTTCCCAGGCATCTAAAAACCTATAAACTCATGGTCAGCCTAACCACAAACCTTCCCGTTTAGTAAAATTTCTTTCCATTTTTATAATCTCCCGCAACATCTGTTTACACAGATAATGGTCGTTCTTCCCACAATCCTACATGAGATGCATGTGGGTGGATATAGACTACTTATATTAATGGGTGTAGGTATACAGACCATTATGTTAGTGGAGAAGTGCGCGGATAGGTGGAAATAATGGTAGGACAACGCATATGTTCTATAATGATAGACGGGTATATCCGGTGGTGTGAGACGAATAGGTGAGTGCACAGGTACCCAGGAAAACAAGTATGAAAATATACACGTAGGTTACCAAAACTAACCAGTTATGGCTGCGTAGAAAAACAGGTCATTTTTATACTTTCTTTCCCAGCTACCAGCAAAAACACACAACTGTCGTCTATTTTGCTATCAGAGAAGCGACTGATTTTAGCGAGAGTGTTTTCTTTGCGGCCTGCGCCGCACTGTTATATATTCGTTCGAAAGGCCATTGTGATAGAAAACTGTCTGCTGAGAAAACAAACCTAATCGCTGTACGCCTGAATCTGCGGAATATTGTTTGACTGTATTCTCTACTGCATGTCGCAATCCTACGAACTCCATCACAAACTGGCGTTGCAAGTAGGATCGGCGGAGCGAGAGACCTATCGCCACAAGGGCAACAGCATGTTTTACTATGAACCCATCAAACAACCCTAGCCAGCCACCAGCACCATCGACACTACACAGCTGAAGGCCTCACAAGCTGCGTCGAGTTTCCGGCGATGACGGTAACCCCGAAAACTTCATCCGGTAGACAAAGCTGTTCCTGCAGATCCAGCCCATGGCAGATCAGCAGCAGCCGGCTGGATCCTCAGCGCACTGGAAGACCGTGCCACGCAGGAAGTGCCTGGCAAGATTTTCACCATCTTAGAACGCACTGGGGTGATCATCTCGACTCCTCTACCCCGGCTGAGGCGTTTTACAGATGTCAGCAGAGGTTTGCAGTGTCTGTGGGGGAATACGTCTCCAACTTTCGCCTTCTGTGGGCAACGTCTACACCGGCATCTTCTCAGAGGTCATGCTGCGTGACACCTTCACAGGTGGCCTGCATCTCGTCTCTCTCAAACAAGACACCAAGAGGTACATCAGAAAGAATGCAAATCCGACCTTCGCTGATGTGACGAGGAAAGCTCTACGCTGGATGAGGGAAGACAGCTGCCCTGAAACCACCACTGAGCAGATAGCAGTTCCCCTTCATGACGGTCTGCAGCAGCTTCAGCAGCAGACCAGCTCCGGAGCCATGCCCAAATCACGCAACGACCATGGTCTACCATCCGACAGAAGGCCTACAAACAATAGTGGCCTACGTGATCTGGACTGCTGGTGGTAACAACGACGTGACCACATCTAGTCTAATTGTCAGTTCAAGCGGTAATACCAGCAGCGACGACGTGGACAGCGAGAAGGTGGACAGCCAAGAGAATAGCTTCAGGGAACTATTTTCGTTGCTTTCATCAGTCAGGCAACTTAAGCTTCTGTCTGTCAACTTAAGCTTCTGTCTTTCAACTTAAGCTTCTGTCTGTCAACGGAGCAGAAGTGCCGTACTCTGGCATCCTGTTGGCTGACATTGACTGATGAAGTGTCCAGATGTTCCAGTTTTGGTCGTCAAGGAGCCCACCGAGCTGTACGTGCAGCAACGTAAAAGACAACGGCCAGTCTTGGTGGGGATAAACGTCCTCCGTTCCTGTTTCCCTCAAGCTCCAGCCAGCCAGGTCCACTCATGTCTCCGTGAGGTTTGACTGCAGTAGCGAACCACCATCCATGGCGTCGCTCGGACTACATCCCGCTGCCACATCCCCGCCAACTCCATGACCAGCAACTCCATGACCAGCATCAGAGTTACAGGAAACGCGCCTGTCATCTCCCTGCGTTTCCCCTCGCTCATCGTCTGCCCAGTGGGCTACTAATCATCAGTAGCAGCGAGACCCCTTCGAGGTCAAGAGTCGCCACAATGAAACACGCACACTCGCACAGCTCCGGCCACCAAAAGGCCGCAGGCAGACTCCCTTTTCTCGATGCAAAGTACTTCAAGTCATCATTAAACTTATCGATTACCTCAAGGAGCTCACGGCGTGAAAACCTAAAACGCTGAAATAACCCTAGCTCATCATACACGTCTAATATATTTATTCGGTTACAAAAAACACGATCACTTCGACTTGGATTGTGTACACGTACCAAACCGGTCGCACGGTAGCCATCATGAATCTCGTATCAGCGGGGATAGCTCAGTGTCCTTGAGCGCCGGACTCGTGATCGAAAGGTCGCGGGTTCGAATCCCCGCAGGAGCGGTGGGAGAATTTTCTTCTTCATGGTCAACTTTCTGTGCTGACTCTTATTTCGGTATCCGTTCCACCCCCGTGTTACCGCAGTAGCACGTAAAAGATCCCGGTCATTCTGCCAAAAGTGCAGATGGCCGGTTCTGTCTAAACACGCATGCACCTTACGTATGTGGCTTGGCATGATGTGACATGGTGCATGGTTGTATTGTGTACACAGAACTCGCCGAGATGGCAGCAGTTTCATGTGGCACCAGCCATGCCAGCGCCGTAAGTACACCACAGGGACTAGGCCGATCGTACCTCCCCCAGCAGGGACGGAATCTTCTTCCTTGGAGTGCCGACACACCTTGCACGCATCATGCACCGTATACACATCGACTGGTGGAAGGCCATATGCATACCCACACCCTGTGTATCATATGTACTATTCAAATGTAAGAATTGCATAGCACATGTTAAACCCTTGACAGATAAAATGACTAGCCTGGAACTCCCCCCTGTGCATCAGCGGCCGACAGTGCGTCATCAGCGAGAGGGCTGGAGCCTTCTCCGTGCTGCCGCCACACTGATCTACAGCTGTCCTATGACGGCCTACCTCTCATTCCCATGAAATATTTTTTTGAGTGCTCTGCCCCTGCGTAAGGCGGAAGTTTGTAGACTGGGACGTTCCGGCAGCTACGTTAGGCCAACTGGGTGTCGCCTGAGCGAAGATAGTTTCGATCAACCGCAACTCTAAAAAATAACTACCATGGGGGAGGATACTGTTTGTGCTGTTTGAACTACAAAGGAAAGGAGGAGGAGGGACGTGAATTAAAGTTACACAGACTGACTGCCGACAAGAAATTGCGGAAAGTCAAGTTCAGTCGGTGTCGCCTTCTCACCGCTCCCCCGTAACCAGCCATCCCCGGGGGTGGGGGAAGTGAAGGGTGACCTCAACTGACGACAGGGCTCGGGGGAGGAAGCGCTGTGTTCAGATCCCTGAACACCGTTAATCCGCCATCGTGCTTGCCGAGCGTGACCAACGTTCCAATGTGGCAAGTACCCTACTCCTCTTTCCTTGAAACTAACAAACCCCATAATGTTCTTAACCAATGTAGGATTACTATCCGACTCACATAGTATGATTATCCAAATGCCTATGTTTTTAAAGGCCACGAGACGATTGTCGCTTTTTAACTGTAAATAGGTGTATATCCGAACAATGGATTTTTAACAGCAGCAAGCGCGTCGTTATTGCCCAGAACATATCACGCATGTTGAAGCTGGAATGTCGACCGAGTAGAATGTCCAACCCCAAACCAGCAATTAAAGGTATTCCTTTAATGGAAGCTGGATAGATTAAAAAGTATAATGATGCCTTTGTTGCAGATTCACTTACAACTTCCCCCTTACTCTTTAGTTTTAAGAGTTTGTTACAGTTTGTCCCTAATATGTCAGCCCAACATCCGAAGGCATTAAGCCCCACATCATGATGATGATGATGCTGTGGAGCTTAATGCCCTCGAATGTCAGGTTGATATATTAGGGGAAAATTGTGACCAATTTCATGCGTGTGCAGTGTTGCTTTACGTCCACAGAAACCGAGGCTCATTAGGACGGGGAGCCCAGGACGGCCACTTCCGACTTTCACACAGCTCCTGAACTCTGCCACATCATCAGGTAGGTAGGTAGTGTTGCTTAATGTCCTCGGATGTCGTTCGACATATTAGGGACAAGCTGAGACCAATGCCGAGGCATGGTTCAATACTGCTTTACGTCCACGGAAACCAGAAGGCTCGTTGCCAATCTTGCCGCTGTGAGTAACGACCTACTTTATTGTACATGTAGGGGAGCGGGGTGGGTGAGTGAGGGAAGCAGGTTGGAAGCATGAATGAAGAGTCACAAGTCAGAGGTTGCTATAACATAACTTTTATTTCTACACCAACCAGGAAAAAGTGTCTGTGTTGGAAAAGACACAAGCAAACAAAACATTTAGAACATGAAAGCAAACGTAAAGCCTAAACAACAGCAATCATGTAATAAATACAGTAACCATGTAGTTTACCTGTAGGCTACTATAATACATGATGGTAACTGTGACAAAATGATTAATAATCAAGCACATGAATTGTGTGCATGACTTGCACTTAAAACCCTATCTCACAGTGTCGCGGTGAACATACAAGAGACGGCCAGTCAATTAACTGATCAACTCCCTTTATATAATAGTATACAATAAAGTAAGAGTGAAAAAATCTGCATACATTTCGGAAACACCGGTCATCCTGTGGCATAAACAATGAACGCACAAACAATGTACACTGACGCCATGGCGGCTGCAACCAGGCGGCAATCAGACGCCGAAATTACTCACGTGTTCAAGAACCAAAATCAAGGCATGTTGTGAACATGGTAACATTATAAACATACATTATTTACATCAATAAGAAACAATAGAATAAAAAGCCATAGAATCAGATGCATAGGCAGCAGCTTGAACTATCACTAACTGACGACCTGCTACTGCAGGGACACTGGGGGAAAAGGGACGCTGCCGGACCATTTTGCTTTACGTCCACAGAAGCGAGGTGGCTTATTAGGGACGGGGAGGGGGGGGGGACCAAAGAATGAAGGCTCGACCTCGGACACCGCCCGAAAGAGACCGGAGAGACCGTGGACCGCCGCCAGAACAATGGAAGTGTTAAGGCGGTGTCCCCTCGCCATTGCCCAGGGACTTGTACACTGCGCAATTGCTGTTTCAACTGCTGTGCTTGGGTAGAGTCACAAAAACAAAGTCCGTTGCACTGCTGTTGACGAACAACTTAGACAACTCGAAGCGAAAGAAGTCCAACTTTCGCAGCCCAGCTCCACCTCCCTACTCATGATCTCTTCTGGGCTAACTTGAAGGTCCAGCTCCACCTCCTTCCTCTAAGATCTCCCAGCGCACAAGTTTTAACACTTTAGATAAAACTCCTACCCAATCAAAAAAGGATCAAGGACAGGAAAGAAAGGTTAAAGGGTCATGGCCCGAAACATGTATACGCTCGGTTACATACATAAACATTTGACAGTAAAACATCTTATTTAATTTTTTTAAATAACTATTATTAAGGAAATGTTCGTTTTGTTTTTTGATCACTCGAAGCGGTCGGAATTTCGCACACAAAAGAAGCATCTGAGCCAGTCAAATGACCATTAGCAAGCGATATGACGTGTGTGTGTGTGTGTGTGTGTGTGTGTGTGTGTGTGTGTGTGTGTGTGTGTGTGTGTGTGGTCCATGAAAATTTGCTCCAATCAGCACTGATCAGTCTGACGTGGTCAACAAGACTCCAAAAGCCATGGGAACAAACCATGCAGCCCCATGTGCCACGGGCAAACTGTAAATTTATGCAATAATGAATAAAGAAGGCATGTCAACAGTTCATTTTACACTATCAGCTATACAGTGCCAACCAAGATGTCAAATAATCAAGCACATTTTAAATGCGAATTAAAGGCACAGTTAGGTTTTTCATGTATGTGAAAATAATATAACAATACTTAACATAGCATTAAGATTGAACAATTTTTGTTTTGTTGTTTTTTGGATGGGATGTGTAATGAAAAATAAGTACATGTGGTATACAACTTGAAGCTCAGAGTATACTTTAGCAAGGAACAGTGAGAAGGAATGATTTTTTTCTTTTCTTTTTGCAACAGTTTTCTTGTTGTTGTTATTTTTTAATTAATCTATTTGATCTTAGATGTCTTTCATTTGTGAAACAACTCACTCTTTCTGTCAACAGGCCACTTTGTTTTTAGACATCAGTGAGGCGTGTTCAACCCGAACAGAGAACAAAACCCTGTCCACCGGCAAGAGATGCTTCTTTGAGTCTGAGACAGTATAAAATAATTGTATGCTGTGAATATTTTTATAAAATGAAAAGAAAGAAAGAATGAGATTAAACTTGTATGCCACATCATGCATTGTTAAGGGTAAACACATTTTCGGGTTACATACAATCAACACGAGAAAGCAAGATATAATTTCCATAAATTCTGCATAAAAAAATAATTAAAAAAACTTTTATACTAACAAAGCTTGAATTATTCAAGGTTTGCATGATTCATTTCATATATTACTGATTCAGTTACTTTCGCATGTGATGTTTACATGAGCTATATAGATGAGCACATGCATTCACTGATTAATTTGCAGTCTTGATGCAGCACATGTGGTCACTGCCGTTTGGGTGTCCACAGGGTAACCGACTTAAATTTTCTGGTTCAGTCTGTTGAGTATGAAGCCCACTGGAATGAAGAGAAGCAGGATTTGGGAACTGCCAGATTTGTGAGATTGTGTAGCTAAAGAAGAAGGTTATTCAGCCTAATTCCTAAAGCCGAATAGTTGTCGCAGAGTTCTCTGTGATGCACCATGGAAGTTGTACTTTCCCAAGATCTTCGTAGATGTCTTCGAAGTTGAAGTATGCAGCACAATCAATAACTGGCGGAGTCTGTCAGGCTGAAACATAGAGTCAAACTTGATGTGTAAACAACATTATTTATAAGTAATGTAATAATTTCCCTTGGCCTGTGTTTAACACAGTGACAGCCAGCCAAACACTGATATCATTACACATAGACATTTCAGTTTCAGGAGTAAAAATAAAATAAAGCTAAACCACAAAAAGCAAAATAGGTGGTTGTGGGGGATGGGGGGGGGGGGGGAGAGGTTTTGGAGGGTGAAGAAAGAAAAGGAAGTTTGTCTCCAGAAGTCGTAACTTGGTCAAAAACGCACAAGTCACAAGAACTGGTATGATTGTAATTCAGTAGAGGCTGAAATCTTGCACAACTCAATGTATTTCACAATACTATAACTTTCAGTTTTAACTGTTTCATTGACACTAATGTAGTAATGACAGACTGTGTGTGACATTAAGTGATTGACAGAAAATTGCAACATCACAGTTCTTGCTATGATCAGACAGCTCAACACCAACAATTAAATCCTGTTCACATTTGTTAAACAGTTTCAAAAATAAATACTCAGCTAAATAAACAAATATGCAGTCATAGCATTTATGAATCACAGCAATTTCAAGTCATGATACACCTCAGAGATAACATTAACAATAGTATTATTAAACACATTTGACCAGTTACTGAATTTAGGAGCAAACAAAATCTGCCACAAATACACATGCAGCTAAGACTAAGAGGGAAGGGGATCTAACACACAAGTAACAGGTGTACATACTACATATTCATTAACAATAATAACAAACAGTTACAGAGTATTAACACTACTACTAAACAAATCATTACACACACACACACACACACACACACACACACACACACACACACACACACACACACACACACACACACACACACATATATATATATATTGACCAGGTTTACCAGAGGGAACCACTTAGCAAAAGGATTGGAAAAGAAGAAAAATGATTCAAATTTCCAGGGACCTGTGACCAAGCCGTATCACAAAAAGATTCTCACCAACAGGAATTTGAATAAAGGAGACAAACAAAAAACAAAACAAAAAACACTCAGAGATTTTTCAGCTTGATTGTTGACGGTTGAAATTCACAAGCACACAGACAAACATGTTGAGCACCAGCTTTTACCATGTCAATGCTGTCACGAGTATGGCACTGTAACTTAACATAAATGCAGCATTCCTACGCTTTGCTTAGTAACAACGTTTTGCATTCCACTGATCACTGACGATACAAATGGGTGAATGCATCATTATTTCTTGTGCATCATTATTTCTTGTGCTGAATCTTTTTTGGTATAAATCGCGACATTTTCATGGCCGCCATTTTTTTATTTCATTAAATCTCAAACTAGTGACTCATTTGTCAGTCATCTCGATGGTCATTTTGCATACTTAAAAACCTTGGACTTTTACTGGAAAGGGCCCCTGAACACTGATTTTAAGTCGTGAATATCACTTACATTGTACAATATAAATAAAGTTTAACATACACGCTATTCGTTTGATAGATTGACATTTTCCTGAGGTACGTAAAAGTATTGATTTGAATAAAAACAAACACGACGCTTCGAGCTGCTGCGTCGTCTACAGCTGAAAATCCCGGGTTTCGGTCACGTGACCTCCGTCACGTCACGACAAGTCAACTGACCCGCATGGCTCAGTAACGACTTGAACAAAGCTGAGTCGAAAGTAGTCTGGCAAATCAATTTTAAAGCATGCCGAGCGAGTGTACTGCAGTTGGTTGCAGTGAAAAGTTGACACAGGAGTGTGTGTTTTTTCCCCCATGCTTTTCCTTAAAAAAGAAGAAGAAGAAAAAGCCAGAAAACGCCAGTGGCAAATGGCAATGAATCGATGGGACCTAGCCACAAAGAAGTGGGAACCAAAACACAACAATGTGCACAGCTCAAAACATGTCGAAAAAAGTGCTTCACATATCATACCCTGCTAAGCATTCAGTTTGGGCTCAAATACATGTCCACAGGGTAACCGACTTGGAAAAATTTCCAGTTCGAATCTCCCAACAGAAGGATGAAATTCCGACGCCATTGCCAGCAGTTGGGCCTTTGTTTATTTCCCCCTTGTCATTCCATCTTTCTCGAGCCTTGTTAGGTGCGTGGCGTTTCAGTCTTTTTCGATGTGTTTACTCTAGCTTTCACAACGGGCTAGATCTCATCGGGGAGACTGCCTTTTATTGGGTGTTTTATTTTCCCAATTTATCCGTATTTGTTTCATCATACATAAAGATGAAAAAGTTTTGTTCGTTCTAGTTCAATAGACTAGCGATTTCGTGGCCTTCCTGGGTTAAGCCCGTTCTTAACTGGGCGAATGTCGCGAACCTAGCTGGAAGTATTCGGAGAAGCTGGTTGGTTCTTAATTGGGCCAACTTTTCTTCGCGAACCTAGTTGGAAGTATTCGTCGAAGCTATATTCGGGGTCCAAAAAGCTTCGCTCAACATGTTCTGGGAACATTCGCCCTATTGGACGATCATTGCCTCTGATTGGCTGAGAGCAGAGCTCTCCTGTGAATGAAGAAAAAAAGAGAAAATAATGGATGACGGTGTCGCTAGGTTCTTCACTCGCTTCGGAGGGCATTTGTTTATTTGTTGACTTGTGGGAGGCGCAGCCTTGTCTCGGAGACCCAGAATGAGGTAGTAGTTAGATGAATTACCCTGTGAGGGATGATTAAAGTACATTGACTTGACTTTAGCCTACGTTTTCGATCATGCTGTCTGCCGCAAGTTCGGGCCGAAGCTTGCATCTCATTACAAGCCAGTTGAGAATGAAGTAAAGTTTGGACTGTCCGAACCATATTCGGCGAACTAAAAGTTCAGTTAAGAAACGAATCATAGTTCGTCGAAGTGTCCGAAGTATGTTCGGGCGAACAAACATGCGCCCAGTTAAGAACGGGCTTTAGGGTTTGGGGTTGGGCTAGTGACCGATTCTTGCCATTGACTGCTTTTTTTTTTCTTTTTCTTTTTTTTCTCTCTCTCTCTCTCTCTCTCTCTCTCTCTCTCTCTCTCTCTCTCTCTCTCTCTCTCTCTTTGCTTGCCCTTTTGTTTCTCGGGTTATAGCGTTCATTTACGATGTACGAGTGAGGGGGTAGTCTCGTGAGCGTCTGCTGCCCCGCAATGTTGTCACTGTTAAGTGGATTGTATCGTGTACACGGATTACGTGTACAGCCTTTGTCACGTTGCTCGCTGACATTTCCTGCCTCCTCTTGGCTTATTGGCCAATTCGTACTCTCTGTTAGCTTGCCTGATTAGGGAAGCCATTTTGAATTTCTCTTTTCGTCTGCATTTGTTTGCATCCCGATGCTATGTCATCGGTAGTCCTGATTAGCGATTTGCTTTATCAGTCTGTAGGCATTGTGTTTCTAGATGGAGGCCGGGTCAGTGGAGGGTTAGTTTGTCGTTGGCACAGTTATTTTTGCTTCTGTGCTCTTATGTCAAATTAAGTCAAATCATGTCAAGAACTTCTTGATTCCTTCAAAGGAAAATGTGGTGCCACACATAAAGCCACAAAGACAGTGTACGTTTATATGTAAATGATTAATACTTAAGAAGTACGCAACAACACGTAGTATCGCACACATCACAATATACAATAAACACAAGCATAACCACCACTATTCTCATGACACTTCATCGTCACTTCAACTCTCCCAGTCGATGCCAAAACTGATATCCGCAACTAGCCCGTACTGGAATGACCGTATTCCAGTTGCCATTTCCAACTTTTCCCTTAAATTTATCCGGAGTTTTGTGCACTGAAACTGTAGAAGCAACAATGCAGTCGAGTCTTATCGTGACGTCACGATTAGCCTTTGACTTTACGGCTCCAAGTAAACTCTCGGCCAAAACAAGCCCGATCACGCGGCTACAGCGGTTATTTCTTTTGCCCAATCTGCCGTGACATATTGGTCTTGTTTTATGATTCATAAGCATTTAAGACACTTGAAAAATATGAAATTATTACTGAGGCACGGGATATATACCTGTATTTACTGTGTGAGAATATTTAGTCGGTGGAATATACCAAAGAGGATATCTGAAGCTAAAATCGGTCAAAATCAGTGTTCAGGGGCCCTTTAAGCAACACAACCGAGATGCAGCACACTTCTGCGAGTAAACAATACAGACTCTGAGTGAGCCTGACACATGTGAAAAAAGTATGTAGCCTACAGATTTGAATTAGATGTGACCGTGACCACCAGACCACTGTATGTACAGTATGTTCAGCATGGAGGCATGATAATTAGTAATAATATCACAAGCACCCCCCCCCCTCCTCCCATTGTTAAACGCAAACCACCTTTAGAAGTTCAAACTCAAAGCGACAAAGTACTTTGAAATAACTTAAGTTTTACTGCGTAACAATGATAAATATTGATAGAACAACCGTATGAAGCCTGCAAACAGAAATGTTCCATGTTTCAGGCCAACTTGTGTGCTCGTGTGGCACACCCTTTAAACCTGGAAGGATTCCTCAGGATAAGAACATAAAATTCATTTAAAAAAGAAAAGAAAAAAAGAAGAAGAAAAAAAGAAGAGGACAGAATAAGAAATGTGGTGAGCAAAGTAAAATTATAGTACAACACTTACATAACAGTTGCGGGCTCTGGTCAGGTCGGTTCTGGTGTTTCAGTTGACTTTGAGTCTTGGGGCATATACAGGTCTGGCCAACTTTTAGCAATCTGTGTGCTGCAAGGTCCACTTGGGCCCACAGAAAAAGATGAATTTGTTTGTCTCTACTATTACTATTATTGTATTAATACAATTACTATTATTATAACGGATTGCTGATCTAGATCTCACTCTATCACTATTATCAACCTCATATAATGTTAACTGAACTACTTCCCCTCCCTTTCTTTCTCATGTAAATTTTCATCTGATAATAATTTAAAAATATAATTTTCCGAAGCTTTATTTTTGCTAAGTACTATACTACTACTACTACTACTACATTAGTGTTATAACTCATATTTATTATAACACCAATGTAGTAACAGTACTAATGTAGTGTTATAACTCATATTTAACACTAATGTAGTAACAGTACTAATGTAGTCATTGTATTATGTTAAACATGGTATTTACTACTGGCCATGAGGCCTTCACTATGACACTTAACAAAAGTTGGACATAAGATCTTGTGTATACACAAAGAGATACACTAACCACACACCCACACATACAAACACAACAAGAACAAAACAACATGATTGTTATTGTTAGTTGCAGGGACAACAGTGATGCCTCGTGACTTTTTACACCCATCTCCAATTAATTCTGCATCATATGTTGTT
The DNA here is from genome assembly GCA_963584105.1 of Alviniconcha strummeri. Classification (NCBI taxonomy): domain Eukaryota; kingdom Metazoa; phylum Mollusca; class Gastropoda; family Provannidae; genus Alviniconcha; species Alviniconcha strummeri. The sequence goes on from OY757544.1 coordinate 14,905,451, forward strand.
ATTACGTTTGTTTTGGTCTGCTTATGCTGATTTCTCTGGTAGATTTATTCTGCTTACTTACATATAAATTACAAGTTAGCTGCACACTTTTATCTAGATTAACATCTAGGGTGATTTAAGAAATTTCAATTCATTACTAACAGTTGACCACCTCTAAATCTGAACAGATTCTGTGAATATGGTATTAAATAACAGTACACATCTGCTGATGTGCATGTAAACACGATGTAGTGGGTTTTTTTTGTTTTGTTTTACCCTACCCTTCTACACTTACATATCGCTTCATCAGGTTCATACTGACACACAACACAAAGCTGTATTAATTAGCAGTTTATACAAGAAATTATCAACACCTCAAAACTTACCATATTTGAGGTAATCTTCGGTGAAATATCTGAAGAAGATTGTTGACTACCATCCGATGCAGGTGATGGAATGGAGCAATCGGCTTCGCTATTCCTGGTTCTGTATTTGATCCTCTGCCCGCATCAGCTTTTGGTAATTATGAAGCGCTACCGACGATGCAACGGTGGCTACCAACGATCTTTTACATTTCTTCCTTTTAGTTAAGAACACGGTGTAGACAGGTAAGAAATGCTCGCAATCGATTCAGTCCGCCATTCCAAACAGAGACACTGGATGTTGCCCACTCACAAAGACCGTAGTGCGCGAAAAAGGCGTGTTTCTTGCAGTCCAGCAGATCTCGGTCCATGGCTAGCGCAAAGCAGTTTACGCGTTGGGGTGGGTGGGTTTACAACATGGGCTGTCACTGAGTAGCCATTGTAATCGCTCCATTGGCCGCAAAAACGTATAAACAATTAAAAGGAATGCTAATTTAATATGAAAATGCAAAGCGTGCGAATGTTAGGAGTAAGCCTCTTTTTCAAGCGACTAAACAACGGCTGAACAACAGTTAAACAGTTAGTGAAAATGTACTTATCCGGTTGTGGTTGAGGTGTGTTTAGTGCCTACAGTGTCTGATTCTTCCCTGTTTAAAAAAAGAAGAAAAAGAAAAAAAGAGAAAAAAGAAAAGAAAAGAAAAGAAGTGAGAAAAAGGGGTTTTAAATGCCACCACCAAAAGGTAGCCGGGCAGCATTTACTACGCCGGGCGCTATACTCACTTAATTGAACAAACTCACTTGCGGCAACCCTGAATCACAGTGACGACGACAAGCGCTGACACCATCAGTACACAAGACATAATCCACATCCAGTGCAGTGGCTCCGTTCCTTCTGATTTCAGCTGGTCTCCTTTTGTGCCTAAAACATGAACGAAAGTGTCCCTGGCACATGCTGTGTCCAAACAGTTCACACATTTCAAAACGGAGTATACTTTCCTATACTGACTAACCTACAAAATATATTTTATTTTTTGTAAAAAAGAAAAAGAAAAAAAGGTGGATACTGCAAAACAGTGGTGTGAAGGCATGACGATTTGCACACATGTACTATGATCCTCTCTCAACATTTTCAGGCACTGACCTCCTTTGCCTATAATTACCAATGTAATTAGGTCACCTACACGTACTGACAGTATCACCAAAACTACAGTTTCAAACCAGTGTTTTGGTAACGACATCAATTGTGATCTTTCACACAAGCACTGTGCTCCAGGAAGACCTGTCTGGTCTATTCAGACACTTGGATTCCCTACAATATCCGTAATTAGGTCACGGACAACACAAATTTGTAATCCCAGGACTTTTAAAATCAGATACTGAAATTGTTTTGAAATTAAAGCATGAACTTTGGTAGATACATTGCTACTGTGGGAACATTTTCGGTCTGATCTCGCGATACCTTTATCTGTTGTCTGCAACAGTGATTACTGTAATTAGGTCCCACTAAATGGATGTAAACGTGTCCACACAGCCGATCCCCATTTAGTGGAGCTCTTATGGGGTGCATACTGCAAAATGGAATCAAAGCATGACGTGTTGTACACATGTAATGGAGTGGAGTGGTCAAGACAGGCAGCAGTCAGTCAGAAAGGGAGACCACAGCAGGCGTACGGCAATCATGATTTATTGTATTTACAGCAGACAATCTTCAGCATACCCAAAATAATTATGATGATGATGAAGTAGAGCTTCATGTCCTCGGATGTCGGTTGACATATGAGAGACAAATTGTGAGCAATGCCGAAGCACGATTCAGTGTTGCTTTACGTCCACAGAAACCGTAAGGCTCATTAGGACGGAAAGCCCAGGACGGCCTCCTCGACTTTCACACAGTTCCTGAACTCTGACCTAAAATGATCACTCGCACACGGGCCGCAAGGAAATCACGCTCTCGCCCTCTGGACCACAAAATGGCTAACATTTGTGTTTCCTAGGCTCATACAGGTATAATTTACTCAATAACTAAATTAATTAACTCATGAAAAGCATCAAATAAAAGTTAAAATTGCAATCTTTCAAACCATATAAACAAAATGTACAAACATGACTTATTTTATTTACAACAAGCGTGGGAAGCGTGGCTTGCGCCTGTCTATAAACAGATTCATACAACTAAATCACAGCTAACACAATGTACAAAATATTAATGTTACTAAAACTTACATCAGAATAAAGTGCACGCTTCCACGGTTAAAATGGTACATAACAATTACTATACAACGTTCTGTGTGAGAAGCAAGACACACTCAAAGACTAGCAACAAAACAATCGACGTGAACTTTCGCCTCGTCGCAGCATCAGTGATAAAGTGATATCAGTCAAGTAGTCTATGAATACAACTTAGCTTCTACAGTACACAAGACTTAATAAGTTAATTTCAACCCAAAATAAACACTAAACAGGAAGTCAGTTAAGCAAAATATTATACTACAAAGCACTGATCGACACGAAATACTTTAATCGAGTCAAAACAACAATTCACTACTAAACAGAGACTGAAGCGGGCCGCGCCTTGCAAGCGACGGCCGTATAAAAAGACCTAGCGAGGCATCGGCTACTCGCGGGGGCGGGGATAGCTCAGTGGTTAGAGCGCCGGACTCGTGATTGAAAGGTCGCGGGTTCGAATCCCTGCTGGAACGGCGGGAGAATTTTCTTCTCCAGGGTCGACTTTCTGTGCTGACTCTTATTTCGGTATCCGTTCCACCCCCGTGTTACCACAGTAGCACGTAAAAAATCCCGGTCATTCTGCCAAAAGTGCAGGTGGCAGGTTACAGCTAAACACGCATACACCTTACGTATGTGGCTTTTATTGAACCGTGCTTCGGCGTTGGTCACAGCTTGTCCCTAATATGTCAAATGACATCTGAGGACATTAAGCATCAACTCATCATCGGCTACTCGGGGGCGGGGATAGCTCAGTGGTTAGAGCACCGGACTCGTGATTGAAAGGTCGTGGGTTCGAATCCCTGCTGGAACGGCGAGAGAATTTTCCTCTCCAGGGTCGACTTTCTGTGCTGACTCTTATTTCGGTATCCGTTCCACCCCCGTGTTACCACAGTAGCACGTAAAAAATCCCGGTCATTCTGCCAAAAAGTGCAGGTGGCAGGTTACAGCTAAACACGCATACACCTTACGTATGTGGATTTTATTGAACCGTGCTTCGGCATTGGTCACAACTTGTCCCTAATATGTCAAATGACATCTGAGGACATTAAGCATCAACTCATCATCGGCTACTCGTGAGCCGGTTTGGACTAGCTGTAAGGCGTTAGGCTGGTAAGCGGAAGGACCTCGGTTCGATACCGCTTCGGCTCTCCTTTCTCTTCAAAAACGTTGTCACTGTCTTGTGACTTTGTCCATCACTTCCTACTGAAACATTAAAATGGCTCTCATCGCTGCCAATCTTAATGCAGAAGTCATTCTGGTGGTGACAGTGTAGCGATTGGTATATAATCTCCCTCTCCCCCAACCTCCATACCCCTTCCCCCCTTCTCCCCGTCCCTAATAAGCCGTACGGTTTCTGTGGACGTTAAGCACCATGTTTACTTACTTACTATGCTCTGGTGACCCGGCTAATCTACAAGTAGGTCACACAAGACAAGATTTTGTAATTCAGACAGAACTTGATTTGACAAACATTGTCTTGAAAATTAAAGCATGAACTTTGCGCAGATGCAATGCTTCTCTAAGAAGATTTTAGGCTTAAAAGATACCTCAAATATCTATAAATAAATAAATAAATAAAAAGAACTCTGTGTGTTGTCTGCAACAGCGGCTATTGTAATTAGTCAAACTGTGGGCATGACTGCGTCCACATAACTGATTAAATCCGTTCATTTGCACTGTGTTTCGTGAGGGAAACAACCTTTTCAAAGTTTCAAATTCGCAGATATTGTAAACTGTCAATTAATTGTACACAGTATTGAAAACAGTTACTTCATTAGCGGGGCTGCCCCTTTCCAGTCAAGAAACCCTGTCTAGTCGCGGTGACAGTTCTTACGGCATATGCACAGGGCTGCGCACAGCAAGCTGCCTTGAAGCATTTGCATCTTCCTCTGTACACTTGTTTGCAAGTACAGCGCGTCCGTTCTTAGCAAGATTCGTGAGCTTGGGGCAGTAGTCCACAACGGTCGCCACGCCTTTCCCTATATTTTCCATACAACAAATACCCCACGGCACAAGCTGAGCGAGCTCGAAGTTTGACATATAGCTCACATGGTCCAATGCAAAACAGCAGGGCATACGTTTAGTCGGACATTTCACGGATGGTAGTCACCACAACGAACTCAACGCACAGGCCGAAGGACACAGAGCTGGAAATCAAGAACAACAGCCCAGTACTTAAACTGTGGTTGTTCAGTCTCCATCTGTGTTTGCCACTGTTTGGAGTTGATAGCATGTTGGGCTCAAACTCTACATAAGAAAGGAAGACACTCTGTTGCAGAATATGCAGCGCTGCGGCTGTAACCTGGTGGGCATGTCTTTGTCTTCGCAAGATAAGATGCTTTCACAAAAAGATTCTGCAACACTGTTCCAGCAGCTGTGATTGCACTTGGACACCCAAAACCATTCAACCACTCTCCTGGCCATCTCAACATGAAGACCCCCCCCCCCCCCACACCTCCTGCCCATCCAATCATGGTCACATATTTGTTGTTGCTAAACAAGTCAGGCCACAGCCACTTATCTCTTATGCTATTGCGGAGAGCGGTTGGTCCGTCGTCAGCACAAAAGTCTGATTTGGATTCAGATGTTCCAAAGCTTCCTTGACCAAATTCATGACACGGTTGAGTAAGCAGTTGCGTGGGCATTTTCAAGCAGGAGTGGCATCAAACCAATGTTGGAGACTGGCTTTTTCCATGAGATGGACTCTCTACTTGTGATGGGTTGAGTTTCCAGCAGAGTGTATATAATCCTCTGGGCCTCTTTTTTCCCTGTCATAACTTTCCATCTCCTCGAGATGACTGGTTTGCAATGTCCTTGCAACAGAGGCATAAACTGTTCTGATGGTGGGCAGGGTACTGGAAGAACGTGTGTGTAATCAGCAAGCTGTTGTGATGCGCCATATTTCCTTGTGGTCGTATCTACAGATTCGGACAGCATCCGAATTTCAACCACTTTTTCCGTCTGCTGAGCTAAGGGCACACTTGCGCCGTGAAAAGAGTCATCTGATGTTGTCCACCACAGCTGTTCTGAAATATTTTTAGCATGTTTGCTGGCACAGATATGCTCTGATCACATTTTCCACATAATTTGTGTGTGCTACTTGAGGTTGAAATTGTAAGCACCTGAGTAGGAAATGCTCTAACAAATACCCCAAAATTGAGGATGGCATCAACAAGTCATCTCTGTCTGGTTTCAGCACGGGAAGGGAAGTTTCTTGTCTCTTTTGCGTCTTCGTACTATGAAAGGCAATTGACTGGGAAATTAACAGCGCAGGCTTATTTTACGATAAAAAATAATTGCTTGGCTTCTGATTGCTTTGTCACATACGGCCCAGTCAGCATGAAACTTATTAATCTTTTTAAAATTGATGGAACTGATCCAGCTTGATCGCCCCCGCTTGCGACGATGTCAACAGGTGAGAGTTTTATAAGTTGATGTTGAAGCTGCTGTGCATGTCTGAGAACTTTCACATCCAAAGACAAGGTAGACATATTGTGTAACCAAGGAAAAGAAGAAAGAAAGAAAGAACAAAAAAGTAGAAAACACCAACAACAAAACAGGTTGTCTTGGATACAAAATGAGGAACACTCCATTTTTTAAATATATTTTGTGTGTGTGTGTGTGTGTGTGTGTGTGTGTGTGTGTGTGTGTGTGTGTGTGTGTGTGTGTGTGTGTGTGTGTGTGTGTGTCTTGAAATGTGTAGTGAAATCGTGGTCTCTCTCTGTGTCTCTGTCTGTCTGTCTGTCTGTCTGTCTGTCTGTCTGTCTGTCTGTCTGTCTGTCTGTCTGTCTCTCTCTCTCTCTCTCTCTCTCTCTCTCTCTCTCTCTCTCTCTCTCTCTCTCTCTCTCTCTCTCTCTCTCTCTCTCTCTCTCATTTCTATTTTAGACATCTTGGACAAGGGAAAGGGAAAGCAGCTTTCCAGAGGGCTTCGTGGCATAAATCGTACTCTTAAAAAACAAAAAAACAAAAATATTAAGTTTTTTATTTTATTTTTATGTATATATTCTATATATTTGTTTATTATGAAGAACAATATGATAGTATGGGTGACGAATACAGTCGCAATTTCACTAATTAATGCGTTGCCAATCTTTGATCGATTAATGCGCTCCTTATGGACGGCCTTGAAGATGTCTGTTATGTGGCTGAAATAAATCAGTATGGTTAAGACTGTCTGTGTGCAGCAGCAGTGTACTTCATTCCAAAGTGCAGAGAGAAAACCCTTAGGTCCCTAGATATATGGTCACAATATAAGGTGGATACTGCAAAATGGAGTGAAAGCATGACGTGTTGCACACAGGTATGATTTTATCTGTACATCTGTGATCTGAGCGGCTTTTGACAGCTGAAGCATATCAGATTCCGTATTGCATGCAATATTCATGGCCTCTTCAATGTCTTTGGCAAACACATGAACCACTTCTTTGCTACGATGTGTTGAGACAATGTCACGCCCAGCTGCTAAGATTTTCTCACGCAACCTTGAGCTGTGCACATAAAAATCTGTTCGCCCTGCATCCTTCGGAAGGGAAGAATGCAGCTGGTCAAAATATGGCATGATATATGTCAGTTTGACTGACACATTCTGTCTGACCTGTGAAGTCTTCAGAATTTAAACAACTAGTTTTCATCCTCGCATTTGTCAAGCAATGGTGTTGGATCTAAGCTGGATCCTGAAGAATACACAAAAACACTTTCTGTGTATTTTGCTTCGCTTGCAATGATGTCAGCAGGTGAAAGTTTCCTAAGCAGATGTTGGTCTTGAAGCTGCTGTGCATGTCTGAGTACTTCCACATCCAAAGGCAGGGTAGACATATCCTGTAATCCTGCAGCGCCTGATGGTCCAACAAAGAGAGAGAAAACAACAACAACAACAAAACCACCACAACAAAACCACCACCACAATAAAACACGTTGTCTTAGATTATTTTTTTTTAAAGAAGAAGAAAAAAAGAAGAAGTGAGGACTGTTTTCTTTTCTTGTTTTTGCCTGACTGATGCCTTTGTTTCGTCTTGAAATGCCTTGCGTTCCCCTTAAAGATTATTAGCCCGCGTGACTTTTTTTTCTTTTTTCTTTTCTTCTTTTTTGCATAGAATTGAAGAACTACCTCTAATAATAAACCCGAGCTTTGAACTCGCCCTAATTCTTTCAATATCGGCCGTGAAATATTGAAATTTTTACCTGTAATCAACAGAACTGCAACTTCCGGTTCGATTTGGGATTTCCCGGCTTGTTACGTCACTTGTGTATCACTTGAAACATGGCAAGTGAAGACGGTCACCTTCAGTTACCTTGCGAAAGCAGCGATTTTGAAGAAGATGAAACACTACCTGAAGATGCAAGCAGACAGTTATATACAGCCGTATCAGTTTGAACCATATGCAGCAGAAAACAGATCTACTGACGATAGCAGTGATCAAGAAGAGTCGGTGGACTGCGAACATGGCTGTCGTTTGGACTGTATCGAGGAGCCATCGAGTGGTGAGCATTTTAGTTTTTCCACGTTTTTATGTTTGTTGTTTTTGTTGTTGCTTGTTTTGTTTTGTTTTGTTTTTCACTCAGGGAGGCGGTCGGGAATTTTGTAATTAATCTATTTGATCATATGTCTTTCATTTGTTAAACAACTCACTCTTTCTGTCAACGGGCCACTTTGTTTTTAGACGTCAGTGAGGTATGTTAAACTCAAACAGAGAACAAAACCCTTTCCACCAGCAAGAGATGCTTCTTTGAGTCTGAGACAGTACAAAATAATGGTATGCTGTGAATATTTTACAAAATGAGGAAATGAAATGGAATGAGATTAAACTTGTATGCAACATCCTGCATTTGTCTGGGTTCGGGTTACATACAATCAATAAATCAAGAAAAAGCAAGATATAATTTGGAAGACTGTTGACTGTTGTCCGATGCGAGTGATAGAATGGAGCAACCGGCTTCGCTATTCCTGGTTCTGTATTCGATCTTCTGCTCGCATCTACTTCTGGTAAGCCACGAAGCGCTACAGACGATGCAGCACTGGCTATACCAGTTTTTGTTGTTGTTGTTGTTTCTTGTTTGTTTTGTTTTTACATTTCTTCTTCTTAATCAAGAAGACATCTACAGGTCCATGATTATCACCGCACGCGTGATCAGAAGGCACTGCCATATTTCAGCGTGATACACAAGTGACGTATTTCCGGTTTCCGTATTTTGAACAGGTGAGCGTAAGTGGTTTGGTGCAGTTTTTATTCCATTAAAAATACACGAAATATTTTCTGCAAAAAGTAAACACGGACATTAAAGACGGACTCACTACATTAAAGTACACGTTTTAGCAAACAATCATTTTTCACGCGGACTGGTCTTTAAATAAAACAAATAATAATATATATAAAATTAAAAGCACGACTGAAGCAATGAAGCCCTCTGAAAAGCTGCTTCAGTTCCCTTTCCCTCATCCAATGTGCTCTAAAATAACATAAAAACATTCATGATTTTGTTTTTAAAAATGTAGCAAAATGACCCAAACCGGGCACCATACTTTCTTTTCGTCAGGCGGTTAACCATCTGAGAAGAACTTTGTTTCAATGAAATAATTCGTTTTGTTGCTCACACTTCAAACTAAATATACTAAAAAGATCATAACAGTAGCTTACATTTTCAAAAAAAAATCACCCTAGACTCATCATAGATCTAATATATATGTACAAACTGGCAGTAGGGTAAAAAGGTACCATAGGCCTAGACCTAGATTGGGTCACGCCCACTGAGCTAGAGGTCCATGGTCCAGCGAACACACCCACCCAGACAAATGATATGAGATGCATACTGTCGGTAGCTGTGGCATACTTCTTTGCGTTTCCAGATAAATAAAAGACAAATGGATAGATCTCTTGCTTCATATGAGTTATATCTACATTCCAAGATATTTACCAATGTTGCAACTGACGCCAGTCCATCCAGGTACACAGCCGCCGTTAAGACACACTCCCGTTTTGACGTCACAGGAGCCAGGACCCCCAAGACAGTGACCACAAAATACGAGGCAGCTAATATTTTTGTTGTTGCAGTCTGAAAGCATGAGATTCAAACTGAATTTGACAAAAATTAAAGCAGTTCAACTTTCAAGCACATGAATTAACTCGTTGGCTGTTTAGCAGACTTGTTACTGTTTTGTAGGGAAGGGGGGTGGGCTTGGGTTGGGGGGGTGGGGGGGGGGGCAGGTAGTAATAATGAGGTACTCTTCAATGTGCTGTTTCTCCAAACAGCCCATTACAAAGGTAACTAATCACAATCAAAACAAAAATCTTGCGCGCGCAACACACACACACACACACACACACACACACACACACACACACACACACACAGAGCCAATATGACCATTTTATGTAGAGTTAAAAAACCTGTTAGTGCATGAGTCAACTAATTGTGATTCATAAAGGCAATTACTGCCTCAGTTCCAGAATAATATTCATACACTCATTCTTCAGTCAAAGCATGTTCTTTTCTGTGACGTCGTTAAGCAGGTTACTCGAATACACACACACACACACACACACACACACACACACACACACACACACACACACACACTCACACACACACACACACACACACACACACACACACACACACACACACACACACACACATATATGGCTGACATATATGTGTGTGTGGTGTGTGTGTGTGTGTGTGTGTGTGTGTGTGTGTGTGTGTGTGTGTGTGTGTGTGTGTGTGTGTGTGTGTGTGTGTGTGTGTGTGTGTGTGTGTGTGACCATGTTGCTTTACGTCCACACAAGCGAGGTTGCTTATTAGGGACGGGGACAGGGGGGAAGAGGACGAGAGAGTGAAGGCTCGACCGCGGATACCGCCTGAAAAAGACCGGAGAGACTGTGGCCCGCCGCCAGAACAATGGAAGTGACTAGTGCACAGCCGAATTTCTGTTTCAACTGCAGTACTGGGCAGTCACAAAGACAATGTCCGTAACACTGCTGTTGAGGAACAACCCGAAGCGAAAGAAGTCCAACTTTCGCAGCCCAGCTCCGCCTCCCTGCCCATGATCTCTTCTGGGCTAACCTGAAAGTCCAGCTCCACCTCCCTCCTCTTGATCTCGCCTGGAACCCTTATATATATGTAATGGAGTGGAGTGGTAGAAGGACAGGACACAGGCAGCGGAGTCAGTAAATTAGTACTAAAACAATCGATGCGAACTTTCGCCTGGGGCGCATTATCTTAGTCACAGCATCACTGATAGTGATATCAAGTAGTCTATGAATACAACTTAGCTCCTACAGTACACAATAAATAAGTTAGTTTCAACCCAAAATAAACATTAAACATGAAGTCAGCTAAGCAAAATACTATACGACAAATCACTGATCGACACAGAATTACTTTAATCGAGTCAAAACAACGATTCACAACTATTCACTAGTACTAAACAGAGAACGCGCCACGCAGACGACGGCTATAAAAAGAATGGACCTAGACAGGCATCGGCTACTGATTAAGCTCGATCCTGCGTCTAAATAAACGTTAGATAAACATTCTAAGATGCTAAATTATATTACACATGGCTTAGTACATAAAAAGGACTAGGTGAACAAAGAGTAGGTAAACAAACAAGCGGTCAAAATATTAAGGGAGAAAACAGATTTGAAAATGGCGCGCACCGGAGGCTATTGCCGGTCGGCTGTGTGAAGGCCATGTGGCATTATGCGACACACCGCGCTTCAAAACAAAAAGCGTCGTCTTCTCCGGTAACGTAATGAGTACAGTAATGAAATTGTATGGATCTGATAACCGGGGCGGGATTGCCGTTAAAACGTATACAAAGAGCATTTGCTCACATAATGGGTTCTTCTTCAATGCTGGTCCTAGTTCGGGGGAATCAGAGGTCAAAACTGAAATAGCTTGCAGCTTATCCCAATTAGGCTTGTTGTGTTCCACATATATCCTTTTTTAAGGCACAATTAAAAGAAAAGCAGTTAAGATCCCGACTGCAAGTTAGGGTGGCTTCGAACATGTCCAAGTGGAGAGCATAACGCATGTTTCGGTGTGACATAAAAGTATCATTATGTAATATTTAGAACAAGAACCTTATTATTTCATAGAAAGGTTTTGAATAACAATCATTAGGAGTAACTAAGTGCAATTTTTAAGAGGGTTCATCCACTTGAGAGTAGAACAGCCTACTCGCAAAATTGGGACACTGAAACATGTGTGACATGGAAAGAAAGGTTTTTCCTTCAAGATCAAACAAACACCATGGATCATGAACAAGTATTTATTCTTGTTAGTTTTTGATGCTGCGGACATATTCCTAAGTAATATTGGAACACTTTCTCAACTTTGGATGTTCTTTGAATTGTAACGTATTTTTCGCGTGACATGTAACGCATGTTTCACATGACATTCAATAGCCACTCAGGTTGGAAACTGTTAAAAGCATAAAAGCATGTAGAAAATGTATTTTTTCAGAGTATTTGTACACATTACATGTATGTAAGCATTTGTTTCGAGTTTGACAAGTTTTTTTTTTTTTTTTTTTTTTTTTTTTTTTTTTCAGTTTGACAAGTTTTGCATATATGAAGAAGAAGAAAAGAAGAAGTGATGAGCAGTACTAGTAATGTTTACATGAACTGACTGAAACTTAACATGAAAATTTAATCAATCATCTGTTCTCATGCAAAACAATGACAACTTCAAGCAACTTTTATTCTGCAAAAAAACCAGCTGCATTTGACACCGGTCTGTAGTGGCTTAGTTTTGCAAGCTGATCAGCAGGCACCCAATGGATGTCATCAGTGGCAGGGAACGAGAAGCTGCTCTGATTTTCACGCAGAAACTTTATCTGCACTTCTCCAGATGAAACCTTGTAGTCTAGATTTAACAGAGCCAAAAGGTGAAATCACAGTACAAGTTGCAGTCCACAACACATCACATTCAGAGACAGCAATCAAAGTTGGAGGAAATGGAAAAACAAGATGTAGTAAACTAGTACATATATAGTTAATAGTATGCTGCCTCAGACCCCTGTCTTTTTCATGAATGCTAATGCACCCCCCCCCCCCCACCCCCCACCCCCACCCCAGGAACCAAACAAAAACAAAACAAAAAACATGAATAAGAAAACGACAACAACAAAAAACGCAAGTACAGTTCTACTCAGTATATTAATATTATTAATATTATATTGAATTCTTTCCAGCTTAAATTAGTAAAGTTTACTAAAAATGAACAGAACAAAAACAAAAAAAACTCTGCAAGCACACCATGTCACTACTGAAACAGGACAGAAGAAACAACAATAAAATTCCAAACAGAAACTCTGCAAGCACACCATGTCGCGTTAAGTTAGTATCGTTTCTAGTCCTATAGAAGATGGTAAATTTAAATCAAAAGAATCTCAAAGTTACATCATCATTAATACTATAGCAGTCTCAGTTTCACACAGAAATCAAAACAAAGTAGGGAAGATTTGTTCAACGCATGTTCTGCAACACGATGATACAACGCACGTTTTGTGTGACGGAATCAACTTCCGTCCGGTTCCATGTCACCAGAAACGAACGTTATGTTTTGACCAATTCTTCTCTCCTTGTTCATGGACTGAGAAATCATTTGAAATGAGTGCAACCATTACTAAACATGTTTGTTTTTGTGGTTCCTAACCATGAAATAATGATTCGGCAAGAGACGTATGTTTCATGTGACGAAACGGAGATAAGCCTGCAAGAGGGTGCAACGAACACATTGAACGCTGTATTTATAAATAAAAAGTGCTACTCTATAAAATATTAGTCTGAAATGTAAGTATAACTATAACTGCTTGGAATTTCACCTACCTGCGTCATTGGTAGCCTCCAAATTGGGTGAAATCGTGTGCTAGCAGACAATAATGACAGCCCAGCGACGCATGTTTCTCCTGCGTCAGAGAGTGACGCGCAGTGGTAAAAGTGCCCATTTACAAATTCCATGCGTATCACGTGACACAACGTCATCAATGTGTGTGTAGATGCCCATGGTACGTTTGAAAATCGCGGTTAGCAGAAGAAAAAATCTTTGTTGGATTTGTTTCGCGAATTTTTGTTTTTGCCGTTTTTGCCGTGAAACACCCGTGACGCAAAATTTTCATTGCACTTTTAATGCGTTTTAGGAAATAATACGGCAACTTTGGTGTTCAGATCTCAGCATCGATAGTGCTTTGTTATTTATAGCAACAGTGTTTTCCCCGGTTCGCATCCTTGATCTTGTGCAAGGTGGAAGTGACGTGACGGGTCATGAAACGCGCGTAATGTTCACTTTCAACCATCATTATTGTACACAGACATACTCAGCATGCCTGAAATTAGCTTTCTGGTGCTTTTGCATGTTGCAACTTTGCAAACAAATTAGATATGTCTGAATATTTTCGTCTGGTATGAAGTAGCTTCAAACACAAGCAGTAGGGTATCGCCATTCCCGTTTTTGGCCGCCATTTTTGCGTGACATCGGAGTATATTTTGCTAATAAAATATAAACAAACATTTTTTTTTTCTCCACCAAATTGCTCTCATTGCTTCTTGGGTGTATAACAAATGGAATTTTCTCCATTTGGTGTGAAAAGAAGGAACTGGTTTACAACAAAACTGTTGCAAAGTGAGTGACTACCAATTAGGACCAGCACTGAAGAAGAACCCATTAATAGAGAGAGAGAGAGAGAGAGAGAGAGAGAGAGAGAGAGAGAGAGAGAGAGAGAGAGAGAGAGAGAGAGAGAGAGAGAGAGAGAGAGAGAGAGTTGATGCTCAAAAAATTTGGTGGGGCGTAATTCCAGTTGCCCTGACACCATGACATTTCAGAAAAATAAGTAGCCTACATCACATTTTATTCCTCTCTCTTTTATTTTTTTTTGTTTATTGTATTAACAGTGTGCGCATGCTTTGTATATTTGATTTTAAAAAAGAAGAAGTTCTTTTTAACATTTTGTGTGTTCTAATCGTCTCAGAATGCCTTCTTTTTGGGGAGGTGGGGGGCAGCTCCGATTATGGCGCAGTTCACTGATGACGAGAGATATCAGCTGCAATAAAATGTGCCCAACCTGAATCGTTTGAAGGCTGAATCATATTCAGATCATCCTACATTTTCCCAGTCAAGACAGTAACACACAGAGGTCAGATTGAAAACTTGCGAGTTTAGAGGCGTGGCTCGGAGTTCAGCGCGGAGCCCTCTACGTTTCAAGGGAGGCAATTAACTGATGCATTTTCTGTCTTGAGTAAGCATTGCAGCATCTGCTTTTGGCTGTTCTCACTCACTAAAGTCTCCTGAAGATTGTCATCATGCAAAATTTAAAAGATTGCACTTAAACAGTCAGGGAGAGAAAACATAAACAACAACAGATGTAACAAAACGCATTTCCCAATCTGGAAAGCAAAGTTTGTTCCCCTAAAGGCACACAAACCTCACAGAAGATATTTGTATGTGACTCAAAACTTCGTCCAAATATAACCGCAGACGAGAAAATGTTTTAGCAGTTTTACCTTTACTGCACCCCTTGTAACACTGATGTCAAGCGTCGTATGAATGCGTAGGGGTTACAGAAATTATAATCGTGCACAAATTTAAAGACTTCAAGGTATCCGAGGAAATTGCCAAATTTTAAGTTGTCTTAGCCGGGAAATGTTATCTCCCTTGAATCCTTGAATAAAGCCACAGTTGCGTGCACCCTCATCCCTCATTCCCCTCCCCCCTCCCCCCTCCCTCCCCAGACAGAAGTTTGTGAAAAGTTGTGGTTATTGGCCTGCGTCGTAAACAAAGGCTGCAACACGCCGCAGTTTGACCCGATGAAAGTAAGAGAACAGAAGAGTTATTTGAAATCCAAAGGACAGTTAATGACTAGAAACAACAAGAATTTAGTCAAGGAACGAAAGGGACAGTTGTGCCAGTTGTTAACGCAAAAGACTGGCGACCAAGCGCAGAGTCAGACAGAGTGTGAAGTGCTTGACTCGTGTTTAAAAAAAGTTCCTGAACCAAATAGATGATGTGTTGAGTCAGTGTTTCAAAGAGGACAGACAAAACAATAGCGGCGGAAAAATGGCAATGACAAGTGGGGAAAAGTAAAACAGAAAAAAAAGGAAGAAAAAACGGGGGCTTGGGGGAGGAGAACAGAGTTGGTTCAGTAAAGACAAGGACCATTCATCTTTTACTTTTGTGTTTATTCGGATTTGTCACAAAACATAAATTGTGGTGACTTAGGTGTAGGATTCTATTTGTATGTAAACAACTTTTAATGTACATGGACGAAATTTCACGATAACAATACTAACATCGTTAATAGAAATGAGCAAAATAAATTCCACATTGGTAAACTACTGTTCAGTCTTCCACTCTTTTCACAGTAACAACTTACACTGATGTTCTTTGATAATATTTATTAATAATAATGACAATGAAAAATTCTCAAGTGCCTTTCCTTACCAAAAAACAAACAACAACACAAAATGGTTTACAACATAAAGCAACAAATACAAAATATAATAATCTAGCCTCACAGTCACACAGTCATACACACACTCACAAATCGAAGGAAACAGCACACAAGGAGAGGATTTGGGAAGCTACATATACTGATATAACACTCGTTCTTGCAAAAGTTATGTGTACATATGCACACCTTCATACATGTTCGTGTGTGTACCATGCAAGATAGTGAGGACTGTGTTCACATTATTATTACAATATTAGGTTATGCATGTGTGCTGCTGTATTCCGTTGATGAATGCAAGAGTATCTGCTACTGTACATGCCTAGTGGTGTCAGATATGCCCCACAAGACCTTAGGTACTGCTCAACTCTGTCATCTTTAAAGCCAAACTGAAAACCTTCCTCTTCTCACAGTCTTTCCGCCCCGACTAATATCAATACCCAGTTGTGTGTGTGTGTGTGTGTGTGTGTGTGTGTGTGTGTGTGTGTGTGTGTGTGTGTGTGTGTGTGTGTGTGTGTGTGTGTGCGTGTGCGCGTGTGCGTGTGTGTGTATGTGTGTTACGACATGGTATAACGTTTCACATTTCGCACAGGCGGGTGCGAGTAAACCTGCACATCCGACTATCGATCCATACACACTAAAACAAGCTAATCACAGTTATACAAAACGTAATCGTATATGTGCATTATGGAACATCACAAAAGGTCAGCTCCTTGAAAAGACCTTGGAGAATATAAAATTAATAATAACACATTCTAAAACTCAAAATGTCTGAAAAATTATAAAATCCGTAACAGTGCTTATGTGTATTGCCGACACTCATGCGCGTACACCCTTCCCCCAACACTTACTGCTACAACTATTAACATGTAATTCTTAATAATTCTATAAAATGATAACGAATTGAACAAAAACCAGTAAAGACCTAGATTAAATAACTGCCTGAAAGATGTATATATGCAAACACGCATACACTTTCTTACCCACCACACACAATCGCGCATTCTTGTGCTACTTCGAATGAAAGAAAACAGTTAAGACTGCTATCATATGAAATAACACGTTTCCGCGTTGCACCGACAGACTCATGCACAAACACACATACCCCCACATACCCCCACCCCCACCCCCCACTCATTCATTCATTCATTCACACACACACACACACACACACACACACACACACACACACACACACACACACACACACACACACACACACACACACACACACACACACACACACACTGCGTCAGTGACAGACCAAGATCACAGTCACAGGTTCAGGCAGCCGTGTCATTGTTGAGAGCACAAATGATGCAGTGGAAGAAGCCGCCACTAAGGCAGTTGGTACATGCCCTCAGCGCCCTGTACCTCCTCCCAGACAGCAACAGCTGGAACAGGTCATGCGCTGGATTGGACCAATCTGCAATGGTCCACCTGGATCTGGCCGCAGAGCGCTTAGTGAATATTTCCTCCAGAGAAGGCAGCTCCTGCCCAACAATTCGCACAGCATTCCCGATGACACGCTTCAAACATCTCTTCTGGTCCTGGGTTGTGCTGCCATACCAGACTGGAAGCAAGAAGCACATCGTGCTTTCTATGAAAGCCCTGTAGAATATATCAGGATCTCACGCCGTAAGCCCGTTCTTAACTGGGCGAATGTTTGTTCGCCTGAACATACTTCGGACACTTCGACGAACTATAATTCGTTTCTTAATTGAACTTTTAGTTCGCCGAATATGGTTCGGACAGTCCAAACGTTACTTCATTCTCAACTGGCTTGTAATGAGATGCAAACTTCGGCCCGAAATTGCGGCATACGCGCAGCAGACATCATGATCGAAAACGTAGGCTAAAGTCAAGTCAGTATACTTTAATCATCCCTCACAGGGTAATTCATCTAACTACTATCTCATTCTGGATCTCCGAGACAAGGCTGCGCTTCCCACAAGTCAACAAATAAACAAATTCCCTCCGAAGCGAGTGAAGAACCTAGCGACACCGTCATCCATTTTTATTTTTTTATTTTTCCACAGGAGAGCTCTGCTCTCAGCCAATCAGAGGCAATGACCGTCCATTAGGGCGAATGTTCCCAGAACATGTTGAGCGAAGCTTTTTGGACCCCGAATATAGCTTCGACGAATACTTCCAACTAGGTTCGCGAAGAAAAGTTGGCCTAATTAAGAACCAGCTAGCTCCGCCGAATACTTCCAACTAGGTTCGCGAAGAAACATTCGCCCAGTTAAGAACGGGCTGTAGGCCAAACTTCTTCAGCTGCTGGACGAAGTACATTCTCTGCTGCGCCATCTTCAGGATGGATGGAGTTGGTGTTCGTCTCGCGGTCCAGCCCAAAAGAGATGACTGTACCCAGAAACTTGAAACTGTCAACTATTTCTATCTGCGAACCATTGATCTGCAGCGGGACGGCAGGTGATTTTTCCTTCCGGAAATCGGCCACTATCTCCTTTGTTTTTGATGCGTTTAGTTCAAAGTTGTTGTTTCCGCACCAGCACACCAAACAGTCAATGTCTGAATGACATTCACTCGTGTCATGAGCATGCAGAGCCAAAGAAACCGATGTATACGCATAGGTGCGAACATGATATAAGCCAACTTCAGGTAATTATCCACGACGGATTCCTATCAAAGGTGAATGTGCATCCACCATGTACGGCCAGGAATATTCGCTGTTCCGTCTACGAAAGCAGCCTTTTTGAGTATATATACACCCACGATGTACGGCCTGGAATGTGAATGTTGACCGAAATGCCTCTTTGAAAAACATAAAAGTCCTTGTGACAACAGAGGGATTTATGTCAGAAGTGAGAAGTTGGTCTGCGCCCGCGCGGCAGCTGAGCGGGCGGCCAACAGTAGCTGGAACTGATAAACTTAACTCATTAATATTCATAAGGTCAAAGACCCATCTATATTTGGTAATGATTGACCAGTCTGCATATATCACAGCTAGCGTGCCCACGTTCCCATCATCACTCCTTTCAAGATTCTGACGGGAACAGCACCAAATGTTTTCAGTTCCGTAAAAAGAGCGCGTTGCCAGATGTGCGGCCAAGAATGTTGGCCAAAGTGGGCTACCTCTTTGAAAAGCAGAGGTGTCTGTTCACCCACGACTCGTACGCCGTTCATACTTTTAGGCATATACGGCTAAGGTTAGCTGTAGCAGAAAAAGATAAGTAAGCGCAATGAATGCAAAGCGGTATTTAGGGAGAAGAATGAACGATAAACTGAAGTGGCACCGAGAGGTAGGAGGGGGGTGGGGGCAAGGCAAGGAGGGGGTGGGGGGTCTGCAGAACTTTGAAGGGGTATCTATTTGCGATGGACAAAAGGGTGGCAGAGCGTGGAAAATTCTAGAGCAGAGGGAAGACAATGGAGTTGTCAGTCTGCAAGCGGCGAGCAGCAGATGCGGTGGCAACCGAGCAAGCAGTGACTTTTTGTTTATATTCCCCAGCCCTCTGGATCCTAATGTAAAACATAAATACATTAAACTACACTGATCCACACGTGCGCACGCGTGCACACACACTCACACACACACACACACGCGAGCGCGCGCCAGCGCACGCACAAACACACGTATGCACGCACGCACGCACGCACGCACGCACGCACGCACGCACGCACGCACGCACGCACGCACGCACGCACGCACGCACGCACGCACGCACACACACACACACACACACACACACACACACACACACACACACACACACACACACACACACGGACATCACTGAAACGAAAGCTAAGTTTTTGTAGTTTTTTGTTTTGTTTTTAAGTTAAAAAAAAGTTCAGCAGTGCCTGAGGTCTTGTGGAACTGAATTGCAAATGGGGTCCAAAGTAAGAGAAAGTGCCAACGCCACGAGTCTTTCGTTTGTATTATTGGATTTTTGAGCATGCGGGTATCAGAAGGAAAGCGAATTGTACGAGACGGAATGTAGACATATAGCTGTTCAGAAAGGCAAGCTGAGCAGAACTGTTTACAGTAATGAAGAACATGCGAGTGGCTATACACTTATATGCCTTGAAATGCGAAGGCAGTGTATTATTTCCAGGAGAGCAGTAAACTGGTGGCAAACATCGTAAAGCTACACAAACAACAATTATATCTTTCTCCATCTTTCTCCGTTTGTGAGACACCTTTCATTTCACATTTCGTATGAAGCAGGCCTACTGCTCCAGACGACTGAATGAAATTTGTGTAATGAAACGATGATGAAACCACACACGCACAGAATGGACTGAGTTAGTCATTAGGAAAACACACACACACACACACACACACACACACACACACACACACACACACACACACACACACACACACACACACACACACACACACACACACACACACAGGTTGTTTGTTGTCATATATGTATTACTTTCGTGAACATGTTGCCTCGATTTCTCTCTCTCTCTCTCTCTCTCTCTCTCTCTCTCTCTCTCTCTCTCTCTCTCTCTCTCTCTCTCTCTCTCTCTCTCTCTCTCTCTCTCTCTCTCTCTCTCTCTCTCCAATTAACTTAGACGAAGTTGGAGAATGTTGTAAAGAGCATTGAGTTTGTGTACACCAGAGAATAGCGTTATACAAAAGTTATCTATTATTATTGTTACGTAGACCTGCTTTCAAACTAGAAAGCTTGTCACCTTTCTTTGTTTAGATTTGTATGAACACTTTAAAAGGGCACCGCACAATGTCGTTGTGCTCAAAGGGCCTATGACAATGGGTCCTTGTAACGCTTACATGAGTTCAACTACGCAACCAGTCAATCTTGATAACTAAGAGAGAGAAAGACAGACAGACAGACAGACAGAGACAGAGAGTGACAGAGTGTGAGAAGGAGGAACGGAGAAAGAACAAGATAGACAGCAAAAAAGGAGAGAATAGCTTAGAGAAATGGAAACGAACGACATGATCGCATTCGTTGATTCCACTTTGATGTATTATATGACATGAACAGCACAGTCATTCATCATCTCAATGGGGAGAAAAATACACAAATAGATTTATCAATTCGTAAATCAATGTTTTATTACAGCAATATACATGCAATGAAACAAGAAACCAAAGATTTCAAACAGTGATCGAATAACTGCATTTGTCCTTTCCAAAACTTTTGTTCATAAACTGACAGACAAGTGAATGCAAATTCATCTTCAACCTGTACCATCATTTGAAAATGGCAACAAGAAAACAAAACCAACACACAAGGGGGTTAATTAGCGCTCAATATGCATAACACAAATACAACAACAAAGACCTTAGTCGCCTACGCCTGGCATGAGTGTAAATACAAGGTACATAAACTCTACCACAGGTACATCCTCAAAGCAAAACATTTATGTGTGTGAACTTTAACTCATTTTACAGACAGACAGACGGAGACAAATCACACATGATACGACATAGATTTCGCTTTGGTGTATTATGTGACAACGCTTTGAGCTGCAGGGTAGGCGCTTTACAAATGTCCAATATTATTATGAACAGTTTAGGACGCTGTCAAGATCACAAACTTGGAAGGTAAGGCAAGCCGAACGAAACCAAACACTAGACATTCTTGAATGCATAAAAAGCAACTTAAATTTGTTCAAAGTATTGAAACAATGATCTTTGTTACTAAAGATACAAATACTTCAGCTCATAATTCAGGGTTTTCTCTCGTGTCTTTGGCCGTTTGATCATAATTCATATAATATGACTGTAGTGGAATTCACTGTTGCTGTGTTGTGCTGTTGAATAATAGGGTACTAGAAAGACTCCTGTGTGGAATTTGCATTTTTGTTGTACCTTTAATTCAAAGAGTATAAAGATCTAGGTGAAAGATGATAGCGCAGTGACTGATTCAAACTGTATGCCGGCTTGTAAACAACACGAAATTAGCCCACTCAAATTCCTCATAGAAAAATGTTGCTGCGGGGATACCGTCAAACCTAAGCAACAAAGGCAAGCCCATCGGAATACAGTCGTAGCCGTCGTGCTACGAAGCAGTGCTGTGTTGTCACGCAGCAGACGCCGAGAGCGTTCTATGTCAGATAATATGCACAATCGTTTCAGTAAATCAGTTTCCAAAAAATATTAATTAATAATGTACCAAAATATGTTGCTCACTTTATTTATTTCGGCAATGAAAAGGGCTACATTCGGAGGCGCTACAAGCGTAGCCGGCCAACTCTGCTGCAGCGCGTACTTCCAGGATGGCCTCCAGAGCTTATCAGAGCTTACTGTGTTGCGGCGCTAGTGTCTTCCGTTTCGCGCAAATTGACCGCTTGCGCTATCTTTGCTTTAGCCATACGATCTTTGGTGGTGGTGACGGGTTGACGAGTACTGCGGCAAAGTTCCGTCATCGCGGAAAGTCGGGCATTATTAGATTTACAGTGTTCAAGAACAGAGTTAAAATTTGCCACTCATCGACAGCCTAAACAGTACTACTATAATCTGTATGTGTGTGTGTGTGTGTGTGTGTGTGTGTGTGTGTGTGTGTGTGTGTGTGTGTGTGTGTGTGTGTGTGTGTGTGTGTGTGTGTGTGTGTGTGTGTGTGTGTGTGTGTGTGTGTGTGTGTGTGTGTGTGTGTGTGTGAGAGAGAGAGAGAGAGAGAGAGAGAGAGAGAGAGGAGAGAGAGAGAGAGAGAGAGAGAGAGTCTGCAGCAACAACATAAAAAGATTCAAGTACTAAAACGACAAGACTTCATTGCTTTCTTTTTCCCTTTTCTTTTAAATTAACACACACACACACACACACACACACACACACACACACACACACACACACACACACACACACACACACACACACACACATTTGTTTTTAAATATTTTTTATAATATGATTGCCTCTGATTAATTTTGCCTCTAACTCACATTTTTGACACAAGGCCCCTGCCCAGTTAGATTTGCAGCCTGCAGGACAGCCCCCAGTTAGAGGGTTGCATCTTCCACCGCGACAGCGACCGCACTCCTCTGAACAGTTGATACCGTACCGACCAAGAGGGCACACTAACAAAAACACATCGGAAACACATATCAGTAGAAATGTTTGAATTATGTATTCCATACTTGATCACACAATTCTTGCGCGTTCGCGCGCGCACACACACACACACACACACACACACACACACACACACACACACACACACACACACACACACACACACACACACACACACACACACACACATCAAATGATTAAATCCAATCTCCTTTAAACAAAGATTAAAAAGCATTTGTTGTGTGGAAACCAAAACAGAGAAGAAGGCATGGCGACCTTTGTGGACTACCTATCCCAAGCTCAGGAATCTTGCTATGAACGGATTCGCTGTACTTGCAAACAAGGGTGCAGAGGAAGATGCAAATGTTTCAAGGCAGCTA
Source organism: Alviniconcha strummeri (assembly GCA_963584105.1). Lineage (NCBI taxonomy): Eukaryota > Metazoa > Mollusca > Gastropoda > Provannidae > Alviniconcha > Alviniconcha strummeri. Next base: position 14,928,857 of record OY757544.1, read on the forward strand.
GCTGTGCACAGCCCTGTGCGTATGCGACTGGGCAGGGTTTCTTTACTGGAAAGGGGCAGCTCTGCTAATGAAGTAATTGTTTTAAATATTGCGTACAACTAATTGACAGTTTACATTATCTGTCAATTTGAAGCTTTGAAAAAGTTGTTTCCCTCACGAAAAAGAGTGCAAATGAACGGATTTAATCAGTTATATGGACACAGTCATGCCTATATTGTGTGACCTAACTACAATAGCCGCCGTTGCAGACAATAGTCAGAGGTGTTTAGATACTAGAGGTATCTTTTAGGCCTATTAAAAAATAAATATAAAAATATATAAAAATCTCATTGGAGCGCAAAGTTCGTGCTTTAATTTTCAAAACAATGTTTGTCACAGATTTTTCTGTCCGAATTTAAAAAGTTTTGTGTGACCTAATTGTGGACTTAATATTAGCACCAGGGCATGATAATGATGAGTTGATGCTTAATGTCCTCAGATGTCAGTTGACATATTAGGGACAAGTTGTGACAAATGCCGAAGCACGGTTCAGTAAATATTTACGTCCACGGAAACCAGAAGGCTCGTTAGGACGGACAGCCCAAGACGTCCACCTCGACTCTCACACAGCTCCTGAACTATATGAACCAGGGCATTAGTAAGTAAACATGGTGCTTAACGTCCACAGAAACCATAAGGCTTATTAGGGACGGGGAGAATGGGGGGAAGGGAGTATGGAGGTGGGGGAAGAGGGAGAGTATATACCTATCGCTACACTGTCACCACCAGAATGACCTGCATTAAGATGAGAGCCATTTTAATGTTTCATTAATTGTGAGGGACAAAGTCACAAGACAGTGTCCACAAACCACAACTTTTGAAGAGAAAGGAGAGCCGAAGCGGTATCGAACCGAGGTCCTTCTGCCTTACCGCTAGGCCAAACCGGCTCTCTAACCAGGGCATCCAAGTGTCTGATGCCGTACTGGAAAATAATGCTGGTGTGAAAGATCACAATTGATGTTGATAACAACAACAAAGAGTTTTGAACCGCAGTTTTGGTGATGGCGTCAGAACATGCAGCGCGACCATATTACATGGCAAATTATAGCCATATGGGGTCAGTGCCAAAGATGTCTATGTACTTAAAGGATAAGTCCAAGGTTTCTAAGTATGCAAAATGACCATCAAAGTGATTGACAAATGAGTCACTAGTCTGAGATTTAAAGAAATAAAAAATGAGAAAAATAAAAACTATCTTGGCTTTTAATCGACTTTATTTTCTGTAGGCTGGCCGATCGAGACTGCTGTCTCGGTTTCTCCATCAGTCATGTGACTTTCTCGGAGGTGACGTCAGTCTGGGGAGTCAATGCGGTTGCCATCTTAGATTGTTCATTGAATGTGTGTATGCGTGTTGTCGACAAAAAGCTCAAACCATGCCGGCCTACTGTATTGCAGCAAACTGTAACAACTCACAAGCAACCCAAAGCATAACTATGCACGAGTTTCCGCGGAATCGACCCGCTGTGAAGCGAAAATGGGTCAAATTTGTACAATTCAAATGGGCTGACTTTGATGCTGCGCCTCAGTCACGCCCATTTGTGTAGCGAGCACTTCGCTGAGTGCGATTTCGTAAACTTTATGGCGGAATACCAAATGGGGTTTGTTTCAAAGCGGAATTTGTAGGGGTGTCCACAGGGTAACCGACTTGGAAAAAAAATCCAGTTCGAATCTCCAAGAATGAAGCTGACGAGCAGCAAGCGCACAGCATGATACCCAAAACTGAGACTTTTACACTGATACCCTGAAACAAGCGCTGACAAGGCAAAGGCAAAAATTCTAACATGAATGCCTACGGCAGAAAAGGCCATGAAAAAAAGAGACTGTACACAAATGCCTGTGGCAAAGAAAGAAAGACCAAACCACAAATGCTGGTGGCAAACGAAAAACGGCTGCCCTAATCAGGCAAGCAAACAGCTGACACCAAATGAAAGAAATAAAACAGCTGAAACTACCTCAACGGTTGCCTACCTGCAAGCATAAGGTGGAAAACACACGCACACACACACACACACACACACACACACACACACACACACACACACACACACACACACACACACACACACACACACACACACACACAACAACAACAACAACAACAACAACAACAACAACAACAACAACAACAACAACAAAACGCCAGATCACAACAGTCTACTGTCTACTGTCTGCAACAAAGGAGTGGACGATTGGAGAATGTTGCAAAGAGCATTGAGTTTGAGTACACCAGAGAATAGCGTTATACAAAAGTTATCTATTATTATCATTACATAGACCAGCTTCCAAACTAGAAAGCTTGTCACCTTTTTTTGTTTAGATTTGTATGAACACTTTAAAAGGGCACCGCACAATGTCATTTTGAGAGCAAAAATAACTGTGCCAACGACAAACAGATGGAAAGCCAAACTAACCATAACTAACTCTAAACTAACCCCTCACTAACCCGGCTTCCATTTAGAAAAACAAAGGCTGCAGACTGATAAAGCAAAACGCTAATCAGGATTATATCGACGACAAAGCATCGGGATGTAAACAAATGGAGACGACAAGAGAAATACAAAATGGCTGCCCTAATGAGGCAAGTTAACAAGCGGGTACGAAATGGCCAATAAACCAAAGATAAAAAAGAAAGAACGCATGGTGAAAAAGAAGGGCAAAGAGAGAGAGAAAACAACAACACTTTCTGAAAAGAAAGAGCAGGCAAGTAATGTCAGCGAGCAACGGGACAAAGGCTGGATACACGTAATCCGTTTACATGATACAATCCATTTAGCAGTGACAACAACACGGCAGGGCAACAGAAGCTCACGAACTACCTCACACAAAGAAATAATGAGAGGTCTCGTTAAACATCGACACTACCCCTCTCACTCGTACATCGTAAATACGATATAACTCCAGAAACAAAAGGGCAAGCCAAGAGAAAAAACAGTGACTGGCAAGAACCGGTAACTAGCCCAACCCCAAACACTAACCCAGGGAGGCCACGAAATCGCTAGTCTATTGAACTAGAACGAACAAAACTTTTTAATTTTTACATATGATGAAACAAACAAGGATAAATTGGGAAAATAAAATAAAACACCCATTAAAAGGCAGGCTCTCTGATCGCCTGTTGTGAAGGTTCGAGAAAGATGAAATAACAAGGAGGAAATAAACAAAGGCCCAACTACTGACAATGGCGTCGGAGCTTCATCCTTGGAGATTCAAACTGGAATTTCCCCCCCGTCGGTTACCCTGTGGCTACCAGCCATTTTGCAGCGATTCCCCAGAGAGACGTAGTGCGCATATGTGTACATGATTTTCAGCGTCATGGCGACGCCTGTTTTCGTGCATTTATAACCCTCAGATCACAATTTCACCTACATCATTGTTCTCAGCGAACTTTAACGTAAATCGTGTCAAAAATCACCCCAAACCTTGGACTTGTCCTTTAAAAATGTTCAGATAGACTCATACATGTAATAATAGTAATAATAACTCTTATATAGCGCTATACCCCGTAAAATTTTACAAGTTCGCGGCGCTGTACATTATCAACATCAAAATCCGCTTGACAATCAAAAAAAGTACAATAACTGCATACATCAATATCAAAATGACAAAAAAGCAAGGATGAAAAGAAAAAAAAGAAAAAAAAAAGCATTTACACACACAGAAATAATCACAAGTACTATAAAATAATGCATACATTAATATCAACATGACAATCAGAAAAGCACAAGTACTGTCATGACAATCAGAAAAGAACAAAATAATACTGTAAATATTATAAATATTTATATAAAAAATAAAATAAATAAACATGTGTGCAACATGTCATGCTTTCATTCCATTTTGCAGTATGCACCCTGGAATTCTGACCATAAGAGCTTCGCTAAATGGGGATCATTTGTTTACGTAGCGGGCTGTGTGTCTGTGCTGGATCCCTTTCTGATAGTCATGAGATGCCACGTGCAAGTAATTACTGTTTATGATATTGATGAAGAGATGAGAAATGGGGAAGGAATATCTGAATTTTCGCCTACACTGGCTGCTTCGAATTTTCGCCTTCACTGGATGCTTCGTCCGTATAGCATTATAAATGTTAAAAGAAGAAGAGAACAAACGTTTAGTGTGGGTTTTTTTTTTTTTTTTTTTTTTTAAGAGAAGAAGCAGAAAAAAAGAAACCAACAGAGTATTGTACCCCGCGACCTCTCGGTCACACCTATCTGGAGTGCTACTCCCTACTGCTTGGTAAATCTTAATATTGGGTCGAATTTCGTGTCTTTGTTTTTGTTCAGTTGTCTTGTTGTTTGGTTGTTTGTTGCTGTTGTGTATGTGCGTGCGTGCGTGCGTGCGTGCGTGCGTGCGTGCGTGCGTGCGTGCGCGCGCGCGTTCTTTGCGTGTGCATGTTGGTTGGTTGGTTGGTTGTTGTTGTTGTTGCTGTTGTTGTGTTGTTGCTTGTTATTGTGTGTGTGTGTGTGTGTGTGTAGTGTGTGTGAAGTGTGTGTGGTGTGTGTGTGTGTGTGCGTCTGTGCGTGCGTGCGTGCGTGCGTGTTATTGTCTTGTTGTTTTGGTTGTTGTGTGCGTGCGTGCGTGCGTGCGTGCGTGCGCGCGTTCTTGCGTGCGTGCGTGTAGGTTGGTTGTAGTTGTAGTAGTAGTTGTTGTTGTTGTTGTTGTTTGTTTTGTGTGTGTGTGTGTGTGTGTGTGTGTGTGTGAAGTGTGTGTGTGTGTGTGTGTGTGTGTGTGTGTGTGTGTGTGTGTGTGTGTGTGTGTGTGTGTGTGTGTGTGTGTGTGAGTGTGTGTGTGTGTGTGTGTGTGTGTGTGTGTGTTAGCACGCTAGAGACAAAACAGAAGCTCTTCTCTTTCCCTTTTCGTCTTCCTTGAAACCTTCTACCGTTCCCCTCTCCCTGACTTCGATTACTCTTGGCTCTCACAACATCCCCTTCTCTTGATTCTGCCAGAAAACCTTGGATTCATTCTTGACTCAAAACTGTCCATGAAGAAGCACATCATAAAAATCTGCCAAACTGCTTATTTCGAGCTTAAACGCATTAGTTCAATCCGCAGGTTTCTCACTGAAGACGCAACCAAGACTCTTGTTAGTTCCTATATCCCTTTCACGGCTTGACTACTGCAAACTGTCTCCTTATGGGTACACCTAATTCTGTCATCCAACCTCTCCAGAAAATTCAGAACTTTGCAGCAAGACTTGTTCTCTTGGCACCGCCGTCATCACCTTACGCAACACCTCTCTTGGAAAAACTGCACTGGCTTCCCATTTCAGAACGTATTAAGTATTAAAGTCGCTTGTATGTGTTTCAGTGCTATAAATGGTCCTGGTTCTGCTTACCTCTCTGAAGTGCTGCATGTCTACACTTCCATCTCGTACACTACGCTCTTCTTCTGACACCCGCATGCAGGAAATCCAACAATACAAAACGCAAGACGCTTCCACACTTTCTCTTGCTTTGGACCCCACATTTGGAATTCACTCCCACAAGACCTTTAGACACTGCATCAACCCTGTCATCTTTTAAAGCCAAACTGAGAAACCTTCCTCTTCTCACAGATATTTTCCATCCTAACTAATATCAGTACCCAGTTTCTGCTACAGTCAGTGTAGTGTGTGTGTGTGTGTGTGGTGTG
>OY757544.1:14934726-15207608 GCA_963584105.1 Alviniconcha strummeri
ATCAATAACAAATGTGTGCCGAAATGCCTTCTTGCATTGTCTAAAACAGACAGTATCGAAATCTGGCGAGGCACTGGTTCACATTCACGGTGATGGTTTGCGTTAGGATAGTGTACTTTTAATGTGGAAAATCATAGACGAAGAAACTGTGTCCTTTCTTTTTCTTCTTCTTCTTTTGTGTGTGTGTGTGTGTGCGTGCGTGCGTGCGTGCGTGCGTGCGTGCGTGCGTGCGTGCGTGTGTGTGTGTGTGAAACTTTCTGCATTCCTCTTTTCATTAACTTTTTATTAAAATTTTAACTTCACAGTGTCACAATAACTGTAGCGTCTTCTGATCATTTTCAATCTAATATTGTGATGTGCCTGCGTGTCACAGTACTGGATTCAGCTTCCTCAGCACCCCCACCCCCCCCACCCCCCCACCCTCCTCCCCACCCCCCACCCCCCCAAAAAAAAACAAAAAAAAACAGCAGTGTATTCCGAGGAAACGTCTTAGCAATGTTTAGCTTGTCAAATAACGCCGCTTTGTAACAAAAAAGAAATGAGCCAGAAAATATGAGAAATATTAGGTAAAGTGCAGTAAAGGCTGGGCGTCCAGGCAGAGTTCAGTATGTTGTGCTAATCTGTTTCGCAGTTATCTGAGCTAAGCGAGTTGTCCCGGCCCTAACGTTGTGATGCGTCTACGTGTCACAGTTGTGAATTGCCGCGACAAAACGTTTGTGACAATAAATATTTGTCGCGAGAAACACAATTTTTCGTGACAATAGTTTTGTCGCGGCAAGCATACTTTGGTCGCGACAAACAAAAACACGTCTTTTGTCGCGACAAATGTATGCTTGTCGCGACAAACACGTGTTTGTCACGACAATCTACTTACCGCAGGCCAAAATGGTCTGAATATTATGAGAATTTTTCACGGTTTCAATAGTTCAAATCGAAAATTATACATGTTCTACTAGGCTTTGGCTGACCTAGCCTATATGTGACAATGAGCATACTTTTTGGAAGCAACTGCCACCAGATTTAGCGTCGTTGCTACCTTTTTTAATAAAATACGTAGACTGACTAGACAAACTAGAAGTAGCCTATGCTAAAACATGATTTTTGGCATGATTTTTTTTTTTTTTTAGCTACGAATTTTGGTAGCATTAATTTCTGTTTTGGCCCTTTTGAAATATGACAATTTAGCAATAACTGTAGTGGTCTAAAAATAGATTGGGGATCTCCCCACGGGTGCGGCTATTTACGGAATGCATATTACGTCATTACATTTAGTTGTTTTACACACGTTTTTGTAGACTCGGCCTACAAACAATTGACAGTGGCGTTGCCTCAGGCACGTAATCTGCTCAGGCCTAATGATTTGTCGGGCGACTTAACTGGTGATTTTGTGAATAATATATCTTTCTTTGAATAAATCTCCTAATCGTGCAATGTGTACTTCACTATAGTGGATGAGGCCAGCTGCCGATTACTAATAATGCTCGGCGATAGACCGGTAATGGATTTGTGCAAGGAGGTGGGTGACAATATTTTCTCAGCGTATTCATCCGATGCTACTACAGGAAATATTTCAGACACCATTTTCTAATAATAATAAGGAAAAGAAAAGAAAACCCTACCGGCCGATGGCACGCCAGAAACACACAGGTTACGCACACAGGTAATACTTAGTAGAATATTTAAACGTATGGTTCCCGTAGACTACTCCTATCAGTCAAAAAAGAAGTACCAGGAACCTTTTCTTTTTCTTGTCCAGTATAAGTTTTTCCAGTTTCCTATCGCAGACATCTGACCTATGTGCACAGCTCTCTCCACCTCTCCACCTGGTCACCCAGGTTTACCAGCTACGACCCTTATCTACTTTGTCGGTCTCTTGCCAGTCGAGCTAAGTAAGTAAGTGAGCTGGTGTTTTAAGCCCAGTCAACCGGTGCGGTTATATCAGGGCGATACACATCTCATACTGTATATTTAATTTTTAATAATGTGTATGTCTTAAACTGGGTCTATATACAGTTTAAAACCATGCTTAAAAGGTGAAAACATAAACATACCTAAAAACGATCTCAAATCTTTTCAGGTGAAAGATCCTTAAACAACATGCGCAGTGATTTAGCTGAAAAGTGGCTCTCTCTTATTTCAATAAAATCCGAGAAAGTCAGTAAAAAAATGCTCTATGGTTAAACGTTTATCACATCCGATGCACACTGGCGGTTCCTCACCCTTCAATAAAAAGGAATGAGTAAGAAAAGAATGGCCAATGTGCAATCGGGCTATCACAGCTTCTTCTTTTCTGTTTTTCCGAGGACAAAATATACATTCTTTTAATACTGGGAATATCTTATATAATTTATTTTCTGGGAATTCATCCCACTCAGACTGCCACAGTTCTAATATATGTAGATGTCTCCATCAAGGGCATCTTTAGCTGCAGAATCTGCAGCCGAATTTCCCCTAATGCCAACATGGCCGGGAACCTAGATGAAAACAATCTCTCTCCCCTCTCTTGTCATTTCTGTATATAATTCTAAAATCTGAACTAAGACTGGATGATCATATTTTAGGTTTAATATAGACTGTAACGATGAAAGGGAATCTGATAATATCAACATTTTTTTATTTTTTTATTTTTTTTAATTTGGGGTGGGGGGTGGGGGATAATAAACATGTTTCAGTGCTAAAATAATAGCCCTCAACTCTGCTGTATATATTGAACTGTCGTCTAGAAGCAGACAGGTAAAAGTTTTTTTTTTAATTCGTTTTGTGGATATAGCCGCCGCAGCAACTCCTTCCTCTGTTGTCGGTGAAAAAAAAAATCTGATAAAAGGTATTCAGAGATAAGTTGTAAATAGAGCTGTTTATATATTTCTGGGTTTGTTGTATCTTTTTTAAAACTGGCTAGGTCAAAACGGACTGCAGGAACTGAAAGTTTCCAAGGGACGATGTCCAATGAGGGAGCATCGTATACCAAATTTAGGTTAAGTTTGGATTTCTCCAAGTGGGGAAGAATGCGGATGCTAAGAGGCGGAACCTTTGACTCCGATTCTTCAAATAATTTGGTGTTTTCGGGTTCAAAAACTCAACTATAGGCTGGGTCTTCTGGCAGGGATTTGAGTTTAAGAACATAGTTTAAAGACAATTTTAATCGGCGGGTGGTTAACGACGGTTCATGTGCTTCTATGTTTAGACTTTGAGCAGGAGATGTGCGGAAAGCACCCAACGCGATTCGTAAGCCCTGGTGGTGGATAGGATCCAATTGTTTCAGAATCGACCGACGGGCTGATCCGTACACAATGCATCCATAATCCAGTTTGGAGCGGACTAACGAACGGTAAAGGCGTGGCAGGACGATACGATCAGCTCCCCAATCAGTATGTCCCACTACACGAAGAATGTCCAGAGCCTTCTAACAGGAGGTTTTAAGGTATTGAATATGATTTTTAAAAGTAAGCTTCGTGTCAAAGATAACACCAAGGAACTTTGCTTCTCTGACTACTTTTATGGGTGTTTTTCCCAGAAGAATGTTAGGGTCTGGGGAAAAACCGTACTGTTGATGGAAATGAATACAGACCGTCTTAGAGGTGGAGAACTTGAAGCCGTTCTCAGTCACCCACTTCTGAACACACAGCTGCATAGCTCTCTCCACTCTGTTTAACGTCTTTCCACTCACACACAAAGCAAAGTCGTCCACAAACAATGAGCAATCAGTACCCTTTAAGCAGCTTTAACAATGTTGTTAATTTTAATGCTGAAAAGGGCCGGAGACAGGATGCTACCTTGCGGGACCCCCATCTCCTGCTCGTGCAGCTCGGAAAGAGTGGAACCCACTCTAACCCTGAAAGAACGTTCCGACAGGAAGCTCTGAATAAACCTGGGGAGGTGGCCCCTCAAACTGAGATTCCAGAGGTCCGCCAGAATGCCGTGCTTCCACGTTGTGTCGTAAGCTTTCTCAAGGTCAAAGAAAATGGTTAAGACGTGTTCTTTTTTAACGAAGGCATTTCTAATAAATGTTTCAAAACGAACGAAATGACCCAACGTACTGCGGTTATTCCTGAAGCCGCACTGCTTCTCGGAAAGAAGACCCTGCGACTCGAGGGACCACATGAGGCGAGCGTTGATCATCCTCTCCATCGTTTTACTCAAACAGCTGGTTAATGCTATAGATCTGAAATTAATGGGATCTAAGTGATCCTTACCGGGTTTGGGAATGGGGATAACTACTGCCTCACGCCACGATGGCGGAAAACAGCCATATTCCCACACGTGGTTATAAAATTTTAAAAGGACAGACAGAGCAGAATTTGGGAGGTGTGTTAAAAGTTGGTAGTGGACTTGGTCGAAACCAGTGGCTGAATCGTTGGCTGTCTGTAACGATTGCCTCAATTCAGTCACTGAAAAAGGTAGGTTGTACTCCTCTTCATTTCTGGAAGAGAAGTCTAGGCGTCGTTTTTCTTTTAACGTTTTAATCCTCTGAAATTCATCAGAATAATTATCCGTCGAAGAATTTTTTTTACAGATTTTTAGCTAATACTTCTGCTACTTCCTTTTTATCGGTAATAAGATTACCGTTAACTTTTAAATGATTAGCAGAATTACAACCACCCTTACCCTTTATTTTCCTAATAGCTTTCCAGACCTTTTGTGTTTGCGTTTTAGAATTTAACTTATTACAGAAATGCCTCCTCGAGTTCCTTTTTTGTTGTTTGACAACATGTCGAGCCTTGGCTCTTAAAATTTTTAAATTCTGAACATTACTCAGCATTGAGTTAGAAAAGAACTTTCGCTGAGCTTTCTTTAATTGCTCTTTTAAAACTTTTACAATGGTGATCCTTACCGGGTTTGGGAATGGGGATAACTACTGCCATGGAACTTTGGGAAGTTTTTTCGATGAGCGTGTTTTTGGTATAGCTTTGTTTGCTTCTTTAATAAGTAGGTCAGTAAACTGACCGGCGGGATCCTCGGCAGATATGAACGCCTCTTCCGTCGTTTCCGCCCAGAGGTACGCCAGTCGAGCTAAACGTTCTTTTTATTTTGGTCCTCCGAAGATAAATGGTAGTAACTCCAAATTATCTCTGCTTTGATTGCATAATTTGGGGAAAACGGAAAAGAACTCTATAAACACCACTCTTTCATTTTCAGTTCTTTGTTGCTTTCGTTCTATGGGACATGAAATATAATGGCACATGAAAGAATGTATTTATTATCTATTCACACACACACACACACACACACACACACACACACACACACACACACACACACACACACACACACACACACACACACAACAAACAAACAAACAAACAAACAACAAAAGGCGGCACACAAAACAAAACACATATCCCGTCTCGTGTTCTCTTGTTGTGTACATATTCCTAGTCATTCTTTTCAGTTTTGCTATTCTTACCATCTGTAGTAGTTTCTAGAGCCATTGTTTCATTCGACTCTTCCTTCTCCTTTCTATAATATTGTGTCAAAATATTGATACCTTAATGACGTCAAAATTATTTTGCGATCATTTCATTCATTCAACACATAGGGTGGCATTGGGGAAATTCGTCCACTCGCTCAGTTGGGGGAACTTCGGCTACCCAAACACCTTGTGATCTGCACTCAGTACTATGCACCATCCTCTACAATAGAACTTTTCCAAACTGTAACATTAGCTTCATAATGGATCAGTCCACAAACAAAACAACAAACGAGAGTGACTGTTACAAGTAGCATACGGGAAAACCTGTTCTACTTTGGGAGCCTTGTTATTCGCTTGGAAAAAAAACATAGTGTGGGTTGTACGAAAATTAAGGACCGACATACTGTTGGTAAATCTGGTTTGTTTCGGAGTTCAGTGTCTGCTAAGATCTGCCCACTTAAAAATCCTCCTATTTTTTGTCACTTTGATGACGTCGTTTTAAATCTACGTATACATTCTTAACATTTGTTTTATTTTATTTTAAATCAGCTTCTTGCCCGTCTTCTTCTTTGCTCTCTTCTTCTTTTATTATTATCTATCTTCTTGCACCAGACAAAGACAATTTTCTGTCGAAAGCGCTTGTGTTTCCTTGCGTTTTGTCGTATAGGTGAGTACATTTCCCTAAATCTATCAGTTTTGTCAACCTCACCAGCAGTTATTCACTCATTCCTCAGAAAAAGGTGGGGGGGGTTTTGTTTTTGTTTTTCTTCATATTCATGAGATCACAGGGGTAGTTGTGTTGTATACTAGTCTGCGATTGGTCGAAGGTGTCTACAAACCACATCAAGCTTGTGTTGGTTGAACCACTGAGTGTGACAGAATCGTGTCTCGAAGCGTGCATGTGTATCAAACGTACCCGTTTGGAAGACTTTCCTCCAGGCCGCCCTAAAATGTTCAAAAGAACGCCAGACATCATTTCATTGCTCGTTTCGGCAATAACAATTTATTTCCGTGTTTTTATGCTGTTCCCCATGAAAAGGTTAGGAAAATTAAACTATTTCACACAGACTATCCAGATTTAAAAATTAAACATTGACAACAATAATTTATAGGTGGCATGTACACAAAACTGAGAAGTTCCGGTATCCCATCAATGATGTCACACTGAAACACGGGAAAGAGCTCACGAGAAGTTTAGCCGCCGAAGGAGAGTTCCTTTAAGACTCACTGTTGTGGTCTGAAAACAGGGGATTTCTCCACGGGGTGCAGCTACTTACGGAATGCGTATCCCGTCGTTACATTTTGTTTTACACGTGTGTGTGTGTGTGTGTGTGTGTGTGTGTGTGTGTGTGTGTGTGTGTGTGTGTGTGTGTGTGTGTGTGTGTGTTGTTTGTTTTTTGTTTTGACTTAATTGATTATTTTATGAATAATTTGATATCTTTCTTTGAATAAATCTCCTAATTGTGCAATGTGTACCTCATTATAGTGAATGAGACCGGGTGAGTGAGTTTTTGCTGCTTAACGTCCACGGAGGCGAGAAGGCCTGTTAGGGACGGGGACGAGTGGGAAAAGGGGGACAGAAGAGTGAAACTTCGAAACAGGCGCCAACCCGGAAGACCCAGGCTGCCGTGGACCGCCGCCAGAACAACAGGATGTTAAGGCAGTGTCCATCCGGCATTGCGCAGCGACCACCGCACCACGTAACTGCTGTCCCAACTGCTATGCAGAACAGTCACAAAGACAATGTGCGTAGCTCCGCCGTTTGGGAAACTGAAGCAAAAGAAGTCCAACTCTCTCTAGCCCAGCACCACCTCCCTGCTCTTGATCTCTTCTTGGCTAGCTTCTTCGCGAGAGTCCAGCTTGTAGTGTTGTCGAACACAAGGTAAACCGGACTCAAGTTTGTAAGCGATGTTTATTGATGTTTTTTGTTAGGCAGCCGTTTTTCAAGTCCCCTCTCATTGATCAGTTCACCAATGACTCAGATCGAGGCTTATGCATATTAAATGTCCCACGAACATAATTATTAATACATTACACTACATCCCCCTTACTGAGATATGACAAAAGTTAAGCTAGAAACCATAATAGTATGAAACCGAAATAAGACCGTGTTCAAAACGAAACCGAACGCGACCACCGCTTTAAAATGAAGTGTAGTTTGTGATACATCAAGACATTTGCCCTTTCGCGATAACAGTCTAGTGCTTATATAGGTTTTAAAGATTAAGTCTTTCGGGTATTTGACGCGGCGCCCTGAACGGGTGTAGACCGTTACTCGTTGAACACATCCATCATTTGCCACCTGGGGCTGGACATCTGGCTGATTACCAGACTGGTCGTCACACTGATCTCCCCTTGTTGGCGTTTGCTGTGACTGGCTCGGTATGGTGGTGGATGTTCGCTTGGGTACCCCATCGTAGCCAGATGAAGATTGTTGATCTCTGCGACGGAAATAATGTCGGTCCCTTCTTTAGATGCCTCTCCGTCCGGACGTTGTACGATCGAGTGGAGGTGGCTGACGATGGTCCCACCACTACAGCTTCGGCGTCTCCGGGAGTCTTGATCCAGACTGGTTGTCCATCAGTCAGTCGGGGATGTGGTCGGACTTTATGACGCCGATCATAGTTGATCTTTTGCCGCAGTCTCAGGCGAGCATCAGTTTCCTGGAACTTGCTCATGTCCTTCCCGTCAGGAACATGTTGAGTTGGTAGTGTCGGTACCCTGGTCCTCAGTTTTCTGCCCACCAACAGCTGGACCCATGTTGAAGTGGCGTGGCACGGTAGTTCAAAAGAGCGACGTAGGATCACCGTCTGCACGGCACGTTCAGCTTCACCGTTTCCCTGGGGATGCAGGGAACTGCTGGTAAGATGGGTGAAACCGTAGTTTCCTGAGAAACTTACAAAGACTCTGGAGTTGAATTGTGGACCGTTGTCTGAAACAAAGACCTCTGGTATTCCCTGACGGGCGAAGATAACCTTCAACCTTGGCCGGATCCACTTTGATGCCCTCCTGTGAAATCATGTGGCCTAGAAACCTGAAGGTATCAACTGAAAAGACGCACTTTTCATTGAGTGTGAAGCTTGCTTCTTGCATTCTTTCCAGTACTGATCGCAGTCGCTCGTCGTGTTCTTGCCGACTTCTTCCACTGATAATGACGTCATTAATGTCGACAATGACTCCTGGCACTCCGGACAGGATGTGAGTCATTTCCCTGTGGAAGACTTCAGGCCTGGAACTGATTCCAAAAGGAAGTCGTTTGAAACAGTATCGCCTGAATGGCATGATGAATGTAGTCAGTTCCTGAGACTCATGCAGTGGGATTTGATAAAATCCATTGTTGCAGTCAAGTTTGTTGAACACTTTGGCACCCGAGAGGTGTGCAAGAAGTTGATCAGTAGAAGGAAGGGGGAAGTTCTCACGTCGAACGCTCTCGTTGAGTTTTGTGAGATCTACGCAGATCCTTACTTTGCCATTTGACTTGGGCACTACCACAATGGGTACGCACCACTCAGTAGCGTTTTTGACGGGGCGTATGACGTCTTCCTCCTCCATACGTTTCAGTTCTTCTTCCACTTTCTGTCTCATTGGCAGTGGCAGTCGACGAGGAGTTGCAACAGAAAATGGCTTTGCATGGTCCTCTATCGTGATTTCGTATACTGATTTCAGCTTTCCAAGACCTTTGAACAAATTTGGAAACTCATTCTTGACACCGTTTTGGTCAGAGCCGCCTTGAGACTGTAGTGTGTTCACTCTTTCAAGCAGATGGAGAGCCTCTATCGCTGGTCAGCCCAGAAATGGCTCCTGAAGATTGCCTACAACAAACAAAGTCTTCTTCGTTTCTGTGTGTTCTGTTGTCAGTGTCGCTTGAACTGACCGACGACGTTGATTTTTGTCTTCCCCTGACCGAAAAGCTTCTTGTTTGTCTTCTGAATCAGCGGATAGTTCTTAGTGAAGTATCTTCTTGGGACGACTGTGACATCGGCTCTGGCGTCCACTCTAAAGTTAACCCTTTAGCAGTTGACCAGGATGTTTGCGTGCCACGGATCTTGGTGTACTGATCTTGGAGTTCCAGAGAGTTGACTGAGGCTGTTCCCCTCGATTTCGTTCTCTTTCTGGAATCGACCGCTGTGATGACACCCAGTATGACATCCTGTTCTTCTTCCAGTCTTCGGAGAGTTTTCTTTGAGCGGCACATAGCTGCGTAGTGTCTCTTCACAATTGGCTGGACAGTCCTTTTTTCCATGCATAGGGCTTTTACCGCAGCTTGTACATTTCTTGCTAGCTTTGTTTCTGGAACGTTGAAATTCCTCAGAGTGGTTCACTTTCCATTGGTTTTGTTTCCCCTGTTTTGCTGGTATCCTATTGACCTGTGTACTTACTGTATCGGACTTTTGTACTTACGGTATCGGACTGCTGTCTCGAAGTTTCGTAGGCTCTGCAGACATTTTGCCAGCCGTTTTTTTTTTTTTTAATCCTCCAGCAACTTTTCTCGAACCGCATCTTCCTTGACTCCCATCACGACTTGATCTCGTATCATTCTGTCCTCGAGAACTCCAAAGTTACAGTTCTTTGCCAGTTGACGCAGAGAGGAGATATACGCTTCGATTGTTTCTGACGGTTCTTGACGTCGGAGATGAAACTTATATGATTCATGTGCTTCATATGTTTCACCGACACAAAAATCCTCAAACTTTTCCATGATTTTCCCCAGGCTTATCAGCTTTTTGCTTCAACTTGAATCCATCAGAGATCTGTCCATCGCGTCTTCTCCGACAGTTCCCAGAAATACAGCGCTTTGAAACTCATTAGGTTCCTTATCAAGCCTGCTCGCAACTCGAAAATTCTGGAACTGGCGTTTGAACTTTTTCCAGTTATGGCTAAGACATCCATCGGACACATTAAGTTTTGATGGCAGCGGAACATTTGCATGGTGGATTACGTCAAGAGGTAAAACTAAATTCTTTTCTCACAGAATGACGTAATTTCAATGTTCTTCTGGCATCTGGTCGCTTCCTTGGTCCTTTGTGAATCAAATAAACACTTCTGACACCATGTAGTGTTGTCGAACACAAGGTAAACCGGACTCAAGTTTGCAAGCGATATGTATTGATAGGCAGCCGTTTTTCAAGTTCCCTCTCATTGGTCAGTTCACCAGTGACTCAGATCGAGGCATATTAAATGTTAATACATTACACTACACAGCTCATCTCCCTCTTCTTGATCTCGCCTGGACTCTGAATGAGACCGGTTAGCTGCCGCTTACTAATAATGCTCGGCGATGGATTGAGGTGCAAGGTGTTGGGTGACAAATCTTTCTCAGTGTACTGATCCGATGCTACTACAGGAAATATTTCAGACATCATTTTTTAATAATAATAATAAAAAGAAAAGAAAAACCTACTGGCCGGTGGCACGCCAGAAACACGCACGTTATGCAAAAAGGTAGTAGTAGAATATTTAAATGTATGGTTCCGGTAGACTACTCCTATCAATCAAAAAAGTATCAAGAACTTGTCCAGTAGTAGCTTTGCCAGTTTCCTATCGCAGACGTCTTAACCTTGTGCACAGCTCTCTCCACGTATCCACCTGGTCACCCAGGTTTACCAGTCGCCACCAGTGTCTACGTTGCCGTCTCTAGCCAATCGAGCTAAACGTTCTTTTTTTTTAATTTTGGTCCTGGGAAGATAAATGGTAGTAACTCCAAATTATCTCTTTTTTGAATGCATAGTCTTGAGAGAGAAAAAAGAAGAAAAAACAACAACACGGAAAAGAACTATGAAGATACAAACACCATTGTTTCATTCTCAGTTCTCCGTTGCTTTTGTTCAATGAACTATTTGCTCCATGTAATAGCACATGAAAGAATGCATTCTTTATCTGTTAATACAAAAGAAGGCGGCACACAAAACAAAACACATGTCCCATCCCATTGTGTGCATATTCCCAGTCATTCTTTTCAGTTTTGTCATTCTTACCATCAGTAACTACTTGCTTCCTTCGACTCTTCCTTCTCCTTTCTGTAATCTTGACGTCAAATTATTAATATCTTAATGATGTCAAAATGATTTTGCCATCATTTCATTGATCAAAAGACATAAAATGTTCGAAAGAACGCTATTTATTAGGACATCATTTCGTCTTGGCAATTTCAAACAATATCAGTTAATTAAAGTAGTTTAGCCTCCGGAGGAGAGTTCCTGTAAACCATGACTGGGAACCAGTGCCTCACCATATTTCAGTTATTTTTGTTTTAGACACTACAGAAGGCACCTATCATTGGCAGGAGCTGCCATAAGTATCATTTTTGCCGCGACAAAACACGTCTTTCGTCGCGACAAAAGTATGTTTGTAGCGACAAAATTACGTTTGTCGGGACAAAACTTTTGTGGCGACAAATATTTTGTCCTGACAAAAATGATACTTGCATAATTGTGTCGCGGCAAAAGGTGTTTGTCGCGACAAAAATGATACTTGTGGCAGCTCCCGCCAATCATAAGCACCGGGCCGACAAATGCCACGATGATCAGCAAGTATTACACTGAACGGAAATAGAGTCCAAATGACTATGACGCAATTTTCGGATTAGAATTTTGATAATGTAACACCTTATAGATAAAGAAAAAAAGAAAAAAAAAAGTACTGTATGAACATAAATAATTTGTCACAAAATGGTATCTACGCGTTCGGAAAAGGCTATAATTATGCGGTACACCCCGTCTCTCAGAAATTTCCCAAACGCTGCCTTTGAAACAGTTCCAGTGTTCGTCTGTCTCTCGTCTTTTTAAGGAATACCGTGGAACGCTTCCTTTTTCCACGTCTCTCTCCTCCAGGTGATCGATAGTGTGATTTTTTTTTTTTTTTTTTTTTTTTAATTTCAATATGAAACAAAAATGACTGCTAGCGTCTTAAAATAAGATCCAAACACGTAAAAGGTTCAAAAGAACGTTTATTTATTAGGACACAAACATACAGTCTTTAAATTTTCTGGGTAATCCCCTTTATGAAGCTACAAGACAACACTTAACATTTAAACGATGTTTCTCACGGTGAAGTATCACCGTTTAACTGTTGTTTAAGTGTCGTTTTGTAGCTTGACAAAGGGGATTATCCCGAAAATTTGCAGATTGTGTGTTTGTGTCCTAACAAATAAGCATTCTTTTGAACCTTTTACAAACTCTATATGGGTTATTTTCAAAATATGAGCAAATCTGTGGCAGACAAAACCTGAAAAACCAAGTACACTAATTTAACAATTTTAATTACTGAAGTGGTTGCATAGCCATTTATGCACATTGTGCCAAATAATCCAGGCTTAGTGATAATTACAAATGTAGATAAAAATAAATTCAATAGTGTTATCGTGACAGAAATGTCCGTGCAGTTACTATGATTATAATACACCTTCGGTGCACCAGTTGTTTTTCATATGTGGACTGCACTGTAAACACAGTGCAAAAGAACTGATGCCAAAAAATAAGATTACACACACACACACACACACACACACACACACACACACACACACACACACACACACACACACACACACACACACACACACACACACACACACACGCACACACACACACATAAAATCAGCTAACTTTAACTAGAAATAGAATGACATATTCTCATCATTTTCAAATGTGTATGAACGTAATAGAGTCCAAACAGATGTGTTTTTTCCCAAAGACAACCTTAAGCATTTTAGGGTATCCAAAACCTTCAACTTACATCAACCCTGTTTTGATTTGACCAAATATTTTTGTCTAAATGTTTATACTTTTGAGGGGTATTTGTTGTTGTTGTTGTTTGTTTGTTTGTTTGTTTGTGTGTGTGTGTGTGTGTGTGTGTGTGTGTGTGTGTGTGTGTGTGTGTGTGTGTGTGTGTGTGTGTGTAATACTTCGTAATATCAACAGGTAATCTTAAAATCATAGCAAAGCCATCACAAAGTAAAGCTTCAGTTTTCCTTCCAAAATAATATATAGCAATATCAAATAGTAGTGTATACTTTTAATACGTGTACCACACACAAGTAAAAAAAATCAGCGGCGTCGCGGAATGCATTCGGCTTAATAATCTCTCTCTCTCTCTCTCTCTCTCTCTCCCTCCCCCCCTCCCTCTCTCTCTCTCTCTCTCTCTCTCTCTCTCTCTCTCTCTCTCTCTCTCTCTCTCTCTCTCTCGAGGGGTGGGCCAGAGACACGGAAACCACGCAGCAAATCCCAGGCAGGTACACGCACTACTCGTCAAACCAGTCTGCATTCTGTGTGGCAGTTAGAGAAGGACATGACAAGGAAATAGCAGTCCGGCCGCCATACCAAGACTTAAGACAGTCTGAAAACCAGGTTGGTGATAACACAGACAAATTCGAACAGCAGCACATCAAAATGTCTTCCCTAAATGTCGAAAATCTTGTAACCAAGCTCTCCGAAGCGGATTTCGTCAATTACATTAGATCATTTGATATTTTTTGTGCGATAGAAACCTTCACCAGTGCAGTGTTTGATTTCAGCACGCATTTCCAAGACTATTGCGTTTTTCATTCCCCTGCTATTAAACTTTCTGTGCGCGGTAGAAGATCAGGAGGTGTGGCTGTTTTGATTCGCAAAACGTTACTGCCGTATATGACGCGTATCGAGTGCAACTGTGACAATACAATCTGCTTCAAGATATCAAAAGACCTGCTAGGGTTAGACAAAGATTTGCTTTTTGTTTCACTTTACGTCCCGCCTTACCAAAGCCCGTACTACAAACAGTCCGATACAAACTGTGCAATACATGACTTGGAAAATTTTCTTTTCAGTCTCTATGAAAGAGGAGAAAATTCATATTTAATGGTGGTTGGCGATTTAAATGCCAGAATTGCGGAGTGGCACCTCATGACGGATGCAGATATTGGTGACTTTGGTGTTGGTGGTGTTAGTGCTGATGAGAATGAAAAAAGGCGGTCGCAGGACAAATGTACAAACCAGTTTGGGAAAATACTGATTGATTTTTGTACCACGTTTCAGTGTACTCCACTAAATGGAAATCACAGTGGTGACCATGACGGACAGTTTACTTTCGTGTCACACCAGGGAAACAGTGTGATTGATTACGTTCTTGTTTCTATTGACTTTATTTATACAACTTCGATGCATTTTGAAATTGGTAGCCGTGTGGAATCAAGCCATATGCCGTTACACCTCAGTATTGCTAAAAAACAAACCCAAGAACAAAAACAGAAATTGAACTCAACGAGAGAAAATACAACAAGAATTAAATGGAACAGCGAAAAAGCTGAGGAATATAAAGAAAAAATAAATTCAGAAGAATCTAAAACAAAGTTACAGGAAGCGTTTGAACTTTTGGCTGTTAATACAGAAAGCGCTCTGAAGAAATTTTCTGACACATTATTATGGGCGGCTGAGTGCATGAGACGAACGGTTTGGTCCGACACGGGTACTAGACGTGACACGAACAGGTGGTTCGACCGTGAATGCCTTGCAAAAAAGCGTGCAGCCCGGCGCGCTTTGAATCGTTTTCAAAGAACAGGCTTAGAAGCAGATAAAGTAGCCTACAATTTGAAGAGAACTGAGTATAAATAAAAAATATTTGAAAAGAAAAAAGAATATAGAACCACAGTTCACCAGCAACTTTTTGATAACAAACGAAATAGCAATAAATTTTGGGACATCATCAAAAAAGCAAGACAAAGAAAACGAAATCAGCCAGAAATTGACATTTCTGATTGGGAAAGCCATTTTTAAAATGTTTTAGGCCATACAAGCCCAGACAAGGAGCAGACACAAACCTACGCCAACCCGGAAAACGACACGAACGAAACATTTGTTCCCGAACTGGATAACCCCATTACAGAACACGAAGTTAGGCAAGCAGTCAAAAATTTGAAAACGGGCAAGGCTTGCGGACTAGATGATATATGTGGCGAGTTCTTAAAACATGCTGACAGTTTGGTAGTACCCTTTTTGACAAACTTATTTAACAGACTGTATGATGCTAGCCATTTTCCGGTGGACTGGTGCAAATCGGTTATTATTCCACTGTTAAAAAAAGGCGACGATAAAAACCCAGACAACTACAGGGGAATTTCGCTGCTGAGTGTCGTTAGCAAAGTTTTTACAGCAATTTTGAACAAGCGATTATATACATGGGCAGAGCACGAGAAAAAAATCAGTAAAGAACAAGCGGGCTTTCGCAAAGGATACTCCACAGTTGATCACATATTTACTTTAACCTCAATGATTACAAAGAAGTTAAACAGCAAGAGAGGAGGAAAAGTATACGTAGCATTTGTGGACTACAAAAAAGCATTTGATACAGTAAACCGTGAGGCGTTGTGGGATGTCCTTCAAAAATTAAAAACATCTTCCAAAATGATCAGAATTCTAAAAGCTATGTATAACTCTGTCAAGTCGTGCGTCAGGTGGGGTGCAAATCTATCACAGTTTTTTGAATGCCCACAAGGGGTGAAACAAGGGTGTCTGTTAAGTCCTCTTATTTTCTCTCTCCTGATATCGGAAGTAGCTGAGTATGTTCGAAAATATGGAAAGCATGGAATTCAGTTACTACCAAGCCTCGAAGAGATATTCCTTTTATTATTTGCAGATGATATTGTCCTAGTATCCTCCACGCCATCAGGTCTGCAAAACCAGATAAACAATCTAGAAAAAGCTTCCAACTCTTTAGGGCTGACTGTGAATCTGGACAAAACGAAGGTGATGATCTTTAGAAAAGGAGGACATATTGGTGCAGGGGAAAAGTGGGTTTTTAATGGAAATGAAATGGAGATAGTGAATAGTTATAAGTACCTTGGATACACTTTAACGACAAAGTTGTCTTCAAATTCTGCTTGCGAGGAATATGCTAGTAAAGTAAAGGGTAAAATTTTGGACCTAATGAAAACAATGTGGTCTCTTGGTAGTCTAAACACAACTGTCTTTTTTCAACTTTTTGATGCCCAAATTAAACCCATGCTTCTGTATGCCTCAGAAATTTGGGGCATATCGAAACACCGTATTATTGAGTCAGCTCATCTGTTCGCATGCAAAAGATTGCTAAGTCTGAGCGATAAATCGCCAAACCATATGGTATACGGCGAAACGGGAAGATACCCATTGTACATAGACAGCAAAATCGCCTCCCTCAGATATTGGTTGAATCTTGGCAAAATGCCCATTACAAGATTCCCAAAACAAGCTCTGATTATGTTCCAAAACAGTCTAGATATGGAAAATAGATGTAAGAGAAGTAACTGGGCAGGTAGTATAAAAGAGTGTCTCGAGTCTTATGGTTTCCAGGACGTCTGGGCACAAGGCGGAGTGAGCAACGAAGCTGCCTTTCTTTCTGCCATCAGGCAAAAAATGATACAACTTTTTAAACTAGAATGGAGCACAAAAATATCAAACAGTGATAGATTTGCCACATACCTCTTATTCAAATCAGTCCACCAGGCAGAAAAGTATCTTAATGACATCACAATAAAGAAATTCAGGGATACTCTGATAAGACTACGGCTTGGCATAAACGAACTTGGCGTAAACAAACGCTTCCAACCTGAAAATGCAATAAAGACGTGTCCTTTCTGCCCAGGTGTCCTGGAAGACGAAATTCACTTCTTGTTTATATGCCCTGTTTATGCTGGTGTCCGACATAAATACTTGAGGGAGTTTACTGACAATGATGTTGAACCCTCTCTTAATTCTGTATTTGAAAACCCAAGTATTGATGCTAACAGGAAAGTTGCAATGTTTGCTTTTTACGCTTTGAAGCACAGAGAAGAAATGCTGGTTTCGTAACCCTGTACTTGTTTGCAACTGTCAAGCAATGGGATATAGGTGTTATGCTAGCTATCCAGCACCCTGTACGAATGTGATGTATCTTATGCTAGTTATCCAGCACTCTGTACGAAGGTGACGTATCGTATGCTCATGGCTATGCAATGTGAAATGGTAAATGTATGCAGAACAATGTACATCGTCCATCAAATCCTTGAAGATAGTGCTGAAGTGTAATATACGTTCACCCCCTCCCCCACCTCCCACCCCCCAATTCCAACCTTGTGTATGGGTCGGTGGCCTTCACAATAAACCATGTGTCAGTGTCAGTCAGTGTCTCTCTCTCTCAACCAATTTTGTTTCAACTTACTCAAATATATATATATATTTTTTTTTTTAAGAATATTTCTTTTTCTTCTTTAAAAACAGCATGGACACTCGGTATTTACTGACCATTTACCTATTTGTCTAGTCAAGCAAGCAACATGGCTAAATCTGGTAACATTTGCTTCACAAAAGTATGCTTACTGTCACATATAAAATAGGACAACCAAAGCCTAGTAGAACATGTATAATTTTCTATTTGAAGCTGTAAAATATTATCCTCATAATATTCAGACCATTTTGGCTTGCGGTAAGTAGATTGTCTTTTGTTTCTGTGTCTCTCGTGCTGGCGTCACAAAAATAGCCACAATACGTCATAATTATTCTTTAGCTTCTCGTATTTTACGTTTCTAAAAGCATGTTGACCTAGATGTGCATTTGATAGGTTATCCAGAAGAAGAAAAAAAGGAAAAAAAGCAGATTTGTCAATGTCTGAAGAGTGGCGACTCTACCGTATCGGGAAAGGTTTGTGGAGTTCAGGTCGGCTTTGCACTGAGATGGAATAAAGTTATAGACTGCCGAGATCGCATAGGACGAGTGGGTCGTCTTTGTAAGTGATTGACTGTCCTTGTTGATTTACCGACTGACTGTAGCAGACGATTATTGTTGCACGAGTACAATGTTTGTCTAATAATCCGCTTTGTAAAAAGTATGGCAACACATTCTAGTCACAATTGGTACGATGCTAACAGATGAAATGCACAATGATTCAAGTCTGGTTATTTTTTTTTTTATTTTTTTTTTTTTTTTCAATTTATCGCTTTATGATTTAAGTTTGATGTTAGCATTCAAGTAAATGTTATTTGTTTCATTTGATTGGAGCTGCAGATGTATTTTGTCGTAAATAGGCGTGCGTCGTGAATTATTTGGACGGTTTTGTTCAAAAGTTAGCTCTCTTTCGTTCCGTTGCTCTGTTTTAGTTTGTGGAGCAAGTAGGAGAGTCACTTTTCGAATTTTTTGCGTGGAATATTAAAGCATTCTGACTGGCTGAAGCTTCTCGGAAACTTCTACTGTTGGCGTGGGCTATGGTCTTCTAATCCGGACGATACTTCGGACTGTTGCGGGATCAGATTATTGGTTCGCCAGATTAGGTAAAAAATCACGGATCTGATCTCGACTACAGTCAGTTACGCAAAACATCTAATCCCAAAAAAATCGGATGTTATCTCGGCAACATTGTCATGCTAAACACAGCCTATTGTCAAATTTTGACCCAACTTTCGACCAACTTTTGCTTTTTGGGGTCTAACCCTAGGAATTGTGACAGAAATATGCCTAACATTTCCTATCTCATCTACAGTGATTTACCAAAAAAAATAATTCGCGATTTGATTTTTTGATTATTTTATTTTGTGGAGCCATCGTATGAGTTAGAGCTTCAATATTTGGCATTTTGCGTCAAAGTGTCGAGTTATTGAAGCCCACGAAGTTTAGTTTGCCTACCCCCACCCGTACCCGGTTAACCCTGGAAAGTTTCGGGTATTTAGTCATGCGATGTTGTCGGGATTAGATGAGTAGGCTGTAGGGTTACCCTTTGACCGGAAGTGGCCTACTCATCTAATCTCGCCTACAGTACTTCATTTAATTGTCCGATGAATAAAATTTAATTAATTTTTGTGCAGCCATGCTATGAGGTAGGGCTTCAATCTTTGGCATTTTGCGTCAAAGTGTCGAGTTATTGAAGCCCACGAAGTTTCGTTTGCATACCCCCACCCGTACCCGGTTAACCCTGGAAAGTTTAGGTATTTAGTCATGCGATGTTGTCGGGATTAGATGAGTAGGCTGTAGGGTTACCCTTTGACCGGAAGTGGCCTACTCATCTAATCTCGCACACATTACAATATGTATTTTTATTATTTTCCTAATTTGTTTTTTTTAACACATACAAACGCATGTATGCATGCATAGACGCAGACAAACACACAAACACAGGGTTAAGAATGACCGGAAGTGGCCTACTCATCTAATCTCGCCTACAGTACGCCATGTAGTTGTCCGATGAATAAATATTAATTAATTTTTGAGCAGCCATCGTATGAGCTAGGGGTTCAATCTTTTGCATTTTGCGTCAAAGTGTCGAGTTCTTGACGCCTGCCAAGTTTCATTGGCATACCCCCACCCGTACCCGGTTAACCCTGGAAAGTTTGGGTATTTAGTCATGCAATGTTGTCGGGATTAGATGAGTAGGCTGTAGGGTTAACCATGACCGAAAGTGTCCTACTCATCTAATCTCGCCCACATTACAATATGTATTTTTCAATATCCCCCCCCCCCCCCCTTTTTTTTACACACATACAAACGCATGCATGCATGCATAGACACACACGTACACACACGTACACACACACAAACACACACACACACACACACACACACACACACACACACACACACACACACACACACACACACACACACACATGCTCTCACATACACACACAAACAGAGAAACAGACAAACCAAGACACGCTCACACATACACACACAATCAGACAAACCAAGACACGCTCACACACACAAACACGCCCACACACACACACACAAACGTATGCATGATGCATGCAAACACACACCTACATACACACGCACAAACACACTCACAGACACACACTCACACTAAGAATTGTACGCGGGGGCGCACACACACACACACGCATGCATACACACAAACACACACACACACAAACGCATGCATGCATGCATACACACAGACAAACGCATGTATGTATGCACACACACACACACACACACACACACACACACACACACACACACACACACACACACTAGACACACTAGACACATACACACACACACATACAAACACATGTTTACATGCATACAGACACACAAACACACTGACAAACACACTCACAGACACACTTACACACACACACACACACACACACACACACACACACACACACACACACACACACAGCGACATAGGCATGCATGTATGCATACACACAGACAAACACACACACACACACACACACACACACACATACAAACACATGCATGTATGCATAGACACACACACACAAACACACTCACACACACATGCATACATGCATATACACACACATGCATACATGCATACACACACACACACACCTACACACAGACAGACAAACACGCTCACACACATAACACACACACACACACACACACAAACACACACACACACACACGTACAAACGCATGCATGCATGCATACACACACATACAAACGCATGCATGCATGCATACACACACACATACAAACGCATGCATACATACACACACACACACACACACACACACACTCATACAGAAACAAAGACACACACACACATACAAACGCATGCATGTATAAACACACATACAAACGCATGTATACATGCATACACACACTCACAAACACACTCGCAGACACACACACACATGTATGCATGCATACACACATACAAACGCATGCAAACATATATATGCACACACACACACACACACACACACACACAACAGACACACACACATACAAACGCATGTATACATGCATACAGACACACAAACACACTCACAAACACACTGACAGACACACTGACAGACACACTGACAGACACACACACATGTATGCATGCATACACACATACAAACGGATGCAAACATATATGTGCACACACACACACACACACACACACACACACACACACACACACACACACACACAACAGACACACACACATACAAACGCATGTATATATGCATACAGACACACAAACACACTCACAAACACACTCACAGACACACTTACACACACACTCATATGCTAAATGGAGTACTGTAGGCGAGATTAGATGAGTAGGCCACTTCCGGTCAAAGGCTAACCCTACAGCCTACTCATCTAATCCCGGCAACATCCCATGACTATGTACCCGACTTGCACTGGGTTAACCGGGAAGGAGTTGGCAGATTTGAATGAAATTTTGATGGTGTGATGTAGACTTAGCCGTACGGTTTCTGTGGACGTTAAGCACCATGTTTCCTTTTCCTGTGATGTAGAGCCCATTTGGAGGCTAACCCATAAAAAATTCGGACTGACTTCATTGAGAAATCGAACGATATCGTTTTGGCGGGCTTTTTTTGCACAGCCTACGGATGTAATCCCGTACACATCGTTATGCATTTTTATGAAATTGACCTAAAAAAAAAAGGAAGGAGTTGGCGGATTGGAATGAAATTTTGAGGGTGTGATCTAGAGCCCATTTGGAGGCTAACCCAGAAAAAATCAGGACTGAATTTGCTCAGGAAATGAAAGATCTCGTTTTGGCGGGCTTTTTGGCACAGCCTACGGCATCTAATCCGGAACACATCGTTATGAAGACTTATGAAATTTACCAAAAAAATTCTCAAAAATTAAGTAAGTGGAGCCCCAGCTCGGGGTTCAGTGTGGTGCAAAAGTATGCGATAAAGTATCTTTGGGCGTTGACAGAACCGTTTTTCGTTGCCTAGTTCAAAAGATACAGGCCTTGAAAATATTTCTTAAAAAAGTGTCTCAAAAGTGCATTTTTGCTCGAATCGAGTAGAACAAAAATTCTCTAGTACAGGAATTTGCGTCTATACTTTGTGTCCAAAGCTGGGATTTTTAAAAAACAACAACTGATTTTTAAGGACGAAAAAGTTGATTTTTGCTGAAAAGTGACCAAAAAATTCACCTACGTCAAGAATGAAGCAATTTACATTGGAATTTCACTGAAAAACGTCTTTTTTGGCCCAAAGAACCCCCCCAGGTCACTGTGCCCTTTTTTAAAGGTGCGCGTCTAGGTAAACCCTGACTCATGACACGATTTTTCTGATCCGAGCACACTCTGCAAAAAAGTCATAAAAAAAATCGCCAAAAAAAAACCTACGAAGGGATTGAGCTGAAATTTGCTGTGCCGCAAGGGGGCGCCCCGAGACGTGTTCGCCTTAAAGGGGAACAAAAATTTCCCGTGGGAAAAATGGGAAAAATCAACTTTCTCGAAATTGAGAACTTTGAGACAAAATTGGGACGATGGTGTAGAGCGTGTCCGTTGGCTCCAATAAACCCACATTTGAGCTGATTCGGTTGATAAATGTTGGCGGAGTGATTTTTTGCATCCGTCCCCTTTAATCCCGACTACACAGGTTTTTCACTTCAAGGGGCGATAACTTTTGACCCGTTGACCCAATTCCAAAAATTTTTGCAAATTTAAATAAGAACCATAGGTGATCTACCTAACCCAGTTAAAAAATCTGAGGTATTGGAAAAATTTAAAAAGTCGATTTTTTGTGCAACCTGCAAATCTACGGTGGTTTTGAAACGCACATTTCTACCCCCCCCCCCCCCCCCCCCCCCCCCCCTTAGGGTTAGCTATTTCAAGTTTTTTTTTTGCAATTTTTTTTTTTTGCAAACTGACAACTAGTTTAAGTGGGCTTCTCAAAAAGGCCCATTTTTTCCGAATAACCCAATTGATTGGCCCGCAAACTCGCTGCCAACCTCGATTAAACTTCGGATTAGATTTTTGTTTATTCGCAAAATTTCTCACCCGCAAAATCGAACAGGGTTAGCGCTGATATTTTGCAAGGTGATTGTTGATGTGGAGACGAGCCTAACCCAGCAAACAGATCGAAAATCGGTTAAGAATTTTTTTTTTAATAAAATTTTCTGGGTCACAAAATCTAATCCCGGTAAACCCAGGACGTAGGTTAGGGACATTTCTCTTTCTAAAATGTGCGTAAAGAATTGCGTTTGTGGTCGTTTTTTAGTTTAACGTTTTACGCACAGTGTTTCCTTCATGCTGCCGTCGGTGCCATGAACACCCCGAAAGCAGTTAGCCTAGCTACCTCTGCCATAGACAGGTATTTACTTGTTGTTGTTGTTGTTGTTTTATAGTTGTTGTTTTTTTAATAGGTTTTCTTGGGGGGAGGTGGGATGATTACCCAATCCTAGACAGAGTGGTTTCCAGCCTAGAGCACCAATTTAATTTTGACATAATTATGTTAATTGACAGCATATAAGTAAAAATAACGCTGAAGGTGATGATACATACATTGTCAGCGTTCTGGCGGCAGTCAGGTCTGCTGGTAACAGTGTCACAGTGTAAGAAATACGATCTCGTTCATCTTGTGCGTTCCTGCCAAACGCCAGTCTTATAGTATCTGCTTTTGATCACACACACACACACACACACACACACACACACACACACACACACACACACACACACACACACACACACACACACACACACAGATCAGTATTCAGTGGCGACAAAAGATTTAGCTATGCACGGGGCTCGCCTGCCGTTGCCGTTCACTGCGAAATGTCGTGAAGTTTGACAGGATTGTCTCTAATGAAACGTAGAAACCAGTGAGTTCCTTTCTTTGCTTCATTTTTTTTAGGCACACGTCAGAACATCATGTAATGAATGACGTCAGATCTCTACATCGGCTGCCTATTTCTGCTTGAAAATATGTACACTAAGAAAACAAAACATCAGCTTTTGTTTGATCTAATTATTTGGTAGGTTTTGAACATATTTTGAAAGTTATGCCTCATCTTTTGAAAGTTATGCCTCATCTGTTATCAGAAAAGGTACAATGGTTGTATTACATCACGCGACCTCGTTTTCTCCAAGTAGGATTAGGAATTTCGTGTCCTATTTTATACATAATACTTTGTGGGCAGACCCAAATGTAACAGCTCAAAAAACTTGTTGCTGACTTTTTCATTTTATGCCTCATTTGGCCGTAGATCGATATGGTGACCAAAAAAAAAAAAAAAAGAAGAAAAAAAAAAAGGAAGAGTTTTTTGGAACAATAAAACCATGTTAATATGGGTGAAAATACTCTGACATTCTTGCATTTGGGGGGTATGGGAGGTAAATCCAGTTCTGTGACAACCAGACACGTCACAGCTTCTCAAACTTGAGTTCAGAATAAATCCAAGACCCTACTGTGGCATTCTGAACCAAAGAATGAATGAAAAGGGTGATACATAACTTTTGACAGAAAAAGAAAAGACATAATTGTTCCAAGATTTTCCGGCTAATCATTTGGTTTA
The DNA here is from genome assembly GCA_963584105.1 of Alviniconcha strummeri. Taxonomy (NCBI): domain Eukaryota; kingdom Metazoa; phylum Mollusca; class Gastropoda; family Provannidae; genus Alviniconcha; species Alviniconcha strummeri. The sequence continues at coordinate 14,959,364 of OY757544.1, forward strand.
AACAAAATTTATTTCCTATATAACAATTCATTAACAACATAACAGTTGGGCCGTGCAACAAGCAAATCATCTAATCATTTCTGCATAATGCAATACCTGTAGACAAACTGAACACTAAACTGTGATGCAGATATTTCAGGATGTACACTATTCTATTTTTAAACCAAGAAAACATTAGATTTATGAGGTTTTGTAAAAAAATAAAATCATGTTACTATGGGTGAATACACGAACTGTGACATTCTTGGATTTGGGGGGTAGGGGTGGTAAATCCAGTACCATGACAACCAGACACGTCACAGCTTCACAAAACTGGGTTCAGAATAAACCCAAGAGAATCAGTGAAATGGGTGATACAGAACTTTTGACAGAAAAAGAAATAGTGGAGCTCCTAAGGTCCAAAATCAGATGTTTACTGCAAATAGACACATAGACATCTTTGCACTGACCGCCTTTGGCTATAATTAGCAATGTAATTAGGTCACCTAGACGTACTGACTTAATCACCCAAAATATTTAAACTATTTGGGGGGGCAATCATCATCAATTACAAGAACTATGCTCCAGAAAGACCGGTTTGGTCCATTCAGACACTTGGATTCCCTGAAACTATAACAATATCCGTAATCAGGTCAAGGAAAACACAAATCTGTAATCCCAGGACTATTAAAATCTGTTACTGAAATTGTTTTGAAATTAAAGAATGAACTTTGGGCAGATACAATGCTCCTCTGGGTACTCTTTCGGCCTGAAAGTTACCCCTAATCTAAGGATACATTTATATGTTGTCTGCAGCAGTGATTACTATAATTAGGTCACGCTACGTAAACGTGTCCACACAAACTGATCCCCATTTAGCAGAGCTCTTATGGTCATAATATCAGGGTGCATACTGCAAAATGGAACGAAAGCATGACGTTTTGCATACATGTACTATGATCCCATCTGAACATTTTCAGGCACATAGACATCTTTGCACTGACCGCCTTTGGCTATAATTAGCAATGTAATTAGGTCACATACACGTACTGACAGCATCACCCAAACTACAGTTTAAAACCATATGTTTTGGTAATCAATATCAATTGCGATCTTTTACACAAGCACAATGCTCCAGGAAGACTTGTCTGGTCCATTCAGATACTTGGATTCCCTGAGGCTATAACAATATCCGTAATTAAGTCATGGAAAATACACAAAATAATTTGTAATCCCTGGACTTTTAAAATCTGATGCTAAAATTGTTTCGAAAATAAGGCATGAACTTTGGACAGATACAATGTTACTCTGAGAAGATTTAAAAAATAGGCCTGTAAGATACCTCTAATATATAAACATCTCTATTGTCTGCAACGGTGGCTATTGTAATTAGGTCACACTAGATGGGCATGACTGTGTCCACATAATTGATTAAATCCGTTCATTTGCACTGTGTTTCGTGAGGGAAACAACTTTTTCAAAGCTTCAAACTGACAGATAATGTAAACTGTCAATTAGTTGTACACAATATTTAAAACAATTACTTCATTAGCGGAGCTGCCCCTTTCCAGTCAAGAAACACTACTTTGTCGCATACGCACATGGGTTGTGCACAGCAAGCTGCCTTGAAACATTTGCATCTTCCTCGGCGCACTTGTTTGCAAGTAAAGCGAATTCGTTCATAGCAAGATTCCTGAGCTTGGGATAGGTCGTCCACAAAGGTCGCCACGCCTTTTCCTCTATTTTGGTTTCCACACAACAAATGCTTCACGGCAGAAGAAGCTGAGCGAGCTGAAAGTTTGACATCTCATAGTTCACATGGTCCAAAGCAAAACGCCAGGGCATACGTTTAGTCGGACATTTTATGGATGGTAGTCACAACAACGAACTCAACGCACAAACCGAAGGACACAGAGCTGGAAATCAAGAACAAGAGCCCAATAATTAAACTGCGGTTTTTCAGTCTCCATCCTGTGTTTGTCACTGTTCGGAGCTGACAGCATGATCAGGCTCAAAGTGCACATAAGAAAGGAAGGCACTCTGCTGCAGAATATGCAGCGCTAGAGCTGTAAGCTGGTAGGTATGTCTTGTCCTCGCAAGATAAGATGCTTTCACAAAAGATTCTGCAACACTGTTCCAGCAGTTGTGATTGCACTTGGCCACCCAGAACCATTCAGCCACTCTCCAGGCCATCTCAACGTGAAGATCCCCCACCCCTGTGTCATGATCACATATTTGTTGTTACTAAACGAGTCAGACCACAGCCACTGTATCTCTTTTGCTATTGCGGACAGCGGCTGGTCCATTGTCAGCACAGGAGTCTGATTTGGATTCAGATGTTCCACAGCTTCCTTGACCAAATTCACGACACGGCTGAGTAAGGCAGTTGCATGGGCATTTTGAAGCAAGAGTGGCTTGATGCCACTCTTGCTTGAAAATGCCTATGCAACTGCCTTACTCAGCCGTTGAAGAACCAATGTTGAAGACTGGCTTTTCCAGTGAGATGTACTCTCTACTTGTGATGGGTTGAGTTTCCAGCAGAGTGTATATAATCCTCTAGATGACCTCTACTGCAGTGCCCTCGCAACAGAGGCATCAGGCAGATACGCCATATTTCCTTATGCTCGTGTCTACAGATTCTGACAGCATCAGCATCTTCCGTCTGCCGAGCTAAGAACACACTTGTGCCGCGAAAATATTCATTTGTTATTGTGGAGGAGGGGTTGTTGTCTATGTTGTCTACCACAGCTGCTCTGAAATCTTTTTAACGTGTTTGTTGGCACAGCAATGCTCTGGTCAAACTTTCCACATAATTTGTGTGTGCTGCGTCAGGTTGAAATTGTAAGCACCCGAGTTGGAAAACGCTCGGACTAATACCCCACAACTGAGGATGCTATCAACAAGTCATATTTTTCTGGTTTTAGCGTGGGTTTTTAAGCACACAAAAATGGTGAGAGAAGTTTCTTGTCTCTTTTGTGTCTCGCTTTGGTGACTTCGTACAATGGAAGGCAATCGATTGCGAAATTAACAGCGCAGCCTTATTTTTGGCTTCTGATTGTTTTGTCACACGGTCCAGTCAGTATGAAACATATTGAAGTTTTAAAATTGGTGGAACTGATCCATCTTAATTTCTTCTTCTTCTTCTTCTTCTTCTTTATTTTTTAGTTTAATTTCCCTTGGAACACTTTCGACATCAGAACTGTTGAAGCATATCAGATTTTGTATTGCTTTGTCAGTGTCTTTGTTAAATACAAGAACCACTTTTTTGCCACGATGTATTGAAACAAGGTCAGACAGACCCAGCTGCTAAGATTTTCTCACGCAACCTTGAGGTGTACACATAAACCTCTGTTCGTCCCATATCCTTCAGGCGGGAAGAATACATCTGGCCAAAGTATGGCATGCTAAAGACGGACACATTCTATCCGACCTCTGAAATCTTCAAAATGTAAGCAACTATAGTTCAGCAAAGCACCTACGTGTCTGATTTCACCCTGTCATTTGTCGAGCACAGATTTAGGTTGGCGCCTGAAGTAGGCAGAAAGACACTTTTTGTTTACTTTGCTTCGCCTGCGACGATGTCAGCAGGTGAAAGCTTCCTAAGCAGATGTTGAAGCTGATGTGTGTGTCTGAGTACTTTCACACTGAATTGCAAGGTAGAAATGTTGTGTAACCAATCCCGCAGGGCCTAGTGGTCCATCAAAGATATGAAAAAGGAAACAACAACAACAAACCGGACAACAACAACAAAACAGGTTGTCTTGGATACAAAATGAGGAACATTTCATTTTCTTGTTTTCGCCTTTCTTTGTCTTGAAATGCGTTGCGTTTGCTTTAAAAATACTTTTTTAAGAGCACGATTTATGGCATGAAGCCCTCTACAAAGCTGCTTCAAGTCCCTTTCCATCGTCCAAAATGATCTAAAATAAAAAAGTTATATGTAAATTCGAGTACGATTTTGTTGTTAAAAATGTGACAAAATCACGCATGCAGTAAACCTTTCTCTGAAAAGAACTTTATTTCAATGAAATAATTCGTTTTGTCGCTCACACTTCAAACTAATGTAATAAAAAGATGATAACAGTAGCTTAGATTGTCTCTAAAAATCACCCCAGACTCATCATAAATCTAATATTTACAAACTGGCAGTGGGACCAAAAGTTGAAATAGTCCTAGATCTAGATTGGGTCACGCCCACTGAGCTAAAGGTCAATGGACTAGTGATAAGGCCGACCAAAACAGATGACCTGAGATGCAAACTATCAGTAACTGTGGCATAACTCCTTCTGTTTCCCGGTAAATAAAAGACAAATGGATGAAAAATAAAATTCAAATAGCCTGTGATTTTGTAGCATAGAAATCGTTCTCCTGCAGACGGACGTCAAAAAGCTGTCCAAACAATTTCATGCCAGGACAGCAGGCGCTTTGCTTTAATTTGTACTCTGGTACAAAAATCCGAAGCTTCGTTTTTGTAAGAATGAAGTACATTTAGAAACGCCTGTATTTCATATTCTTGAAAATCAGTGCTGTTCTTTTCATTGCCTATGCTCAGAACAAAATAACAAGTGAAAGTATGCGCACGTCGATTGCTTTAGTCAACACGTAAGTTACATTCTTAATACGTACTACAGAGGTTGTTAATGCATCCATTACATCAAAGGTGCAAAAGTAAGAAGGTTCTACGTGTATCAGTTCATTAATAACCTTAGCATTGCCAAAATATATTAAATTTACTTTTGTTTGTTTGTTTGTTTGCTTATGCACATTTGTTTATTTGGGCGTTCAAAAAAAAGTCGAACACCGGAAAGCAGAAACATCTGTAAGTACGGGTGACGAATACAGTCACAATTTCATTAATTTATGCGTTGCCAATGTTTGATCGATTAATGTGACCCTCATAGACAGCCTTGCAGACGTCGATGTGGCTGAAATAAATCAGTATGGTTAAAACTGGCTGTGTGTAGGAGTACAATGCTGCACTCCAAACCCCTTAGGTCTCTAAAAATAAATATTTTCTTCATTTCTGAGATTGTCCACATGACAAGTTCAGTATGCTTAGTTAGACCATCACTGTGAGCCAGTGCCTCACCATATTTCGATTCGGTTTGTTCTACACAACGCAGAAGGCATCTGGACACACACTCATTATTGATTTTAATCATTATGATCAATAAAAATATTATTTCTCGATGATTTAATTCAGGTGTTTTTCCACCGCGCTTTGGCGTCTTCGGTCGGTGTGAAAGACGGTACCCTTACGTGTACTCTTGGTGCATCCCAAAAGTTTTCCTGGGAACAATCTGTAACCTATTTGGCACACTTTAAGAAACACTGTACGACTAGTTTGGCTGAGTACTGTGGGGTCGGGGGGGGGGGGGGGGTGCACGGTAGGTCAAGATACATCTCGGACTATGAGGCATCTTCTCTGCAGGCTCTTGAACACGCTGGTGGATCTGAACTATGTTCAGCTTGAGTGCGAGTGTATGGCTCAGTTGGCACGGATAATAAGACTTAAGCATAAGACTACAAAATACAGCTGTTTTCAATTGTTCCGTGCCTGCTCCAAGATTTTTCCAGAGTCATATTCTGTGCAGACTATAAAAGTCCTTCAGTTCAAATTATAAACCAAGGTCCCCAGTGTTTGTGTACACATGAAAAATGATTGTGTACATACGAAAAAAGATCACATACTCATGTTAAGATCCAGTAGTCCATGTCAGAGTTTGATGGATTATAGAAACACCAAAATAACCCAGCATGCACTAAAAGTGTCAGTCTTCAGTTCAGAATGTTGAAGTTGAACACTATATTGAAGAAGAAGACGAATGTAGTAGATTAATTAAATAAAGAAACATATTTTGCTTTCCATTATTTGATATTATCATATCCAGAGATCATGGCTATGCGCTGTTGACCAGAATACAAAAACAATGTAGGCAGGAGCATTTCTGTACTGTGTCAGTGCAGTTACCAACTATTTGGAAGCTGATCTTCGTTTGCATTAAATAAGAAAGAAGGCACTTAGTGTTCGGCCATTTTATTTTCTCTGATATAGATACAGGGGATTCTTTTTTCTTTTCTTTTTTTGTGTGATAAAGAACAAAAAGAAACAAAAGGAAGAATAAGTCCGTACATTTACTATAGTGTGTCTGTGTCTGAGCAAAATGGAAACTGATCTTTTCTAGCATTTATTCGAAAGTTTACGTAACACTGTGTTTAATATTGTGCCACTTTTTGTTTTTGACACAGATATAATACAATACAGAAAACAAAACAAAGAAACAAACACATAAAAATAGAATAAAACAATAACAAAACAATAAAAAAAAAATCAGAAAAATACAAATGAAATCTAGAAGAAGAAAAAAATCACTGCAGTTACTAAAATAGATCTGTGCAGTTACCAATGGGTCCCTGCAGTTACCAGGAAATTGGTAACTGATCCTTACTAACATAAACTGAATAAGTTTGAATAAGACTGTATTTAATCTTCTGCCAGTTGATTTTCCTACAAATAGATATAACTGACCGTGCAATGCAAAAGAAGATCAAAAAGAAATGAAAGAGGATCTAAAAGCATTTCAGTGCACTTACCATGACGCGTCTGTGCAGTTACCATGTACATGGTAACTGCATGGACAAGTAACTGCACACACAAAATGGCGATTGATAAATAATAATCACTTACTGTCATCAGAACACATGGCATCCATGATAGCATGTGAAAGTGACACTTTTTGACAGTAAAATAAAATTAAAATTAAAAAATGCATAAATTATTGTAACTGTAGATCCCAGTAACTGCACGGGCGTGTTAAGCTAAACAGTAAGTACCTTCACCTGATGAACATGCTATATTACTGACTAAATTTGCACTTGAAAGCTAACCTGCTCTCATGGGTACAGTTCAGCGAATGAATTCATCACTAACCTGCTCTCATGGGTACAGTTCAGCGAATGAACTGGTTTGAAAACTGGGGAGCATTCGGTTTTTATTGCACATTTTCGTACCTGGTAACTGAACGGACTAAAAAGCCTTGAACATGCATGGATGAAGGATCTGCCTACAATGTTTTGTCCTGTTACTTTGACTTCAAGTTCAGTGTCGTTCCCTCTGTTTCTTAAAACTGACAGCAGCATTGTTAACGTTCTTAGTATGTTAAAAGATATTCGTACGTACCAGCAGTGTCTATGCAGATCTTGCCATCATGACTGATGCCGAGAATGCAAAATTTCGAAATAGCCATCACGTTAGCGCTTGCGTCAGTCGAGGAATGACGCAGGTGCATTGCATCATGGGATCGTCTTTCTGAGGAACCAATCTCGCACAAGTTAAGCAGCAGTTAGGGTGACCTGGGAGAACATCGGCCCAAAAATAATCATGTTTGATATGTGACCCACTCTCACGAAACCAGTGCTAACTTGTTTTGGGGTATTTTGAGAACTGCAGATTCTGCTGATTATTTTGGTGTTTAAATGAAGTCTGTCATCCAAAAGGTATTGAAGTTGTGGTCATTTGAAGTTGCTAAGCAGAGAGAGAAACGGCTCTGAAAGATTTTATGTGCCATTTTGCATATTTTGCTTAGCGTCAGCCAAACTTCTTGATTTTTGTCATGGTAATAAAATAAAATAAAACTTATGTGGTGAATCATAACCATCTTCGTCACAAAATACTGGCATGTTGCTGTATAAAAACAAAAATTGAGTAACCTTTTTGTAAAGACCTTGTTTCTATTAAGTTATAATGCAAGAAAGAAAACATGTAATACTTTGTTAAAGTAAAATTATCAACATTTAAAGACCATCCCGAGTGCCTTAAAAAAAAAAAATGTAACCGAGTGTATTGTATACATGTTCCGGGCCATACCCTTTAACCTTTTCTTTCCGGTCTTTTTCCTTTTTGATTGGGTGGGGGTTTTATGGCCCAATTATCTAAGGTGTTAAAAGTTGTGTGCCGGGCCGGCAGCGTCAGCAGGGTTCCAGGCGAGATCAAAAGATCTAGAGATCTTAGAGGAGGGAGATGGAGCTGGACCCTCAACTATGCCCAGAAGAGGTCATGAGTAGGGAGATGGTGCTGGGCTGAGCAAGTTGGACGTCTTTTGCTTTGAGTTGTCCAAGTTGTTCGTCAACAGCTGTGCAACGGACATTGTCTTAGTGACTCTGTCCAGCACAGCAGTTGAAAGAGCAATTGCGCAGTGCACAAGTCGCTGGGCAATGGCGAGGGGACACCGCCTTAACATTTCCATTGTTCTGGCGACGGTCCACGGTCTCTCCGGTCTTTTTCGGGCGGTTTCCGCGGTCGAGCCTTTCACTCTCTCGTCCCCTTCCCACTCTGTCCCTGTCCCTAATAGGCCATCTCGCTTCCGTGGACGTTAAGCAACATGAAAGCAAAGAAACGGCAGCGTCCCTTTTCCCCCAGTGTCCCTGCAGAGACAGGTTGTTTGATTAACTGCTGCGGCCGGTGTTCATGTGTTTTCATCAGGGGAGAGCATGTAAGTAGTTATTTTTCTATGGCTTGTTGTTCTGTTGTTTCTATCATGTTCACAACGTGCCTTGATTTTGGTTCTTGAATACGTGAGTAATTTCGGCGTCAGATTACCGCCTGGTTGCCGCCGCCATGGCGTCAGTGTACATTGTATGTGTGTTCATATCTTAAGCTTTTATGCCACAGGATGACCGATGTTTCCAAAATGTATGCAGCTAACCTTGGTTAGCTGATATGTAACTAGTATGTTATGCTGCCATTGTTGGATGTTCAGTTTGAGGGATGCGGATGCAAAGTTATCCCTCTAAAGTATGGGTACTTTGTCAGTGCGGCCGTGCGGCATAACTTATTTGTTTAAGTTTCCTACCGATCTATGTTTCTACATGAAATCGGTGGTATATCATGGCTAACACTTTGAAGATGTTGACTTCATAGTTGTGGAATGTTCAGTTTACTAGTTGAATATGGTTTAGTACATAGGGGTGATTGTATAAACTGTGAGATGTTATTTCTGTTTTGATCCAGCTTTTGTGTGGCCGAGTTTTGGGCGCGCAGACTTTCACTCTGCTTGGCTTGTAAACCCTTTCCGGGTCTTTGTGCGTGTACCCGAACTGGCCGGTGATGCGCGTCAGTGGTGGCAAACCGAGCAGACAGGCGCATCCAGATCAGCAGTTTAGATTCTTGATGCGCTACCCGCGTCAGTAAGACGCTTGACGTTGTTCACAGCCGGATATGCTCTGCTAGTCAGTAACAGTAATTGCTGTAACGCTTTGAGTAACTTGACGAGGCTGGAGCCGGTCAGTTTATGACTGACTTCCTCCCGCTTATGGCATGGTCCCAAATGCCACCCGTGTCACTATCCACCTCGTGTGCTTAAGTGGAACTGCTGTAACGATTATCTCACTCTTCCTGTTTAGTTAAGAATGAGCTTGGTAATTCGTATTTTTCACTGTTACTTTATTGTATACTATTATACTGGGAGTTCATCAGTAAATTGACTGGCCGTCTCTTGTATACTCACCGTGACTGTGAGATACGGGTTTTAATTGGGGGCGGGGATAGCTCAGTGGTTAGAGCGCCGGACTCGTGATTGAAAGGTCGCGGGTTCGAATCCCTGCTGGAACGGCGGGAGAATTTTCTTCTCCAGGGTCGACTTTCTGTGCTGACTCTTATTTCGGTATCCGTTCCACCCCCGTGTTACCACAGTAGCACGTAAAAGATCCAGGTCATTCTGCCAAAAGTGCAGGTGGCAGGTTACAGCTAAACACGCATACACCTTACGTATGTGGCTTTTATTGAACCGTGCTTCGGCATTGGTCACAACTTGTCCCTAATATGTCAAATGACATCTGAGGACATTAAGCATCAACTCATCATCACGGGTTTTAAGTGTAAGTCAAGCACACGATTTATGTGCTTGATTATTAATCATTTTGTCATGTATTATAGTAACCTACAGGTAAACTACATGGTTACTGTATTTATTAGATTAGTAATTGCTGTTGTTTAGACTTTACATTTGCTTTCATGTTCTAAATGTTTTGTTTGCGTGTGTCTTTTCCAATACAGACACTGTTTCCTGGTTGGTTGGTGTACAAATAAAAGTTATGTTATAGCAACCTCTGACTTGTGACTCTTCATCCATGCTTCCAACCTGCTTCCCCTCAATTCCCCATCCCCACTCCCCTACGAAAGCTGGCGCTTGCGAGCAGGATTGGAAGTAGAAGAGTCACTAACCAGGAAACAGTGTAGAGGAGCTGTCTGGAGGCCGTTCAAGCGGATCCGACCACCAACAACATGGCAGAGCAACCGCCGTGGCGAGCGATCCAGCCACCAAAGCTACCACGCTTCAGTGGAGAGGCGGATGGCTGCGACGCCGATGAATTTATTCAGGAGGCGGAGCGTATCCTCCGGAACTTCAGGATGGAGGAAGGAACAGCAGTGGAGTGGCTGATCCAGGCTTTGGAGGGATCGGCCCGGAGGGAGGTGCTCACCCGCGCAGAAGGGGAGGCAGACACAGCGGCCAAAGTTTTGGCAGTCCTCGCAGCAACCTTCGGCGACCACTCTCTGCTCTGCTCACTTCGTTCCACGGCCGGTGGCAGGGAATGGGGGAGAGTGTAGTGGGGTACGCGCAGCACCTGCTGATGCTGACCACCAAGCTGAACGCAGCGCAGGCAGACGCCGTTAACCCCGCTATGCTCTGCGACCGTTTTATCGACGGGCTGCACCCCCCCCCCCCCCCCCCCCTCCATCCCTCCGTCGCGACATTCGTCGCTACGCCAGGGAGCATGACGACGTCACCTTCCATCAGGCACGGGCTGAAGCTCAGCGCTGGATGCGCGAGGATGCTGATGTGGAGGTGCGAGCAGAGCAGGTCCTGGTGGCTCAACCCCAGCACAACAAGGAACTGGAGGAGCTGCGGGACCTAGTAGCGGCTCTGACGGCGAAGACAGCAGAGCTGCAGGCTGAGCTGCGACACCAATCAACCCGGGCACCACGGCATAAAGTATGCCACTGGTGCGAGCAGCCTGGCCACTTCCAGCAGGACTGCGTTGAGAGACGCCAGTACGCCCAACGGCAGCAGGGCCCTCGAGCCTCCTTCAAACCCAGCCGTCCCCAGCCACGGTTCTACGCTCCGCGGCACAGTGCTGGACCACGCTTTCCATCCCACCAGGGAAACTAGAGGTCCCCGGTGTCAGGACCCAGACAACGGGGGACATGAATCCTGTGGGCATGATTGGACGATGCCCCACAGTAGACATTGTGATGAACGGTAGGAAAGTGAGGGGACTGATTGATACAGGGAGTGAGGTTACGACTGTGACTGAGAGGTGGGTGGCGGAAAACCTGCAGAACTCTGACTTCCTTCCCATGACTCAAGTGACCTTGAAGGCAGCAAACGGGCTGGAGATTCCGTATAGTGGGGTAGTAATAGTAGATTTAGAACTTTTAGGACAGAAGTGTGAGGGTGTACCAGTGTTAGTTGTTAAGGATTCTAGTGACCCCCTCCACCAGGAAGAAGAAGAGTGATGTGCCAGCACTGGTGGGGATGAATGTGTTAGGTAGGGTGAGTAGCTTGTAGAATAACTTAGATATTGTCCCCCCTGTCTTGGAGCCAGCCGTCCGTGAGATTCGCCTTGAGCGCACCTCCGTCAGGGGTGTGGCTCGAGTAGCAGGCCAGACTCTCATCCCAGCCCATTCCCTCGTCACCCTCCGCGTCACAGGAGTGCAGCGGCCATCAAGACACCTGTTGGCCTCACCCTTGGCCCAACCCCTCCCCCGAGGGCTATTCCTCATTCCCACCCTTGTGAGCGGCGATGCGACACAGAGGTGTGTGCGCCTCGCTAACCTGTCGGCTGAGGACTACATCCTTGCAAGACGCACGCCTGTGGCAGTGTTACACGCAGTGGACGGCATTGAAAGCGATGAGGGTGTGCAGATTACGACGACCTGCAACGAAATGACCGTCTCCATGGAACCCTCCATCGCAGAGTCTGCACCCTCGGATGCTGTTCCCTGCACTGCATTTGACGGGCCCGGCTGCATGCCCTGCTTAATCAGTATGCCCACGGTTTTACCCAGGATGACCTCGATCTTGGGTATACTGAGGCAGTGCAACACCGCATCCCCACCAGCGATGATGCCCCAGTCGCGCAGCCCTACCGGAGCATACCGCCAAACCAGCTCCAGGAGGTGAAGGAATACATCAAGGGACTCCTGGCCCAGAGAGTCATTGTGGAGAGCCACAGTCCCTACGCAGCTCCGGTGGTCCTGGTGAGGAAGAAGGACGGCAGTCTTCGGCTCTGTGTCGACTACAGGCGACTGAACTTGAAGACTGTTGGTGATGCCTACCCACTCCCCAGGATCCAGGAGTCCCTTGGATGCACTGGTGGGGGCCCAGTACTTCTCCACCTTGGACCTCGCCAGTGGTACCACCAGATCTCCATGGATCCCCGGGACCAGCACAAGACAGCGTTCACAACACCCTTCGGCTTGTATGAATACACAAGGATGCCGATGGGCCTGGCGTCAGCCCCTGCCACCTTCCAGCGTCTGATGCAGGCAACCATGTCAGACTTTGCCTTTCAGTTTCTGCTCGTCTACCTCGACGACCTCCTTGTCTACTCCAAGACGTTCGACGAACACATGGAGCACCTAGAACGACTCCTGCAGCGGGTGACAGAGACAGGTCTGAAACTGAAAGCCAGCAAGTGCCAGTTCCTGAGGCGTGAAGTCACCTATCTTGGCCACACGATCTCGGCTGATGGAGTGAGCTGCGAGTCTGGCAAGGTGGAGTGTGTACAGAACTGGCCAACACCAACAACGACAACAGAACTGCGCAGCTTTCTTGGCTTTGCCAGTTATTACCGGCGGTTCATCAGCGGGCTTGCCAGGATATCCGGGCCGCTCCATGACCTGGTGAGCGAAAGGGCCAAGCACTCCAAGAAGAAGGCAGCTGACGTCTCCAGGCTTTGGGGCCCCAAGCACCAAGAGGCCTTCGAATCCTTGAAGGGGGCTATGACGACAGCTCCTGTACTTGGCTACGCTGACTACACCAAGCCTTTCATTATGGAGACGGATGCCAGCCATGACGGGCTCAGTGCCATCCTGTCCCAGGAACAAGATGGGAAGTCAAGAGTGCTTGCCTTCGCCAGCCGACGCCTCCGGCCCAGTGAGAAAAACAGTTCACTCTACAGCAGCATGAAGCTGGAGTTTCTTGCCATGAAATGGGCAATAACGGACAAATTCCGGCATTACCTGTTGGGAGGAAAGTTCAAGGTCATCACCGACAACAATCCGCTGACCTACTTTCGCTCCGCGAAATTAGGCGCGTTAGAACAAAGATGGGCCTCACAGCTCGCACAGTTCGATTTTGACATCCAGTACAGACCGGGGAAGATCAACCCTGCGGATGCCCTTTCCCGCATGCCCCTCGAACCCTCTCATGAACCCCTCCTGACAGTGGTGCCACCAGAGGTAGCCATTGTCAATGCTCTCCAGTGCGAGCAGCTGGCTGTCGACCCCACCCCCACTGCTGGTGTCCTTGGCGACACCATGGATCATGTGCTGCCCCTGGACAAGGAGGAGGAACCTGATCAAACGGCTGCTCCCGAGGCTGCAACTGAGGTACTCCCCAGACTGTCTCTGGCTGACTTGCAGCAGCTCCAGCAACAGGATCCAGTCCTTGGCCCGGTGCTCGCAGCCTGGCCAGCCAAGCCCTCCGACACCAAGGAACGTTCCATGCGAGCATTGGTGCAGCAGTACCTTCGACTGTTCCTAAAGAAGGGGGTACTCCATCGCAGGCAGGCTGACCAGCGGCGGGGTACTCTCGAGCAGCTGGTTCTTCCCAGCTCACTTCGGCCTGATGTCCTGGCGTCGCTCCATGACGATATGGGCAACCAAGGTTATGAGCGCACCATGGAGTTACTGAGGCCTCGTGTCTACTGGCCTGCCATGTACAGAGAAGTCAGAGACTACATCAGCAGCTGCGAGCGGTGCACGATGGGCCATGCACCAGCGCTCCACACCACTTCCAGTCATCTGCTTGCCAGCCGTCCCCTTGAAATCCTGGCAATCGACTTCACGAAGCTTGAGACTGCTAGTGATGGGCGAGAAAATGTTCTTGTTCTCACCGATGTTTTCTCGAAGTTCACCCAGGCCATACCGACGCGCAACCAGGAGGCAGGGACAGTGGCCAAGGTGTTGGTCCATGAGTGGTTCCAGCGCTACGGGGTACCCCAGAAAATCCACAGTGACCAGGGTAGGGACTTTGAGTCTAAGCTGGTGAAATCCCTGTGTGAGCTCTATGGCATCAAGAAGACCCGGACCACTCCATACCATCCCCGTGGCAACGCGCAGTGCGAGCGATTCAATCGCTCGTTGCATGATCTGCTTCGAACCCTGTCCCCGGAACAGAAGTCCAAGTGGCCACAGTACCTCCCGGAGCTCGTGCAGGCGTATAACAATACGCCTCACGCTTCCACCGGGTTTTCGCCCCACTTCCTTCTGTTCGGCCAGGAACCGCAGCTACCAGTTGACCACCTGCTTGGGCGCACAACCACGTCCGCGGTTGGACCCACCGACTGGGTACAACAGCATCGGCTGCGCCTGCAGGCTTCACACGCCAGGGCACTGAAGCATCTCCAAGAAGCTGCAGCGGAGAGACGAAAGCAGACGGACCAGAAAGCTGCCGATCATCCACTACACGTTGGTGACCTGGTTTACCTGAAAAACCGTGTCCTCGGCAGGAGCAAGATCCAAGACCGGTGGCGTCCTGAACTGCACGTCGTGACCGCACGTCCCTACCTCGGCATACATGTGTATGGGGTCAAACCATTCTCTGGCGGGCAGGAGCGGACCCTCAGTAGAAATGACCTGTTGCCTGCCAGGGCACCACTGGCTGCTGCCGCAGAGGAACCGCCGACACGGGAAACACCTGCTCAGGCCAACCCACAGTACCCTGATCAGGGTGAGTTCTGGCTGGGTCGGCCTGCGACTGTTGGCTTGCCTCCTGCCGCACCCATGCCTCTTCCCGCACCCATTCCTGCTGCCCCCATTCCTGCTGCCCCCATTCCTCCTGGTCCCGTTCCAGCTGCACCCATTCCTGCTGCCCGCATTGCCGCTGCACCCATTCCCGCTGCACCCATTCCCGCTGCACCCATTCATGCAGCTGACGCACCGCCAGTCAGAGTCAAACCTGTACTCAGGCGTTCCACCCGGCTGAACAAAGGGGTAAACCCCAATGCTGTCCCCATTCCTGTTGGTCCCGTTCCCGCTGCACCCATTCCCGCTGCACCCATATCCTGCAGCTGACGCACCGCCAGTCAGAGCCAAACCTGCACGCAGGCGCTCCACCCGTGTGAACAAAGGGGTAAACCCCAATGCTGCCAACCTACCTAAAAGAGCAGTGTGGCGACCGTAATGTTGCGTTGTAGTACTGTGTATATTTATTTCATCACGACCGAACTTTGATGGCTTGACCGCTAATCTGGTATTCACAGCATTATATATGTTCATTTGAGTAGTAACGGGACAGGGTCCACATCAGGTCACTGAGCGTTGTGTTGTCTGAGTGAGAGTTATGTTTATTTCGAGTATACGCGTTAACCTTTATATAAGGCCCTGTATTCTCGTGTGTACATTTCTCTAGCGAAACGTTTTATCGTACCGCGGGTCCTTCACATAAGGCTTGGTATTGAAATCATGGTTTGAGATGGCAGGCATCACTTGTGTGCCGTTCATGTGGTAAATAACATGCAGTATGTAGTATACGATTGTTGCAATGTGCGCTGTGTTGATGTTTTATTTTTTTCGAACATGTTCTTTTGAGGTCTTGTACAGCCAATTGTGGAATGTCCTCCATTTTTAAATCCCAGATGGCAGCAGATTTTTGAAATGCAATAAGAACAGATGTTTATTTGGGAGTTTTCATCATTAACAAAAAGAATGCTCTTTTTCATCCTTTTGTCCCGTTTCAAGCAATGCGTTTTGGGTCTGTCTGGTTTACTTGGCTTAAATGCAGTAATCATTTTGCCCTTTAACTGCAATTCAAATCAGTCTGGTCTTTGGAGATGTTTGTAGTTAGCCAGGCCTTTATTAGTATGCTGGCAAAAAGGGGTACAGTTTTGTGCGTGGATGTATTGGGTACCACTTTGATGGTTTGTTAAGTCAACTCTTAGTTGCCTTACACCCTTTAGTTTTGTTTACTGCTATGTGATTAACCAGCGAGGACGCTGGTTATGATTGAGTAGGGGGGGCTGTAACCGAGTGTATTGTATACATGTTCCGGGCCATACCCTTTAACCTTTTCTTTCCGGTCTTTTTCCTTTTTGATTGGGTGGGGGTTTTATGGCCCAATTATCTAAGGTTGTGTGCTGGGCCGGCAGCGTCCCTTTTCCCCCAGTGTCCCTGCAGAGGCAGGTTGTTTGTTTAACTGTTGCGGCCGGTATTCATGTGTTTTCATCAGGGGAGAGCCTGTAAGTAGTTATTTTTCTATGGCTTGTTGTTCTGTTGTTTCTATTGATGTAAAAACAATGTATGTTTATAATGTTATCATGTTCACAACGTGCCTTGATTTTGGTTCTTGAATACGTGGGTAATTTCGGCGTCAGATTGCCGCCGCCATGGCGTCAGTGTACATTGTATGTGTGTTCATATCTTAAGCTTTTATGCCACAGGATGACTGATGTTTCCAAAATGTAACTAGTATGATACTAGTTATGATATGTAACTAGTATGTTATGCTGCCATTGTTGGATGTTCAGTTTGAGGGATGCGGATGCAAAGTTATCCCTCTAAAGTATGGGTACTTTGTCAGTGCGGCCGTGCGGCATAACTTATTTGTTTAAGTTTCCTACCGATCTATGTTTCTACATGAAATCGGTGGTATATCATGGCTAACACTTTGAAGATGTTGACTTCATAGTTGTGGAATGTTCAGTTTACTAGCTGAATATGGTTTAGTACATAGGGGTGATTGTATAAACTGTGAGAGATGTTATTTCTGTTTTGATCCGGCTTTTGTGTGGCCGAGTTTTGGGCGCGCAGACTTTCACTCTGCTTGGCTTGTAAACCCTTTCCGGGTCTTTGTGCGTGTACTGGCCGGTGATGCGCGTCAGTGGTGGCAAACCGAGCAGACAGGCGCATCCAGATCAGCAGTTTAGATTCTTGATGCGCTACCCGCGTCAGTAATATACAGCCGGATATGCTCTGCTAGTCAGTAACAGTAACATGCTGTAACGCTTTGAGTAACTTGACGAGGCTGGAGTCGGTCAGTTTATGACCGACTTCCTCCCGCTTATGGCATGGTCCCAAGTGCCACCCGTGTCACTATCCACCTCGTTGTGTGCTTAAGTGGATCTGCTGTAACGATTATCTCACTCTTCCTGTTTAGTTAAGAATGAGCTTGGTAATTCGTATTTTTCACTGTTACTTTATTGTATACTATTATACTGGGAGTTCATCAGTTAATTGACTGGCCGTCTCTTGTATACTCACCGTGACTGTGAGATACGGGTTTCAAGTGTAAGTCAAGCACACGATTTATGTGCTTGATTATTAATCATTTTGTAATAGATTAGTAATTGCTGTTGTTTAGACTTTACATTTGCTTTCATGTTCTAAATGTTTTGTTTGCTTGTGTCTTTTCCAATACAGACACTGTTTCCTGGTTGGTTGGTGTACAAATAAAAATTATGTTATAGCAACCTCTGACTTGTGACTCTTCATCCATGCTTCCAACCTGCTTCCCCTCAATTCCCCATCCCCACTCCCCTACAAAAACAAAAACAAACAAACAAACAAACTTTTTTTTTTATAGGGGGCCGGGGATAGCTCAGTGGTTAGAGCACCGGACTCGTGATTGAAAGGTCGCGGGTTCGAATCCCTGCTGGAACGGCGGGAGAATTTTCTTCTCCAGGGTCGACTTTCTGTGCTGACTCTTATTTCGGTATCCGTTCCACCCCCGTGTTACCGCAGTAGCACGTAAAAAATCCCGGTCATTCTGCCAAAAAGTGCAGGTGGCAGGTTACAGCTAAACACGCATACACCTTACGTATGTGGATTTTATTGAACCGTGCTTCGGCATTGGTCACAACTTGTCCCTAATATGTCAAATGACATCTGAGGACATTAAGCATCAACTCATCATCATCATCATCAAACAAACTTTTTTTTATTATTAAATAGAATTAAAGAGCTACCTCTAATAATGCCGAATTTCATACCCGAGCTCTGAACTCGCCCTAGTTCTCTCAATATCGGCCATGAAATATTGAAGTTTTCACCTGTAATCAAGAGAAATGCAACTTCCGGTTCAATTTAGGATTTCCCGCCTTGTTACGTCACTTGTGTATCAACTGAAACATGGCGAGCGAAGACGATCACCTGCACTTACCTTGCGAAAGCAGCGACTTTGAAGAAGATAAAACATTACCAGAAAATGCAAGTAAACAATATGGCCTACAGCCGTATCCGTTTAACCCATATCAGGAAGAGACGCAGGTGGACTACGAATATGGCAGTCACTCATCGAGTGATGAGCATTTTTGTTGTTGTTTACTTATGAATAATGTTGTTTACACATAAGTTTTGGCTCTATGTTTCAGTCTGACAGAGAGCTTCCACCAGTTTGTGTTGCATTCTTCAACTTTGAAGACATCTGCGGAGATCTTGGGAAAGTACAGCTTCCATGGTGCATCACAAAGAACTCTGCGACAACTATCCAGCTTTAGAAATTAGGCTGAATAGCCTTCTTCTCCAGCTATACATTATTACAAATCCAAGATCCTGCATTAGATCACCTTCATGCCAGCTCCTGCTTCTCGCCATTCCAGTGGAGCTTCAGACTCAACAGACTGAACCAGAAAACTGAAGTCAGTTATCATGTGGACACCCAAACAAAAGTGGCCAAACGTGCTACAATCAAGACTGCTAATTAATCAGTGCGTGTGGGTTGCTCATATATAGCTCGTGTAAACATCACATGTGAAAGTAAATGAATCAGTGAAATATGAAATGAATCATGTAAACCTTGAATAACTCAAGCTTTGCTAAGTACTATAAATGTTCGAAAAAGACATTTTAAAAAATGCAGAATTTGTGGAAATTATATCTTGCTTTCTCGTGAATTTTTATTTTTATTTTTTATTGTATGTAACCCGAATGCTTGTTTACCCATACAAATGCAGGATTCAGCCAAAGACAATGTCACAAGTGACAATATATACTCCCCTCCTCCTGCCCCGCACACACACACACGAAAAGCAAGAGCCTCAGTTCATGTTGTCATGCAGATGTGATTATGATGAGAGGAAAAAGGTGATGATGGTCGAGACTGAGTGGGTAATAATATCCAAGGAGGCGGTCGGAAATTCCTGGGACACTTAATACGCCATTGTTGGTCACGAATATAATCAGAATCATCCAAACAGGGTCATACGAAGCGCATAAACACAACAATTTCAACAAAAAGTGAGTTCTATTCCATATTTTTGTCCTTTATTGTCCTTTCAGACATTAGATCTGGATCTAGTTTTTGAGTAACTGTGCACGCTTCCCAAGTGCCGATGTCGGCAAAAAAACAAAACAAAACAAAACAACAACTATCGTGCCCATTTCCAAATGCTGATTTCATTCGCTAGATATGACTCTGTTTGAGTGATTGGGATGATATTTGTGGCACAAAATGGTGTTTAAAATGTCCCTGAGTGGGAGGGAAATAAAAGGGTAGAAAACAACAAGCAAAAATGCTCACCACTCGATACAAAGCAAACGACTGCCATGTTCGCAATCCACCGGCGTCTGTTCCTGATCACTGCTATTGTCAGTAGATTCGTTTTCTGCTGTATATGGTTCAAACTGATACGGCTGTAGGCCAAATTGTTTACTATAATTGGTTAAATCCAAGGAGACGGTCGGAAATTCCTGGACCGTTTTAAAAGTTATTTTGGGTCACAAATATCACCACAATCATTAAATGAGGTCCACATCTACCAATTACAGCTGAAATCCGCAACAAAAGGTAAGTTTTTTTTCATATATTTTTGTCTTTGATTGTTTCGAGTTGGCGTCACGGATTGCAAATGGCGAACGAGGCCAACGAAGTGCTGCTGGGTAAGCGGCCTCGTTAAACAAGCTACGGCAATTAAAAACCACGGAAAATGTACGGAAAAAATTGCAATCTGAGAACGCTGAGTCGTGAGTACGATTGTCTGGCCAAAATCGGCACTAAGAAAGTGTTCACGTTGTTACTGGGAAACTAGGTCAAACGTCAAAGGGCAACATGCGCCGGCTGGAACTGACAATCAAAGAAAAAAATATGAGAAAAAAAAACTCACCTTTTGTTTCAGATTTTGGCAGTAATCGGTAGATGTGGACCTCATTTAATGATTGTGATATTGGTGACCCAAAATAACTTTTAAAACGGTCCAGGAATTTCCGACCGTCTCCTTGGATTTTACCCTATAATTTTCGCAAGATAAGTGCAGGTGATCGTCTTCGCTCGCCATGTTTCGAGTACACAAGTGACGTAACAAGCAGGATCGAACCGGAAGTCGCAGTTCTGTTGATTACAGGCGAAAATTTCGATATTTCATGGCCGATATTGAGAGAACTAGGGTGAGTTAAGAGCTCGGGTTTAAAATTCGGTGTTATTATAGGTAGCTCTTCAATTCTATTTAATTTATATATTAAAAAAAAAAAAAAAAAAAGTCACGCGGTATTTATACGAATGGACTATTTCCACCTTTTTATCATGTATCTGGATCGCCCTGCGAGTGTGCCCCATTGCTCCCGCAAAGAGTAACAGGTTGCGTACAAGGACAGAAATGGGCGTCAGATTAATTTTCTTACACATTATAGATTTCAAAAAAAAAAAAAAAAATAAAAAAAAAAAAAAAAAAATCGGGACTGTGTAGTTCAGGGAGAAAGGTCCTACTTTGATATTTTGCAATGCTGTGCAGTAAATCACAGTGAGGCTATTTTGTTTTTGCGCTTTGTGACGATCTAATTCAGTCATTATTCAAACTGCAAAGAAGAAAGAAGCCGTAAGATAAAAGGACAACACGGCAGTAAATCCTCTAATCAATAACACTCAAAATGTGGAGGCCATATTTCCTAGAAAGTCATGGTCTTTGCTTTACAACAGGGATTAAATGTACAAATGTTTAGCACTTTTTCATATTTAAGAAGCATATTACAGTCTAATGGACTTGTAAGTCGTGTAAGGTAAAAAAATTAGGTGGGTACTGCTTTTTGAAAGGTTCAAACTGACAAATAATGTAAACTGCCAATTAGTTGTACGTAAATTGAAAACAATTACTTCATTAATGGAGCTGCCCTTTTCCGGTCAAGAAACCCTGCCTAATCGCGGTGACAGTTCTCACGGCATACGCACAGGGCTGCGCACAGCAAGCTGCCTTGAAGCAGTTGCAGCTTCCTCTGCACACTTGTTTGCAATTACAGCCAATCCGGTCGAATCAAGATAGTCCACAAAGGTCGCCACGCCTTTTCCTCTATTTTGGTTTCCACACAACAAATGTTCCACGGCAGAAGCTGAGCGAGCTGAAAGTTTGACATCATAGTTCACATGGTCCAAAGCAAAACGTCAGGGCAATTGTTTAGTCGGACATTTCACGGAGGGTAGTCACCACAACGAACTCAACGCGCAAACCGAAGCACACAGAGCTGGAAATCAAGAACAAGAACCCAGTACTGCTGTTCTTCAAACTGTGTTTGTCATTTTTCCGAGCTGACAGCATAATCAGGTTTAAACTCCACATAAGAAAGGAAGGCACTGTCTTGCAGAATATGCAGCGCTGCAGCTGTAACCTGGTGGGCATATCTTACCCTAGCAAGATAAGATGCTTTTACAAGAGATTCTGCAAAACTGTTCCACTGTTCCAGCAATTGTGATTGCACTTGGCCACTCAGAACCATTCAACCACTCTCCCGGCCATCTCAACATGCCGAGCTAAGGACACACTTGTGCCGTGAAAAGTCATTTGCGGTTGTGTGTGTGTGTGTGTGTGTGGGGGGGGGGGGGGGGGGGGGTCTATGTTGTCGACCACAGCTGCTCTGAAATCTTTTTAGCATGTTTGTTGACACAGCAATGCTCTGGTCAAATTTTCCACCTAATTTGTGTGTGCTGCTTCAGATTGAAATTGTGAGCACCTGAGTAGGAAATGCTCAGACGAATACCCCCAAATACCACCAACAAGTCATCTCTTTCTGGTTTCAGCATGGGTTTTTAAGCCCACAAAACTGGGACGGGAAGTTTCTTGCCTCTTTTGTGTCTCTGAAGTGATGGTAGCTTCATACTATGGAAGGCAATCGATTGCGAAATTAACTGCGCAGCCTTATTTTATGATAATTGATTGGCTTCTGATTGCTTTGACACATACAGTCCAATCAGTATTAAACTTAATTATTAATGTGGAACTGATCCACTCTTTTTTTACTTTATTATTATTATTATTAATATTATTGGAACACTTTCGAGATTAGCCGGAACAGTTGAAGCATAGATTATGTACTGCATGCAATATTCAAGGCCTCTCCAGTGTCTCAGTTAAACACAAGAACCGCTTCTTTGCCACGATTTGTTAAGATTTTCTCACGCAACCGTGAGGTGTGCACATAAACTTCTGTTCGCCCCGCATCCTTCAGGTGGGAAAAGCTGGGAACAGCTGGCCAAAGTATGGCATGCTGACACACTCTATCTGACTTCTGAAATCTAAAAAAATGTAAGCAACTATAGTTCAGAAAACACAATAGCACCTACGTGTCTGTTTTCACCGTCGCATTTGTCAAGCACAGATTTAGTCTGGCGCGTGAAGAATGCAGAAAGACACTTTCTGTATACTTTGCTTCGCTTGCGACGATGTCAACAGATCAAAATTTCCTAAGCAGATGTTGAAACTGGTGTGCGTGCCTGAGTACTTTCACATCCAAAGGCAAGATAGACATGTTGTGGAACCAAACCCGCAGTGCTGGTGGTCCATCACAGAAGAAGGAAAAAACAAAAACATGAGAGAAAAAAACAGAAAACAAAACCAACAAAACAGGTTGTCTTGGATACAAAATGAGGAATATTTCATTTTCCTGTTTTTGGCTTTGTTTTGTCTTGAAATGCGTTGCGTTTAAAACGTTGTTGTTTTTTAAGAGCACGGTGAAACCCTCTTAAAGCTGCTTCAAGACCCTTTCCCTCGTCCAAGATGCTCTAATATATGTGACCGTCCACCACGAAATGAGTCGGAAGTCCCCTCGGGCTGTTTGGAGCTAGAGCGGAAAATGGGTGTTGGGGGTGTCAGGTTTCGATTTTGAGATTTTGGCAAAATGTTGAAAAGCAGTCTTTCTTTTCCGTAAATATACCATCAGAAAGACAGTTTATTCGCCTGAAGTTGTCTAAAAATGATTTTTTCATATCATACCCTACTATCCAGGTAAGACAAAAACCAGGAAAGTTACTAAGTTTCACGCACCGCGTTCACCCCTAAAACTTGCAATGGACCCGTCAAGTTTGGTATGAAAAGAAAGGTCTTTGTCTCCGCTTTCAAGCTAGCTCAGGTTTGATTGGCTAAGCTCAAAATATCCTACCAATAAAACCTCTGAAAATAAGGGAAATCCGTAAACAACGCGTCACTAAGGAGGGTATTCCGTTTCTCTCATTGGCCATGAAGATCATGTGACTCTACAGGACCAACCGGCGCGAAGTGTGTTTCAACATGGCGAGTGGCAACACACGCAAGTTAATCCTGGCGAAAGTTTTGAATTCAGCTCGTGCAGCTAATATTTTGGACGAAAACGATTCGATTGCGTCAGAGGTTTGATTACTGATTATTTTGCAACAGTTTCTGCTGTTGAAGGAGAGGATGCCGTTGATGGAGAGGATGAAAGCGATCAAGACGGCACTGAAATGGTGAGTGAGAGCAGAAGAGACGGGAAAACTTCGAACGTAGATTCAGAAGAAAACTGCGATATTGAATCAAGCGGTGGGTGTGCTGACGATTCAGAAGACTCCATATCTGACGATGAAGGCCTCGCTGACAACTCTGTGTCACAGATTGAAACTGACATTCAGGATAACATGACTGAACTCTGACACTGAGTTGCTGAAAGTTCAGAACTTTCAGTGCAAGTGCAAACTCAGAGCACAAATTCGTGAGACGTCAACTCTAACACACTGCGAAAAACCTGGATGCATAGCACAGTTTTCCACAGATGAAATCTTGGCCAGGAGACTAAACGTGGCAGAATCTAATGAAGGTGAGGTTGTTTTTATTGTTGTTTAGTCTCTCTCTCTCTCTCTCTCTCTCTCTCTCTCTCTCTCTCTCTCTCTCTCTCTCTCTCTCTCTCTCACACACACACACACACACACACACATACACATGCGCAGACACATGCGTGCGCGCACGCACGCACACACACACACACACACACACACACACACACACACACACACACACACACACACACACACAAACCAATACATGAAGCACAGGATTTACACTTAAAGAATAATTAAAACCAGTCAGGTCATCGGTGCAAAGGGATACATGTATACACCCAAGCATGTTAATAGTATCCTGAACAGAAATTTTGTGCACATGCATCAACACAAGCTAATCTGTGCACTTTTTCTTTGTGTCTCACTCTGTTTGAAAACAAAGGACCTCTTTAAGTATTTCAGACACTGATTTTTTATCCAGTGTCCTTTTGTGTCAGTCAGATCAGAATGATTGATATAATTTTTTATATATTCTTTTTTGCCTTTTGTTTTTCAGCTGAAAAAGACATGCTCCTGCTGGGAATCTTGGCAAGCACACCAATGAATGAATGTGAAATGATCTGCTTGGGACTCCTGTGATGACTGTGGAGATGAGTGTGAACTGAGCATAAGATAATGTTTCTTCAGTATTGACAAATATTTCTGTGTGAAAACTGAACTTTAAGACTCCCAGTGGGCAATGTTTGTGCCTGATGACTTTCTGGAAATTGGGTTCAAAGGTGTTTTCCATTGACTCTTGATGTGAGCGTACAAATACTCCCTTCTGGCTCCTGTAAGTTGGATAATACTTTTCTTCATGGTTTGATTTTGTCAACAACTGAGGTAGGATTTTATATTTGAATGACACAAATGTTTTAAATGTTTCATTTAGAAACTTACAGTTCAGTTTTTTCTTTTTCCTGTTGTACACACAATTTAAATGACATTATTTGCTGATGAACAAATAATCATGGTGAAAAAAATAAATCTGTGACTGATCTTGAGCGTTTAGCTGAACAATAAGTTGTGGTTTTAAATTTCAAAATGAAAATTGCTTCAGTAGCACTTTTGATGGTGTCTACATTTCTTGCCATTTGTTCTAGAGTGAGTCTGAGCAATAAAAGAGAATGTCAAGTTTGGGGAATGTTCAGTGTAATGTAATTTTTCATTTTAGTTTTCTGCCATTTTTCATTGAAAAGAGCCCGCAGTTTTGTTGAAGTCTTATCAGCAGACACGGTCTTGTACACCAGGCCTCACGAAAGGTCAGATGTGAGTGTACAGCTGACAGCTGTATTTTACACAAGTACATAATTGAATTGACTGCAGTTAAGTTACAGGCAAAAAGTCAAAGTTGATATAATGGCTGGTTCAGGACTACATGCAGATCTCCATGATTCATTTTCCCCATTAAAAAAAGTCATAATTTGAGAAATATAAATAAAATTTTCCCAACAAAGTTTAGATGTTTGATTGATTATTGTTTGATGTTTGCAAGGTTTATTGTGAAGATAAATCGTTGGTTGCTAAGGAAATTTCCTTTTACAATAAGACAACTTTCAGGGCAATTTTCTCAAAACTGCGTTATTGAGGGTAACCCTGTTTCAAGACGTGTAGCTGAAAAACTAATGGACATATTCAAAAACGTTTTTCTCCATTGAAAGAGCATAAAGAATACTATTAGAAAACATCAAAACCAAAGTTTGGTGACAAGCGACTCATTTCGTGGTGGACGGTCTCATATGTGTGTGTGTATGTGTGTGTGTGTGTGTGAGACAAAATGGCCCAAATCATTCACCATACTTTATTTCCCCACGCTGTTAAAAAAAGAAAAAAAGAAGAAGAAGAAAAAGACTTTAACTAAAATAATTCGTTTTGTCGCTCACACTTCAAACTAATATAGGCCTGCTAAAAAGATTATAACAGTAGCTTACGTTTTCTCTAAAAATCACCCCAGACTCATCATAGATCTAATATTTACAAACTGGCAGGGGGATCTCAAAGGTGGAATTGGCCTAGACCTAAATTGGGGCATGATCACTGAGCTAGAGGTCAGTGAACTATTGATAATACCGACCAAAACAAATGACCCGAGATGCAAGCTATCAGTAACTATGGTATAAATCCTTCTGTTTCCCGATAAATAAAAGACAAATGGATGAAAACCAAAATTCAAATAGCCTGTGATTTTGTAGCATAGAACTTGTTTTCATGCAGACAGACGTCACAAAGCTGTCCAACAATGTCATGCCAGGACAGGTACTTGCTTTCAAATTTTGTTTGTTCCCCGATACAAAAATCCTAAGCTTCATTTTTGTAAGCGTGAAATACATTTAGAAATGCCTGTATTTCAAGTGCTTAAAAATAAATGCTATTTTTTTCATTGTCTGTGCTCAGAACAAAATAACAAGTGAAAATATGCACACATTGGTTGCGTTAGTCAACATGTGTCTTACATTCTTAATACGTACTAAAGCTGTTGTTAATGGCATCCACTGCATCAAATGTGCAAAGGTAAGAAAGTTCTATGTGTATAAGTTTATGAATGACCTTATTGTTGTCAAAATATACTAAATTTACTGTTTTGTTTGTTTTTGTATACATTTGTTTATTCGGGCGTTCAAAAAAAGTCGAACAGCGGAAAGATGAAAAATATGCAAGTATGAACTGATACAGTCACAATTTCTCAAATTATTGCTTTGCCAATCTTTAATTGATTAATGTGACCCTCATGGGCGGACTGGCCTTGAAGATGTCTATGTGGCTGAAACAAATCAGTGTGGTTAAAACTGCCTGTGTGCAGTAGCACAATATTTCACTCCAAAGTGCAGTTAGAAAACCCTTAGGTAGCTAGCTTTTTTGACAGCGATGGAAATATCAAACATTGCAGAAAGTAGTTTGACTTAGGCTTTTTGTTTGTTTGTTTGTTATTATTTTTGTCCAACTTCGTGTTCAGAACTGATCGAACTGGACATTAACAATAATAATGAATACTTAAGCGCCTAACCCGCACAGGCCATAAGCGCTTACATGTTCTCTACAAATACATATTTGTCAAAATTCAACGCATACAACATGAATGCACTGAATACACACGCACACACACACACAGACTCGCACACGCACGCATGTGCGCGCGCGCGCACACACACGCACACACCCCAATCGCATATCAGGGCAATGAGACTGAAGATGAGAATTTTGCCGTTGTTTCCTTGGGGAGCGGGATAGCTCAGTGGTTAGAGTGCCAGACTCGTGATTGAAAGGTCACGGGTTTGATTCCCTGCCCTGCAGGAGCGGCGGGAAAATTTTCTTCTCCAGGGTCAACTTTCTGTGCTGACTCTCATTTCAGTCGTGTTACCGCAGTAGTACGTAAAAGATCCCGGTCATTCTGCCAAAAGTGCAGGAGGCAGGTTACAGCTAAGCATGCATACACCTTATGACGTATGTGGCTTTGCATGAAATGACATGGTGCATGGTTGTATGATGCCAGCGCTGTAAGTACACCACTTCAGTGGATATTCAAAAACGCACTATAAAAATCTAGTCACTCGTGTAGAATCACATGCGAGAGCAGTGAGTCTGCTCGAGAGCGGAGATCATCATCATCATCATTAATTGCTCCAGACGCAGCAGTTTAAGTGAAGCTTACATTTTTGATAGCTTCAAATGTTTTGTTAATATTTTCCTTTGCAAGTTATACACAATGGCGATAATGCAATAATGACAACCGTGCTGCAGCTTTCTCTTCTCTCCTCTCTCTCCATCTCTTTAATGTGTCACTGTGTATGTGTGCGCATTTGTATGTGCATGTGCATTCCCATGCATGCTTGATTGCCTGCATGTTTGTTTTTGCGGTAGTCTGTTTTAATGCCAAACAGTTTTCCTTCAACTTAAACTCACACACTTAAATACAAACAACCAAATCACAGATGACAATAGCTAAGTTGGATTTTATTGTATGTTTTTTCAACACCATAGAAATCGAGCAATAAAAATTAAAACATTAGCTTAGAGCTGCAGATTAAAAAGAATTAAGCTACCAACACATGAAAAAGAAAGGAATTATGACAAACGTGGCACGTAATGTATCTATTTTGAACAGTAGAGAAATCGTGTAAACAAATCATTACACCAGCACACAACTTAGTGTGGAGCTAAAGGCATTTTGGAAAGAAACAACCATAATGTGAAAATCAAAGGAATAATGAATCAGTTAAATGTGTGAAGAAAACAAGATCAAAACCAGCACTCAGTTTTAGGAGAAAACGTAAAGCACTCGCAGTAAAGAACATGGCAGACGCTCACTAAAAACAACAGGACACATGTACAAAAACAAAAACCCCAAAAAGGAAAATGAACAAAAAAAATACCGCCCCCCTACCCCCCAAAAAACAACAACAACAACAACAACAAAAACACACACACAACAAAACACACACACAAAAAAACAAAACAAAAACGCTACATTTCAGCAAATATGTCTTCATCAAGAGTTAACAAAACACAAACAAAACACACAACGCTGCAGAAAGACAAAATAAGACAGTTTACTGTTTTTCTTTTTTTCTTTCTTGACCCATATAAATAAAGTCAAAGCGGATAGCCCCATATTTCGATTTACTAAAGAGTCCGTAAGTCTGACTCTCCTTCCACATGCACGAGTCATCAGTAGCCTTAGAAACAGCTACTTGCATTTATCATAGATCAGGGAAAGTCCCCCGTTTTACCAACAATGCAAAGTGCATGAGAACTCAAAAATTATCAGACACCACATGACAACAGCCCTGTCAGTTTCAGTGAGTCAAAGTTTGTAGTCGTGTTCCGTACATTGTCAGATTCTAAGTGTGAGCTTCACCGACAGTGAAAAACAACAGGCCTACTTTGTTTTCTATGGGTGAACCTCTGGGCAATTAGTTCTGCTTATGTCCAACATGTTTTTCATAGAAAATTTTATGTAAGAAGCATTGCTGGACCGTCAGTGACCCTTCCCATTTGAGATCAGTGTGTGTGTGTGTGTGTGTGATATGATGTATGAACTGTTGCTATGGGAAACCACAGACCGTGATTTCAGCAACAAGTGTCTGAGAGTGAAAACATAGTTAAGGAACTGTGTGAGAGTCGAGGTGGCCGTCCTGGGCTGTCCGTCCTAACGAGCCTTCTGGTTTCCGTGAACATAAAGCTATACTGAACCGTGCTTCGGCATTGGTCTCAGCTTGTCCTTAATATGTCAACTGACATCTGAGGACATTAAGCAACACTACCTACCTAGAGTGAAAACACATTTCTGAAGCTACAGACAGACTGATTATACACCGACAAGATGACAGAAATTAAATTTAATCTGCTTAGCTTTTAGTTAGTTGAGAAGTTTTACACAACATGCAGTATTTTTCTGTACTAATCTGCTTAGCTTTCAGTTGGTGGAGAAGTTTTACAGAAGGGACGCTACTCAACAGGCAGTATTTTCCCATAGCACTGGCCTACCTCACAAGGTTCTGTATGTTTACAGAACATGAACTTGTTTATTTACGCCCAGTCAACTATGATGCTCATATCAGGGCAATATATATAAGTTTACAGGTATATAATCTCCCTCCCTCCTCACCTCCATACCCCCCCCCCCCCCCCACCTTCTCCCCGTCCCTAATAAGCCTTATGGTTTCTGTGGATGTTAAGCACCATGTTTACTTTACTGTCATTCCTGGAAAAAGATCTTGGTATTCACAACTTTCCCAAACTTTAAAATCCAAGAGTGTGTGTGTGTTTCACAAAGTTTTGCTTGAACCCTCTTTGATGTCTGCATATTTTTTGTTTTGCTTTTTTGTTAAATTGCTGATAACATTTTCCACCTCGATGTACAAAATAAAAAATTAAAAAATTGCCAAGCACATTATTGTGGGGTGTCTATTCAAAGACATTCATCCACCATTACAATGTTCCTCTCATTCACTCATTCAGGCGTCTTTGTTTTTTTTTGTTTTTTTTTCCTCATTTTTTTTTTTTTTTTCAATTTTTTTTTAGACAACAGTTTTTTCCCCCACATTACCACAGTTGAAACAGTTTTCACATACCCACAAAGCAATGAACCAAAGCATAGTCAAAATAAAGTCGCGGAGCTTAATATATATGCGCGTGCGTGCATGCGTGTGTGTGTGTGTTTGAACCTCAGTTGCATGCAGACTTTTTGGTGAATTAAATGTAACAGATTTTTTGATGGTTTTCAAAAACTGCAGGCAATGGACAATGGGACTGTTTTCTTAAAAATACTTGGACACATTTTTGCAATGACAATTATACAATTCATTTTTTCAGTTTGATCTTTCCAACATTGAAGTGTTTTACGCCGAATAGAATATCAGTGGCAGTTAAGTGTACTTGAACATTAAAGTTAATCAAAATATGCTGTTCAATATATCGCCAAAAATCTTAAGCAACAGGACTTTCAAAGAAGAAATGTTCAATGTAATCTGCAAGTTCATTATAGTATATGCACTTATTATTTTCTTTTACTTTCATTACCGTCTTGTACAATGCTGTGTTTGGCAAATCAATCAGCAACAAAATTCAAAGAGTACAATATTAAAAACATTCAAGCATATGGCAGTCACTGGCATATGCATCCCTATTCTAACCACCATCACTGACATGTTCACAGCTTTAATAGACAATTCACAGCCTCAACTGAAATGGCCTTATTTGTAAGGCCATCATGGCTGAATCACTGCTTTTTGAGGCACCTTTCATGAAGCTGTGCACTGTTTGTTACATTATCGTCACAGAAATGTTTACAAAGTCTTTCACAAATACTTGTCAACCCCATTCACTGGGCATTGGCAGCAGGATCATGATCTCTGTAAGTCTTGCTCATGATGAAAAAGTCTCTGAGTAGCTTGAAAACGGTGTAAAAATTACAAAACAGCATGAGGGCCAGGCACAGGACATGACTCCACTGAATGCTCTGAACCAAACGAAAAAATTGATAGAATACCAGGATGCCAGCAAGACCCAGCAGCCAGCTCATGACGTGCAGCGGTTGATGAAACAGAAACTGAAACAAAACAATGAATATTTACATCACAAAAATAACAGCAAAACCCAGATCAATAGTAAACATTTCAGAGGAAGAAAGCTGTACTCTTCTAAATGAAGTATAACGATGGATTCTATTCCTATTTAAGGCCAACATATAAAAAACCTGTAAAAAGACAAAACAAAAACAAAATGTGTACATATAGAGGACATATAATATATATTAAACCTTTACTTCATTGATGAATTTCATACATCTTTGCACATAGGAATGTTTTTTTGTTTTAGAGTGATATAATGAAAGATCCTCATAAACACAACTGCATGAGGAAAAGGTTGGCATTATATAAACATTAAACTTATACAACCACCTTCATTTGATTTATATATATTTTTTTAAATCCATGTATCTATGCACATATATGCATTTGGGGACAAATACTGACACCTTCTGAAAGAGTATGTTTGCATTTTTTCTCTCTCTGATTGAGAGACTAACATTTGTTGCATTGTGCAAAATAAAATTAATGTTTTTGCAGTGTTTGGCAGCGTACATTTGAGGAGTGAGAATAGCCCCGTGGTTTGAGTGCTAGACTCGTGATTGAAAGGTCACGAATTCAAGTCCTAGCAGGAGCAGTGGGAGAATGTTCTTTTCCTGGGTCAACTTTCTGCGCTGACTCTTTATTTTGGTATTCATTTCACCCCCATGTTAACTACAGCAGCATGCAAAATATCCTGGTCATTCTGCCAAAAGTGCAGGTGGCAGGTTACAGCTAAACATGCAAGCACCCTACATACATGGCATGAAGTGACATGACATGGTGCATGGCTGTATGGTGTACACGGAACGTGCCAAAATGGCAGCGCTTTCATGTGGCACCGGCCATGTAACAACGAAACAGCAGTGTAAGTGTAACCGAGTGTATTGTATACATGTTCCGGGCCATACCCTTTAACCTTTTCTTTCCGGTCCTTTTCCTTTTTTGATTGGGTGGGGTTTTTATGGCCCAATTATCTAAGGTGTTAAAAGTTGTGTGCTGGGCCAGCAGCGTCCCTTTTCCCCCCGTGTCCCTGCAGAGGCAGGTTGTTTGTTTAACTGTTGCGGCCGGTGTTCATGTATTTCATCAGGGGAGAGCCTGTAAGTAGTTATTTTTCTATGGCTTGTTGTTCTGTTGTTTCTTATTGATGTAAATAATGTATGTTTATAATGTTATCATGTTCACAACGTGCCTTGATTTTGGTTCTTGAACGTGGGTAATTTCGGCGCTAGATTGCCGCCTGGTTGCAGCCGCTATGGCGTCAGACTACCTTGGTTGTGCGTTTGAATGTTAAGCCTTTATGCCACAGGAGGACCGGTATTTCCAAAATGTATGCAGCTAACCCTGGTTAGCTGATATGTAACTAGCATGTTATGCTGCCATTGTTGGATGTTCAGAGTGATGCTTTGCCGATGCAAAGTTATCCTTCTTAAAGTATGGGTACTTTGTCAGTGCGGCAGTGCGGCATAACTTATTTGTTTAGTATCCTACCGATCTATGTTGCTACATGAAATCAGTGGTATATCATGGCTAACACTTTGAAGATGTTGACTTCATAGTTGTGGAATGTTCATTTTACTAGTTGAATATGGTTTAGTACATAGGGGTGATTGTATAAACTGTGAGACATGTTATTTCTGCTTGATCCGGCTTTTGTATGGCCGAGTCTTGGGCGCGCAGACTTTCACTCTACTTAGCTTGTAAACCCTTTCCGGGTCTTTGTGCGTGTACCCAAACTGGCCGGTGATGCGCGTCAGTGGTGGCAATTAGGTCTTTGTCTCTGTTCACTAATCGAGCAGCTAGATCAACAGTTTAGATTCTTGCTGCGTTACCCGCTTCCTGTAAAACGCTTGACGTTGTTCACAGCCGGATATGCTCTGCTAGTCTGTAACAGTAACATGCTGTAATGCTTTGAGTAACTTGACGAGGCTGGAGCTGGTCAGTTTATGACTGACTTCCTCCCGCTCACGGCATGGACCCAGGTGCCACCCGTGTCACTATCCATCTCGTTGTGTGCTTAAGTGGAACTGCTGTAACGATTATCTCACGCTTCCTGTTCAGTTAAGAATGAGCCTGGTAATCCACATTCTTAACTGTTACTTTATTGTATACTTCATTATACTGAGAGTTCATCAGTTAATTGACTGGCCGTACTGGCCGTCTCTTGTATACTCACCGTGACTCTGTGAGGTACAGGTTTTAAGTGTAAGTCAAGCACACGATTTATGTGCTTGATTATTAATCATTTTGTATGTATTATAGTAACCTTCAGGTAAACTACATGGTTACTGTATTTATTAGATTAGTGATGGCTGTTGTTTATACTTTACATTTGCTTTCATGTTCTAAATGTTTTGTTTGCTTGTGTCTTTTCTAAAACAGACACTGTTTCCTGGTTGGTTGGTGTACAAATAAAAGTTATGTTATAGCAACCTCTGACTTGTGACTCTTCATCCATGCTTCCAACCTGCTTCCCCTCAACTCCCCATCCCCACTCCCCTACATAAGTAAACCGCTTTGGTGAATATTCAAAAACACGCTATAAAAAGATAGTCATTCATTTAGAATCACAGGTGGCAAGAGCACATTGCATCTCTTCTTTCTCTGTCCTATATAAAAGCAATCATCACAACTACATTATTACTGTTTTTACTGTTCCTGGCAGAATACATAATGTTTTGACTAGTTATGGTCTGTAGGTTATGATCAGTATTATTATCAGAACAGAGATATGGTAGAGGTGAGACACTAGGTGTTTAATCAAACACATGTATAAAGGTAAGAAGTGAGACACTAGGTGTTTAATTAATCAAACACATGTATAAAGAAGTGAATTTTGAGGATCTCGCAAGTTTTGATCAAATGACAATCAAATGTGAATGGTTGTTTGCTCTCATGTAGCATCCAGGATGCAGTACGAGACTGACTTCAATGAAGTGGGGCATTTAACTTCTTCAAGCTCAACCTCAAGGAAGCAGGATATACAATATTGCAGGCTTCAAGGAAACAGGACATTTCATTTCTTCAAGGAAGACAATATTCAATATTTCAAAGGTGAGCTTCAAGGAAGCTGAGCAAAAAACAACAACAAAAAAACATACCCTTTCAAAAGACATCAGTGTTTGTCCCCAAGAACATATGCATAAAAAGGCAGACTTCAAAAAATGATGGCTGCAATATCTTAACATTTTTATGATGCTTTGGTTATATAACTTTTTCTCTTAGGCAATCGATCATGCATTGGACCTTTTACTATGTCACTCTAAAAAGAAAAACCATCTATACATGCATAAGCATATGAAATTAATGAATGAATTAAAGGTTTATTAATGTGACAAAAGACAAGATTAAGCACCAAAAAAACTGAAAGTGTCAAATTTTCAAAACTGTTAGAAAAAACTTTCATGGTGAAAGCTTCATGAAATGGTGAATGAAAAGACTGCTGAACTGGTGTTTGAACTGTGCATCAACATTTTAGCAGAGTGGACAACTGTTGTTGACATGGCCTGATCAACAGTCACTAGTTTCTAATCACTTCTGTGTTGTGTGTGAACTGTGTTGCTGTTCTTTCTGACCCTGCTATGTACAGAGAAACTCACAATATTTGTGCGATAGAGCTTCTTTTTGTGTTGATTTGAGCACACATTTCCCCTGAGCTGTGTCTCTTCATTGACGACTTTGACAGCATGCTTCATTCAGTCAATGCTGAAAAAGCATGCACTTCTGTGTCCTCAGAGAGTACATGTAGACAGACTCAGGCCTTGGTACTGAGATGTCAAAGGTGAGCTTTAAACTGCTAAGAGGCACAAGTTCTGAGCAAACAGACAGTGGGTCAAAGCAGCACCACAGTGAATACATAGATTTTCGCTGCTGATAAGAGGCTTGTCACAAAGATTGTACACAAAGAAAAAACCCTGCTTTTTGGAAATAAGATATCTAACACTACCCCCTTGAGGTAGCTGTTCAATCTTTGCAGGAGTCTGACTGGCTATATACGTATTACGGGCACTGTTTGGTCATGACTGGCTATAAATGTATCACAGGCACTGTTCTGTCATGACTGGCTATAAATTTATCACAGGCACTGTTCCATCATGACTGGCTATAAATGTATAACAGGCACTGCTCAGTCATGTCTGGCTATAAATGTATCACAGGCACTGCTCTCTCATGACTGGCTATATATGTATCACAGGCACTGCTCTGTCATCGAGAGCAATGTTTCTCTTCTAACACTCTAGGATTGCTTGGCTGCCTTCAACAGAACTGACCTCTGCATACTCCTCAACAGACTCCAACACCTGTATGGCATCTGTTGTAAAGCTACTGCACTCTCCTGATTTTCTTCTCATCTGACAAGAAAGAACACTGTCAAGTGTCATTCATTGCTGATAACCACATATCACAAGTTTCTCAAGTTTCCCAAGGTGTCCCAAAGGGCTCTGTGTTCAGCCCAGTCCTCTTCATTCTCTGCACAAAACCTCCTTACTTGATTCAGTCTGATTCCATTGAGTCCCAGTCTTTTGCAGATTGCACTCAACTTTAATACTTTGTCCCTCCACAGAACATTCAATCTTCAGTAGCTTCTCTGGACACTTGTTTTCCAAACATCCAGACCTGGATGCTGGATGCTGGAGAAAGAAAAAAAAACTAAAACTAAACAATGACAAAACAGAAGCTCCCCTCTTCTGCTCATCTTCCAAGTCATTCCAGTCTCTAATCCCACTACCATCTCTGTCTGTGGCAGTTCTTCTTCTGCCAGAAATCGTGGATTTTACATCCCACATGACATGAGTACAAAAATTCACACAAGGAATTTTGATTAGAATGCCCTCAGTGTTGTTTGTTGAACTGTAGGTAAAGTAGACATTAATTTCTTTTGTTTTATTTTGATTGGGTGGGTGTGGGGTGGGGTCCTTACATAGTAACATTATATATTAACAAAAAAATGGGTTCAAACACAACATATATATATGCAATGTTTCACTTGCAGACATTGCCATCTGGATAAGCAAGCTGCATTATTCAGCTGAGTTCAAGATGGTATTTATGCGCTCAGAAAAGCCTGTATATACTTTTTACACTTACATCTCTCAATGCAGTTTCCACAATGTTGCCTTTGAAACAGTTCCTACGTTCGTCTGATCAACGATGGCCCTCTCATCCTTTCAAGGAAGACTGTCTAACACTTTCCACACCTCTCCCATCAAGATGATCGATGGTGTGATGTAACTTGGCTGCAGGTGGTGTCTCAAGCCCATCACCACTATGGATCTTCTGAGACTTCAGACATTTGTTATTATATGTTTTAAGCCCGTTATTAACTGGGCAAATGTTTGTTTGCCAAACATACTTTGGACAGTTCGATGAACTACGATTTGTTTCTTAATTGAGCTTTTAGTTCACCAAACATGGTTTAGACAGTCCAAACTTTACTTTGTTCTCAAATGGCTTGTAATGAGACGCAAGCTTTGGCCTGAACTTGCAGCAGACAGCATGATCGAAAATGTAGGCTAAAGTCAATATACTTTCATCATCCCTCACATTCAACTAACTACTATCTCATTCTGGGTCTCTGAGACAAGGCTGTTTCTCCCACAAGTCAACAAATAAACAAATTCCCTCCGAAGCGAGTGAAGAACCTAGTGACACCGTCATCCATTTTTTTTTCATCTACAGGAGAGCTCTGCTCTCAGCCAATCAGAGGCAATGATCGTCGAATAGGGCGAATATTCCCAGAACATGTTGAGCAAAGCTTTTTAGACCCCGAATATAGCTTCAACGAATACTTCCAACTAGGTTCACGAAGAAAAGTTCGCCCAATTAAGAACCAGCTAGCTCCGCTGAATACTTCCAGCTAGGTTCGCGAAGAAACATTCACCCAATTAAGAATGGGCTTAAAGAAATTGTAGTATGTTTAACTGAAAAGAAATGTACAAACCACCCTTTTATATCTCTACTGCACTTTCTTTACAATCTGCTTGACTTTTGTATTACTCTATTTTTTTGTTTTGTATTTGGTTGTACTTGTACATCACAATTGCTGCAATTGAAGGATGCACATCCTGTGATCTTGTTTACATCAAAGTGATATGACACTATAAATAATTGCCCTAGTCATCAGTCTTGGCACTCCCAACATGGCACCCACTGACCAAGCCATTCCTTTCTGTCAGTGTACCAGATTGCCTCTCCGTTCTTTTCACACTGCATGTGATTCACCACATGTTTAGAGTGAAAACTGGTTTGGTAGCTCTGCTTTGACTTATACAAACCCACACAAAAGCAGCTACCAATACTTGGCTGCCCCAAAATAACATACTCACATAAAATCTTGCATGCATACTGTTTCCAGGCTCAGCAGTAACATTCACACCATCAGCTTTGAACAGACCCCGCACATGTTTGACCAGTGCCCCCTGTGGCCACACCTGCAGCTCCGACCACCTGTATGCAGTGACATTACATTTAATTTTTTCATGCCATCAAATCTGACACACTGTTAAGTACATTTGTATGAAGATACATTCATAAAATAAATCTTTTCAACAGAAACTCATATGTGCATCATCTTAACTTCTCCAAATGAACTCAGTCTTGCAAAAGAAAGCATACAGGGTTTTTTGGTTGTTTATTTCAATAAATAAAGTTTTGTTTGCACATGGTGACAGCAAGTAAAATTGTCATATAAAAAATCTAAGTTTGTTATTTGCAGTATATTATGATCCCACGCTAAGTTCAGCTACAAAAGGTTAAACCAATCAGAAGATATTGACTGGACAAACATTCAATGAAGTTTTGGACTTTCATTGTGACCTTGAGCCTTGTGATCTTGATCATTAAGCTAGCAACACCATTTTTTCACACAACATTCAGTGGTAGTGCTGCCTTTTAGTGATTTGCTTAACTGATGTGAAACATTAAGTATTTTGCACCAGTGATACAAAAAATGCCTACAGCACAACCTAGAATTAGTTTACAAAGCACTCCAGCTCATGAATGATACACCACCATACAATGTTTGGTTACAGAAGGAAAAAATAAAAAAACTGAAACAGAATGACTGCTAGATGTTTGTGTGTTTTTGGCAGACTGACACAGCACCAAGCTCTGGGGGCTGAATGAGACTGCCAAGACTTCCAAGCAGCCACCTGGCTGGGGTTTTAGCATTAAAATTGGCCTGCACTGAACGCAAAAAAAAGACCTACTGAAATAACAGCAGTTGGGTAAACTGGCCCATGCAACTTTCATCTTTATGTTGAATCCTGAACTAGCTGAACAAACCCAGACATCTCTTGTAAAAAAAAAATTAAAGAACCAAAATGCAAGCAATTAAGTTGTTAATCTCCCTTCAGAAGAGATTGCTTGTTTAGCAAACAAAAAAACCAAAAAAAATTAAAGTACCAAAATGCAAGCAAAGTTGTTATAAAATGCCTTACTTCAAAAGAGACTGCTGTCAAACAAAACTAATCAGTCTGACGGTAGGTACTTGAATTTTTAAACACCCAGTCAACCTGATGGTCAATCACTGCTTATGCACTTTCAGAGGTTTTTACTACTGACACTTCCTGTGTGAATGAGTGTTCATAGTGGTCTGACATAACAGTCTGTCCCAAGTCTCCATAAAATGCCTGACAGTTTCCATATACAGATGCCTGATCTACTTTAACTAAGTAAAGCTTGAGACAAACATTATAACTGTTCTGACCAATACTGTGAAGAAATCTGATAACAGACAAGACAGCCCAACTTACGCACTGTAAGGGACATGAACATGTCTGCCCTCCACTCGCTGCCATCGGCCAAGGTGAAGGGCACTCCGATGAAGAAGGTCCAAATAACGTGGAGACAAGAAGTGAGTCACAAGCATAAGGAATGTGCTCAACCAAGTCAAACACACATGTTGGCCAACCCACCATGTGTCATAATAAAGCGTATTCTGAAGAAGAAGAAAACACAGTAAGCACATTTTGTGAAAACAGCTCTCAACACAGTCTGTCACCTTGCAAATAAATGATAATAACGTTCCATCAAAGTTTGGTTGCAAAAGGATCAGCAGTTCAGTAAACGTGTTAGAATCAGTCATAATATAATTATCTGACCAATGTGAACTTGACTGTGCTGATAGCAAATCAATCTTTTCAAATGATACTCCACTTCATGATGATGCATCAATATACCAAGTTTAATTACAAAAGGTTCAGCAGTTCACAAGTTAGTAATTGGATTTTAACGTCCTGTCAACTGCACATGGTCACCTCAGGGCAAAAAAACTCTGCCATACATAAACATTTAAAATAAATTCTCACATGAAGAAAACCATCCTCAAGTCAAACCTACAAAATCAGGAGAGCGGGGATAGCCCAGTTGTAGAGTCCCAGATTCATGATCAAATGGTTTTGGATTTGAGTCCTAGCAAGAATGGTGGGAGAAGATTATTCCCAGTTTGAGTCCTGGCAAGAATGGTGGGAGAATTTTATTCTCTGGGGTCAACTTTCTGTGCCGACTCGTATGTCAGTATTGGTTCCACCCCCATGTTACCATAGTAGTACCTAAAAGATCTTGGTCATTCTGCAAAAATTGCAGGTGGCAGGTTACAGCTAAACACACATACACCCTACATATGTGGCATCAAATCAAGTGACACTGAAAACTGGTGCATGGTTGTATGGGGTGCACAGAATGTACACTGAAATGGAAGCAGTTTCATGTTGCACCAGCCATGTAACAACTAAACGGCAGGGATGTAACCAATTTAGTCAATATTCAAAATGCGCTGTGTAAAGCTGCACTTACAGTTACACATTTGGAGTCACATACAACAAAAGTGCAGTGGGTTTACTCAGAAGCAAAGAATACACACTAGGTCAAATCTGCAAAAATGGGCTTAAATATGAAGAGGTCTGCATTTCGAGGTCAAACTCAAAGTGGGCAGACAGCTTTTTCTAAAGAATTTTTTGGTGCTCTTTCCATTTCTGGTGTCAATGTATATTTTGTGCTGTAAAATTAAAAATTAAAAAACCACTAAAAATCACTGAAAAACTCATGTGTCTGAAATTTTACAAAAGGACTTCAATAATTACTAATTTTGGTCCTAATTTTAAGTGTAAGAGCACAAGAAAAAGAAAATTCTGTTTTCTAATGTACTTGTGGTGATATTTGCTATCTAATCAGTCTGCCAAGATCAGTCTCTCAGATCAACAATGCCAAGCAGTGGTCATTCACCCTTATTATCATAGTTAACTGGGCGTTAAAAACAACAAAAACAAGTTCCCTCCTTCCTTCCCCTCATTAGTCAACTTTATTCATTCTATGGATTGCATAGAAGGAATAAAGTTGACTAATGAGGGGAAGGAAGGAAGGAACTTGTTTTGGGTTTTTTAACGCCCGGTTAACTATGATAATCAGGGCAAATGACCACTGCTTGGCATTGTTGATCTGAGAATCTGAAAAAAAAGAAAAAGCAAACAAACAACAGCAGCAGCAACGACAACAACAATAACAACAAGGCCACATCAAGACATGAAAGCTTCATAAACAAAATCCATATCTATAAATTTTGAATGATCAGTTATGACTGAAGTTGGAGTAGAATGAAATAACACATCTTCCATGCCAAATTCAGTCTACAGATGCCTTTCAAAGTAAACGTTAGAAACAAAATAATTATGGACACGTCTTTGTTTCAGGGACACTAATTATGGAAAGAAAGAGAGGGAAGGGTTGAATGTTTGACAAAGGAGAGAAAAGATTTCTGAACGATTAAATCAAAAATGAAAATAATTTTTAAGATAAATTACTTGATATCACGGAAAATAATTATCCACACTTCTGTGGGCATAAATGAAAAATAGGCAGAAATGAAGGCAGGGAGAGAAAGATGGGGTGGCCTTCTTTATTTTTAAGGGCTGAACAATACTGATGCAATAATAATGTTATTCAGAATACCATGACTTTAGCAACCTAACAGATTTACAAAGTGTAGGTATTTGGTGCTCATCAGAGTGACATGACATTGGCAATCAGTTAATAGAAAGTGTCTGTGGATGAAGCATTTCAGCATTCTTCAACTGTTGTAACAGATATTGCCAGTGTCATGACATTTGCCCATTGCTGTGCACGGTAGATGAGACATTCTGCATTTGCAACTAATTCTTCTATATTGCCTTGTGCAAGCACAGAAGATGAGGTCAGCACATGGATCAGGGCCTGAAGGAAGAGACTTAAGAACCAATACAAAGACATTGTCTTCAAGCCTCCATCCCATGGTCCCAGGTGGATGGGTGCTGCAGATGACATTGTTACCAAACTGCTGCCTAAGAGTTGGCCTGTTTGATGTTAAAAGAGAGCACATCATTTGTTGGGGGCAAAATTTCTGGCATTAATTATGGGCTTTGCGAGTTCTGCATCTCAGGGAGATCACCTTTTCTTGGTGATTTCAGCAGACCCTAGTACTGCTGAAAAACATTCCAGCTAGATTCCCCACCAAGGAGTTGAATCACACCCAGTGTGTGCATGAAATCCAGCCCGCAATTTCTAAAGCTGATCCCTATGTCTGAATGATCCACAGTGGTGTGAGTAGGGACATGCTATCTTTTAATCCAGATTTTTGGACTTTTCATTTTGTCAAAATGTACCAGCAGTAACAGCAAAATCTGTGTGTCTTGTGAAATAACAAAAATGCTGGATGCTTGGTTATTCACCGGAGGAACACCATATCTGCCAGCTCCTCACGAGAGGCCTCCAAAATTAATGACTTGTGTCTGTACCTGGGTTGAGAGACTCGATTTGAGTGGCATCAGTGAAACCACCACCAGCTAAAATCGTTTTGTCAACTGCTGTTTTTAGTATGAGTGGCAAGGACAACGTCAGCTTTGTGTATTTTAGGATGGGATAAGGTTTCTCATTTGGCAGGCAGGGGGATGACTGGGCTTTCAATCATTCTTCTGACTAGCTGGCAACCTTTGTTCATCTCTTCCTGGCTCCACGTTTGATCAAGGTTTCATATCTGTCGATGTCGATGCACTTGAAGGCACATCCAGCTTGCAAAAGAGACCTGATAAACTGTCAGTCAATTCTCCAAACATTGCTACATGCTGAGCTTAGGCATCCCAATGGTAAAACAAACAATACTACCATCTTTCTTTCCTGGGCCATTGAGCAATTTCTGACTTTGGTCTGGGTCTACTCAGTTGAACTTCTTCTTTGCACATTTTACCATAAAATTTCCATCTTAAGTGTAGCTTTGCCCTCTTCAGGGCACTGATATATTTCACTCACATGCATTAACATGATAGCAAAACCAAAACAATCTCAACAGAATTGGATGTCAACACAGTTTGTTGCCTTGCATGGCGAAATACCACCCGTTGTGTGCGTAGATACTGTAAATCACTGTTCCTGTCTACACGTACGTCCAGCTTGTTTGCACTTGGTCTTGTTATTAGTAATAGTACATCAGTACACTGATTCTGGTTGCAAAGATCAGTAGCACAGAAAATATAGGACTAACAAATATTCAATGACTTGTTAACTGTCATTATGAACTTGACTTTGAACA
The DNA here is from genome assembly GCA_963584105.1 of Alviniconcha strummeri. Lineage (NCBI taxonomy): Eukaryota > Metazoa > Mollusca > Gastropoda > Provannidae > Alviniconcha > Alviniconcha strummeri. The sequence goes on from OY757544.1 coordinate 15,002,221, forward strand.
AGGCAATTCACAATATTTTCACAAGGCAGTACACTGATTCTGGTTGCAAAGATCAGTAGTACAGAAAATATAGGACTGACAAATATTCAGTGACTTGTTAACTGTCATTATGAACTTGACTTTGAACGAAGCAATTCACGATATTTTCACAAGGCAGTCTGGCTTAGGATGGTGTCCCATCCAACTGAGTTTGGTTGCAAAGGGATCACCAGTGCTGAAGACATAGTAGAAACGATATGATCCCACACTGTGACCTTGACCTTCAAGATAGCAAAGCATTTTTCACGTAACACTCTGGCTCATAATGATGCATTTCCATACTACGTTTGGCTACAAAAGGTTAAATCATTCAAAATATATCATCCGGGTAAACAGTGACATTTTGAACCTTTGCTGTGACCGTGACCTTGACCACAGCAAAGCACACATTTCATAAGACCTTGGGTGACTGTGATTCATGATCATGTATCACAGTACCAAGTTCAGTTACTAAAGTTTCAGTTGTTCAGAAGGTACCATCCAGACAAACGTTAAATTGAATTGTTCAACCATTACTGTGACCTTGACATTTTACACACTAGCACATTTTCAAAGTATGTTTTGGCTTATAATGGTCTACCATCAAACTAAATTTGGTTAAAAAAAATTAAAAAATCAGTTCTGAAGATAATAGCTGAAACAATCATATCATGATTATACAAGCCCTTATTGTGACCTTGAAGATCCCAATTCTTGTGCATGACACACCAGCTCAGGATGATTCACCACTGCATCCAGTTTGAATAGAAAAGGTTGAGCTGTTCAGAGGATATCTCTGGACAAAGCCCGGCAGACAGATACATGAAGAGACGGACACAAGGACACAGCAATTCCAGTATATTACCCCCCCACCCCTCACTCCAGTATTTTTACATGGGGTATAACAAAACCTGAAAGAGGTCTAAAACAAAGCTTCACATATTTCAAAAAGTGTTGTGAAAGTCTAGCAAATATCAGAACACTGTACTGATAGTATTTTTTACAGCATTTTGTCGGCCATGTTGAGAATCCTAGGATACCAGACAAAGTAAGCATTTTTGACTTTGGCAGACCCCAGAAATGGATTCAGCATAACCAGTTCCTTTAAATAGTGTTCTCTGACAGCTTCTACCTCAAAATGCCTCAGGGTGTTTGATTTTCTGAAATTTGGCCTAGTGTAACACTGGTATTGTTGCCATTGTAAAGCACTTAGGGCTCATATCACTCTTTTTGTTTGTGCTGTATACAGCTGAATGTAGAAGCATTAATGAGTCATGTCCTCTAGTAAAATTTGCAGATAATACAGAACTGGTTGGAAAAATTAGTAATGATGAAGAAGCAATATACCACAAGCAGACTGAACACTTCGTGAATTGGTGTGATAAAAATTACTTGTATTTAAATGTTTCCAAAATGAAAGAGATGTGCACTGATTTTAGGAAAAATCAAAGATGCCCCAAACCAGTCTACATTAAAGGAGAAGCAGTGGAGAGAGTAGATATATATATAAGGACTTAGGTGTGGTTTTGGATAGTAAATTGAACTGGAAAGAGAACATCAACTCTGTGCTGAAAAAAGTGAACACGAGAATGTACTGCATGAGAAAGCTCAGATATCTGGAGTAAATTCAGATATGCTAGTAACTTTTTGTAATGCTGTAATATGTAGTATTATTATGTTTGGTTCTGTCTGTTGGGGTGGGAATATTTCAAAATCAGATAGAGAGAGGTTGGAAAAGATTGTTAAAAAAAAGAGCTGGTCCTGTTGTGGGAAAGCCACTGGACAGTTTTAAGACTTTACAGGAACTGAGACTGTACAGAAAACTAATGCAAATATTAAATGACTCTACACACCAAATGAGACACTACTTTGATAGCAGACATAACAACAGGAGTGTAAGATTTTTACTTCCGAGAACAAATACAAACCGTTATAAAGCCTAGGTTTTACTCTTGGGTCTGTCAGTTTTTAATGAAAATTATACCAGTCATTAACTGAGTGTGTGCATGTGTCTTGACGTCTGTTGAGGATGGTAACTTTCTAACGGAGGGTTGGGGATGTGTGAACCTAATGATTTTTATTTGAGAGTTTTTATATTTTGGTTTGACACAGAGAAAGCATTATATCAGGTAATTTTGGGTTTGCTATTAGTGTATGCAGATTGAGAGAAAGGGGGCGTATGTCTAAGAGTGTGTATGCACATGTTTCATGACTTAGAATTACTGAGATATGTTCTTCGTTGTGCGGTCAAATGACAGCTTTAACTTCCCCACTGGGATTAATAAAGTATACTGTTATTGTTACCACAGACCAACTAAACTTTCCCACTGGGATTAATAAAGTATACTGTTATTGTTACCACAGACCAACTATCATCTCCTAGATGCTCAACAAAAGCCATACAAAAAAAAAAACTGATCTATCAAACAGGTTCTGAAAGAGGAAAAAGAAAGAAAGTAAAAAGAAAATAAGGGGAGCATTAGCAGAAAAATTACAAGACAAAGTTAGTAACTGGATTTTAACATTTTAACAGTGTTGCCTCTGGACAGTCAAATTAATTTCATAAACACACATTTCAAAACTCTTCTCACATATATAAACCCTTTGTCAAGTCAATCCACAAAACCAATCCCTTCACAAACATAAAAACAAAACATTAAAAAAATATTTTAAAAATCTGACACAAATTTTTGAAGAGTTAGTCCCTTCAATATCACCCCTGTAAAAGCGCACATAAGGCTAGGACATGCTGGTATCATGAACCATTCTAATTTATTGACACCAGGTTAATGAAAATACAGTTTAAAAAGAAAAGAAAAAAAGAGGAGTGGACAGACACAACCCTTGTTGCAACTGACAACTTTGCAATCTAAGGGATACCAACACACAGTCCTTTCTGTTACCACCAGCAAAACTGCTAAAATCAGTTATATAAATGTTGTTGCACTCTGCATAATGGGGTAGATGTGACTGAGGTTGTTTGGCAGCAGAAAAAAATACTGTTCTGCCATTAATAGGGAGTTGCTTTTTTTCCCCTTCTTCTTTTTACACTTTTCTGTTATTCCTGAATTTTCTGTAACAGGAATAACATTTCAGTAACAAGAATGACAAAACCAAGAACTCTGACAGCCACTGGTCTGAAAAAACTTTTAAAAGACTGGAAGCACCATTAGATGCCCAGCATGCATGCACACTTCAAAACTAATCCCAGCCCCTACCACTACACACACTCAACAAGGCACTCACACATATGCAGTGCTAAGGGGAAATTACATAATTATTAAAGATGCCTGCTCTATTAAAGATGCCTGCTCTAGGTTACAGTAAGAGTCACCAATAACTTATAACTGCCACCAGGGTTGACATCACCCTCATAACAAAGGCTGCCTCACCTGTAGATCATATGGAAAAGCAAACTATGGTCATAATGTGGACTTTACCAGAACTTCAGTTTGAATTAGATGTCAAAGAACTGATCAAACATACAACTTTTGAGATCCAAACACAAAAAGGTTCAAATGAACGCTTATGTATTTTAACACGGACACACAGTATGCAAATTTTTGGGGAAATCCCCTTTATCAAGCCGCAAAATGACACTTGAACAACAGATAAACAGTCAAAAAACGACGAAAAATGAAAGAAATAATTTTTGAGTTTCCTAACAGCTCTAACACTGCCGTGAACTTGAAATGTGTTTAAAGTCATTGAAAGTGCTGTGACCAGATAAAACTCCACTGTGACCAGATAAAACTCAGTGAGTACTACCACTATAAATAAGCCATTAAAAGTTAACTTGTCTATATATCACAAGTGCAGAAATTTATGTTTCAACTGCATGCTATACAGTTTATATAAATACGCAAGCCAGCGCTTAGTCCTGCAACCAAACGGCCACACAAAAACAAAACAAAAAAACTATTTCATTAGCATCAATATGTATACATCACTGAGCTAGAAAGATGGAGGAAGCAAGGCTACCCGTGCGCAGTTCAGCTAGTGATGCCCACCGTGCGGCACCACCGCACCTCCATCTTTTTCTGGCAATGGAGCCATTGGTTCCAGCTGCGCTACATATTGCTTACTACACACCAGTGTCCGGTGTCATGTAAACAAACAATTATCAGAGTGTCCGTGTGTCACTGGTATGCACGCTGGTGCTTTATATCAACCATTCTTTTCGATAATTTGGAACTATTCAAGAAACGGAAGGAAGAAACACACACACACACACACACACACACACACACACACACACACACACACACACACACACACACACAATTAAGTTTTCAGCCCACCATGAAAAAGAAGCAAATCAGTTACAAGAAAAAGAGAAGAAGAAAAAAAAGACAGCATATGTGTCTACAAGTGACAGTCACCTGACTGAAAAGCACTGAATCGTCGCAACTATTCGCAACTGACACAAGTCCAAGAAGGAAACAACATAATTATATACATTCACATAGTAGATACTGCATGAATACTAATTATATATTGAAAGGCATGTCTTGGGTTGAACTGAAATTATGTCAGTCAGGAAACAAATCCAGTCAAAATCAGTTAATCTCTCTGACCCCCACACCTCTCTGTGACACCGTGTGGCATTTGTTCACTGATGTTTGAAAAGAATGAGCTTGGTCATTTCAGAGTCAGTGTTTGCGGACAACCTTTCCTGTGATTTGTGTTGCGGTGGGGGGAGGGGGGGGGGGGGGGCTCGTTCATGAATTACTAGTTCATATTATACGTAAATGCTACCCTTGACTGCATTCACATGTGTTGTCCGCTGAACTGACACTGAAAAGGAATCTCTGCCGGCACAGCAATGCGCTGAGCATCTGAGAAAAGTGTAGGGCAGATACACTAGCCTACATAAATGAGTGAAAATACACAGACTGCCAGACAGGATGGAGAAAGGGCTGTGACCCAGATAAGCGGTCTGGGGGTCATTAATCACTGCAGGGATGAGCTGCCTCAGGCAAGTACCACCTGTTGGGTATTTTGAACAGCAAGTGTGAGTTTCTTACTTTTATAAAGTTTTATAATCAAAAGGAGAATGGCAGCTAAGGGTTTGGAGTGGCTCCATTGCCAGGCGCCTGCGTCACTTCTGCTGGGGCCAGCATCCGCGAGGCTTGCTCCCTCCATCTTTCTAGCTGGGTGGTATACATGCACACCACTCAATACCCACCTCCTCTGCCCTTCTCCCTCACTCACCAACAAACTCAAGGCTAGTAAGGCTCTCATTCACTCACCCTCTCACCAACAATTAAAGGTTTGTCACCTTGCAGTTGCAAAATACTCCTGTTGTGTGACTGGATACTCTAAGTCAGTTATTGTCATTATACTTGATTTTAGATTTTCAAGCCAACTCCTGTCCTTGCTTCAGTTCCCCTTCAGGTAAACTCCACCTTCTTACTGCAAACCTTAGTTCAGTTATTTGATTTCCCAAACCTACAAAGTTTCAACTAGATTGCATTAAAATTTACCAAATCTGCAACTGCATGCCCACTTTGTTTGCACCAGTCTGGTGATTGGTAATAGTAAACAACATACTTAGTTTTGTTGCAAAGATATCTGTGGTACAGAAAAAAATACAGGCTTGGCAAACACTGAACGGAAGAGAAAATAACAACAAAAATTGAATACATTTTCAATATTGGATACTGACAGACCATTACACAACAGGAAAGTTACAGTGTGTTAACACACACACACACACACACACACACACACACACACACACACACACACACACACACACACACACACATACATTACACTTATAAAGCAGTGTTGTGAGAAGAGCATTAAAAATGATACAACATGAAAAAAGTGTTGAACTGAACAGAGATGTCTAACTCTGAACAATACCTGACTGTCTAAGATACTGATAACAACAGGAAAATTCTACAGGTGCTCACCTTTCAAGGAAAATAACACAATATTCACTCCATCTTGCAACCGTTTTGATAATAAATTATGGTGCGCTATGTCAGATATTTACTGTGTAAAAGCTTCTATCACGCTTCTATCAAGCCAAACTTCTCATGCCTTTTTTTTTTTTTTTTACTAAGCTGCTTTACATTTTTTGCTCATTTCCTTCTTTTTTCTACTTTCTGAATACCAGACCTTTCACCTATATTTCATTTTTAAAAGTTTTCCCCATAATGCTTCTATTTTCAACTCCTCTCTTGCATCTGATTTCTATCTAACCAGCCTTTCACCTACATTTGTCTACATCACAACTCTTCTTTCTATGTTTCTTCATTCTCTATGCAGTTGTCAACAGACCTGGTGTTTCATGTAGTATGCAGACGGGATCTAGGGGTTTGAGGTCCCCTGCAGACTGCAGTATGTAGAATACATTTCTTTGGCCCAAATTTTCTCCTGGTTGGGGGCTGGGTTGGCCCAACCCAACAATGATTGTGCTAGACATTTTTCAAACCAGTGTGACATCTATATGGTGGCTAAAGCAGTTTACGATAACTGATCAGAAAATCATGTCAAATACACGGCTGTCTACTGTCTTTCGCTCTCTTTTGATTGATTTGGAGCCATCCACCACTGAGTCCTACAGGGGGATGTACATAGCAAGTGAAATTCCAGCAAGTGTACACTAGGGTAACAACATACTCTGGTTATAAATTTCTTTTTAAATTTGTTTTTATTCACTCATTGATGCTGCTTTCTAATCAAGATTTGGGCAAAAAAATCTAGGATAAGTCTGTGCTTAAAAAGTGTGTTCATTCATACAGATTGCAGTCTGCAGGGACACCCCAGGATCCCATCCTTCTATAATACAGCACACAATACATGGCAAACACACTGGTCTATATATGACTGCAGAGGGAACACAGAAGTATAAAAGCAAGAAGTTTGATGTAGACAAATATTGGTTAAAAGTCTGGCTACACAAAAATCAGATGCAAGAAAATAGCTGTATATGAAAGAATCATAGAAAGACCTTTTTGGAACGAAATACAGGGGAAAGGTGTTTTACATTAAAAAAATAGAGAAAAAGAAATGAGCACAAGGAATGGATCAGTTCAGTTTAAAACACTCCCAGCATGTGAAGCCGGCTTCTTGGTGGTGCATATGCAAAGAAGCAGTTCAACCCTTGAGACTAAAACTGAGACAAACAAGCTCAAAATACACATAAGGTTAAAAAGAATACTTGTTTTAATTAGACACTACAACACATGCACACATTTCAGTGAAAACACCTTTTTCAAGCAACAGATAGATAATACACCAGCAGATGATGGCAGGAATGAAACTTAATCTCAGTCAGTGGGGAAGGTTTACACAAGTGACACTATTCAACTGGCAGTATTAGCCTGCAGCACTGGCCTACCTCATGAGGTTATATAAGTTTACAAAACTATGTCTTGGCCAATTGTAACAGTCTTTTTTTCTTTTCTTTTCTTTTCTTTTTCTTTTTTGCTCTCTTCCTCTCTTTTTAAATGACACTCTAGCTCACTATCATGCATAACAATACCAAGTTATTCTACAAAAATGTCAGTGGCTGCTATCTTCCAGACAAAGCCTGGACACACAAAAAGACAGATGGATATGGTGATTCCAGTAACCCCCACCCTCCTCCCCAACTTAGTTATGAGGGCTATAACAAAAAAGATCTTTAAATCTCACAAAACACAGGTGACACAGCCACAGTTTTGCAACAATACAGTCAGAAAGCAGACAAAACAGAGAACTACAACACAACAAAACAGTGATCTACTAAGAAAAATGTATGAAGTGATAACAAACAGAAAAATAATATTTCTCATCAGCAGTTCAGAAGACACCCAAAGGAAGATAAAGTATTCATGGTCCTTCAGGTGTAATAATTTGCAGTAATCTCCTTTGCAAACTGGAGTATTTACCATTTGGGCAAATTTCTAACAGATGGTAAAGAAATGGGGACAGCAACACTTGATTACATTTTATGTTTTTCTTTTGTAGACATGTTTATCAAGTGTCATTTTATTGTTTTGTAGAAGAATTGTGGTTTTGTGATTTAAAAAAAAAAAATTAATACTGTGTAAAGAAGAAACTATAAAAGATCAGTTTGGTCAGCCATCGGGCTTTTAAGAGGTCATACAATTTCTTTTCTGTTAAATGTAGGTTTGTTTGGACATCACTGAGCTTTGTGTATGCCTGTGCTGATGTTCTTATTGTTTTAGCTATAACTGTAATTTGTTTAAACATTTTCTTCTTCTTTGTCTTTTTGTTTTCATGAACAGTTTTTATTCAGGTTACGCTGATGGTATGTTTCAATGCAAATTTCCTTTCAAGGACAGTAAAGAATTACTGTATCTCATTAGACCCCTGAAATGAAGTTAGGGGTAATTCATACACTGAAATGACTGGGTCTGTGTGTCCATCTGTCCATCTATCCATTTGACCACATTTTGTCCAATGGTATCTTCCAAACCTCTCAAACTCTTCTGAACTACTAACATGAAAACAAAACTTTGCACAGTGAATGCATCATTTTGAACCAGAGTATCATTCATAAAGACTGATTTGCTATCTTCATGGTCAAAATCACAGCGAGGGGTCATAAAAACACATTTGGACTGTTTCTACCATATCTAGTGAACTGCTAACTGACCCTCTTGCAATAAAACCAAGTCTGATGGTACATAATCATCATCATTGTTTTGTGACAAGATTGGATTGCTGTGTTCAAGGTCAAGATTACAACTAAATTAAATTTTAAAAATCCATGAATGAACCTTTGCTGTGACCCTGAACTTAAACTCTGCAAACAAATCCTTTCACAGACAACTATGGCTTGTAATTATGTACTGCCATACCAAGTGTGATTGAAAAAAATCAGTTCAGAAAATATTCTGGAAACAGTCATACTTTGATAGATCAGCCCTCACTGTCACTTGACCTTAAAGACACCACAACAATCTTCTGCACAATACTTTGGCTTTCTATGATGCAACACAATACATGTTTGGTTACAAAAGGTCTATCATCTGGGAAAACATTCACTAAAATCATGAACCTGCATTTTGATCTGCAGACAACAGCCCATAAGACCTTAAAGAGTGTCGCAATATACCATCTAATCAGCAGTCCAGAAGATCGAGTGGAGGAAGGTAGGAAGGAACTTGTTTTTGTTGTTGTTGTTTTTAGCAAATAAAATAGAGAAACTCAGAAAGTCATGATTTTCATATGAGCTGTGACAGCTGTGACCTGTCAGTTTTGCACATCACTCTGGCTCTGGTCATGTAACACCATACTAAGCTTGTAAATAAAAACAACTGTAACACCACATTCTGTTCAGAAATTTTGGCTTTCTTGAAACCTTTCTCAATGAACTGTGACTGAAGAATTTTGGTTTGTAACCAAATACTAAGTCTAGTTACAAAAATCTGAGTGCTTCAGAAGATATCGTCTTCACAATTTTTTTTATATCATGAGATATTGGCGCCAAATTATTCTTCCATATCTAGTATCAATTTTTTTTTTAAAATCTCTACTGGAAGATGATGATGAGTTGATGCTTAATGTCCTCAGATGTCATTTGACATATTAGGGACAAGTTGTGACCAATGCCGAAGCACGGTTCAATAAAAGCCACATACGTAAGGTGTATGTGTGTTTAGCTGTAACCTGCCACCTGCACTTTTGGCAGAATGACCGGGATTTTGTACGTGCTACTGTGGTAACACGGGGGTGGAACGGATACCGAAATAAGAGTCAGCACAGAAAGTCGACCCTGGAGAAGAAAATTCTCCCGCCATTCCAGCAGGGATTCGAACCCGCGACCTTTCGATCACGAGTCCGGCGCTCTAACCACTGAGCTATCCCCGCCCCCTCTCTACTGGAAGGGTGCTTAGGTCCTTAAGGGTTAAACAGCTCCTTACAATGGATGAGCAAAAACTCAGATGACTACTTCCAAAGATTTCTTCCTTGATTTGATACATTACAGTTACACAAGACACATCACCATGGGTCTGCGATTAAAAAGAAAGTGCTGTGAATGCCAGTGTCTTGTCCCACAAAATGTACAGACCCTCAGCATTATAACTTCTTTTGACAAACTGCAGTACTGTTCACTTTCCGTTACCAGCTATGATTTGATTTTAATACTAATGAAAGCTGTCTACAGAGTACTATAAGAAGGTATCGGCTGGACAGAATCTGGACAGAATCTGGACAGATGGATACAATCATTCAAATATTACACACACACACACACACCCTCCCCCCATCCTCACACACATGCCATCCTCAACCTAACTTTGTTACTGGGGGGTGGGAAGTCAGATATAAATGGTGATGACCCCTCCCTCTCCCCGTTTTTTCTCCCAGCGACAAGCCAAATTCCACATGATTCTGGGGCAGCAAGTTGTGCTGTAATTATACAGATTCAAAGAATAGGTTTTTGCCAATGTACCTATAAACACCATTAAAACATTAGGTAGGCCTATGTCACATGCCCTAGGACCAATGTTTCCATTTCCAGACTGGTGACCATTTTGTTTTGCATTTGACACCAAAGTCATAAAATTAAATAAATCTTCTCAAAGTAACACATAACATCCTTCTTGCACTGAACTCTGTCACTGTTTCACTTCTTATGGTCTTGGATCTCTCAACCACCTTCGACACAACTGATCACTGCATTCTTCTCAACAGACTCCAAAACCTGTATCATTTTGGATAGCATATTCTCTTGTTTTCTTCCAACCTTACAAATAAAATACAGTCAGTCACAGTTGAAGACCAAGTATCACAAGTATCTTGACTTTCCTATGATGTCCCACAGGGCTCTGTGTTGGGCCAATTTCTCTTCATCCTTCACACAAAACCTTTTTCTGACTTGACTCAGTGCCAGTCTTTTGCATATGACAAGTCAGCTTCACAGAACATTCCACAGAACATTCAGTATCTTCTCTGGAAACCTGTTTCTCAGACATCCAGACCTGGATGCTGGAAAATAAACTGAAACTGAGGAATAATAAAACAGAAGCTCTCCTCTTCCGCTCTTCTTCCAAATCCAAATCCATTCCAGTCTCTAAACCCACAACCTTCTCCGTTTTCTTCTTCTGCTAAAAATCTTGGATTTTACATCACAGATGAGATAAGCATAAAACTGCACATAAAGAATGTTTGCCAATTAACCTATTCTGAACTTTGCCACATCAGTTCAATTCACCATCTTCTTTCTGTTAATTCTACAAAAACACTTGTATCTGCCTTTGCACTCTCTAGGTTTGACTACTGTAATTCACTCCATGCAGGCATAAAACAGGAAAATTACCATAAAAAGCTACAAAAGGTTCCAAACTCAACTACAAGACTTGTGCAAAGATCATAAATGAGATCATGTTTTACTCCTCTTCAGATCTCTTCACTAGCTGCCAATTCAAGCATGCTTCAAGAAAGTTATGAAATCTTTCATCACCCACTGTTCTCTAATACAGCCCTTGTTTATATGTCTGATCTTCTTTATGTGTATTCTCCATCCAGACAGCTCCACTCTTCCTCTGACTCTAGAACTCTACACATTTTATGTTACAACCAAAACATTTGGAAATTGCTATTTTTCATATGCTGCTCCTTCCGTCTGAAATTCCCTCTTGTCAAATTCTGTCAACCACTGCATTTAAAACTACTCTGAAGACCCATCTGTCTAAACTGCATTTAAAACTAAAGACCCATCTGTCTAAAACCTAGCTACTACTGCAAGGAAAGTCTCTTGTTCTTAAATTATTTCAGCTGACTTAAAGTGTGTGTGCGAGTGTGTGTGTGTGTGTGTGTGTGTGCGTGCGCGTTCATGTGTGTGTGTTCATAAATGCGCATGCATGTGTGTGCATGTGTGTGTGCATGCATAAGTGCATGCAGCCACACATGTGTATGTGCATGCATGCATGTGCATGTGTTTGTGTGCACACTCAAGTGTATGTGTAGGTAATGTTAGTTTTGCTGTTTATGTTCTTGTGATTTGAATTGCTTGTAGTCACTGATGTTTTCTGCTTGAGGATTATCAGTGTAGATGCAGTTTATATTTGAATTCTCTACAGTTCACCAAGCTCTATTTTTGTGTTAGAAGTTCTTGCTCTATATATAAATACTTCATTATTATTATGATGATGATGACTTGATCCTACTGCCCCCAAAACAACAGACCCATTCAAGTTGTAACCACCCTTTTTGTCAAAATGTATTCTTCAAAAACTTGCATTTGTTTAGGATAACTAAATGGAAAATACAAGTTGGCTTGTAAATGTATGCAAATAATCTCATCTGCTTGCTTCACTTCATTGTTCTATCACTATTAAGACAAAAGAAATACTTTTTGCTTCAATTTTGAGCTCCCCATGGTGTAGAAATGTTGGTCACATTTTACCAATGGGCACAAATGGCAGCACTCACAATCGTGTTTTTGTGATTTTCAAACATATTTTCAACAAACAGGAAGCAAAACTGAATGAAAAACTGCTCACTGTCTCAATTTCTGTGTGTGTGTGTGTGTGTGTGTGTGTGTGTGTGTGTGTGTGTGTGTGTGTGTGTGTGTGTGTGTGTGTGTGTGTTTTCCACTTTCAGCCAAATTGATTTGACAGAGTAAAATGGGAAGATGTGGTAAATAGGACAGCCAACTCTTGACCAAGCATAACTTAACTTTCCCCAATTAGGTAAATGGTCCCTTGTCAGAGTTAATGTATATTTTCTACAAGGATCCCCCCCCACCCCTACCCCAACCTTGATATTTGTAGTCAGGGACAACAACAAATTAAGGCTGGTAGGTGGGAGGAGAGGGGTATAACAAAAACCAAACAACCACACCAACAAAAACTGCAATTTCTAGTCAAAAACTATGATTCAACAATGTCAATGGCAACCAGAAAGTCATGCAACTGGGTTTCACAGGAAGGTTCTGAGGAATCAATATGTTTTTGTTTTTTTACTTGAATTACAAGTATATGATATGGCACAAGTTAGACAATTTGTATTTGTATGCAAAATCATAAGCTGACATGTATATATATATATTATTATTTTTTATTTTTATTTTTAAATACCAACACCAATTAAAGACAGCATTATAAGTCTGATCTAATCTATGCATTTAATAAACAGTTTCAACTGTGCCATACCATCATGATCTTAAAATAAAATCAGGGAGACAGAAAATGATTGGAACTGGTAAAGCTCAGCAAGCACTGGCATCATGCAAATTTTGAGTTATCACATGTACATTCACAGTGTCAAAAAAATCTGAAACACTGACTATTTTCTGTATGTACACTAATCACTTCGGTGGCCAACAAACTGGCACCAGCCACAAAGAAATACAACAAAATATCTAGAAATACTTTCTGGGGCAAATGCTGCCTTTCAAGCAACAAGCAAACATTACATGAACATTTTTGTTTTGTTGGGTGTTTCTTTTTTCTTCTTTGTTGTTGTTGTGGTGGTGTGTGTGTGTGTGTGTGTGTGTGTGTGTGTGTGTGTGTGTGTGTGTGTGTGTGTGTGTGTGTGTGTGTGTGTGTGTGTTGGCGTTTTGCAGTTTTTTTATTTGTTCATGCTTTGTTTTTGTTTTGTTTGTTTGTTGTTGCTGTTGTTGTTGAGGTTTTTGGAGGGGTGGATGGGGGTTTGTTCTGCTTTTGTATTGTTTGTTAATCACTGTTTCCTTGTGAGTTTATGCTTGGAAAGGGCAAGAAAATGTACACATTGCTTTGTCCTGAAATACACTGCTTTGTCCTGAAAAACAATTTATTTTAAACTCTTGTGCATTTTGGTCTTTCAATCTGAACACTGGCACCATGCTAGTCATTGAGTCAACTTTGTTTCTCACCTTGCTGAACTGCAAAATGTATGTTTGTATGAATACTACCACAATTTGTCTCTTGTATGAGTTAATGGGTTTCAACTGCTGTCTGAAAATTGAACTGCAATGAATAAACAACAACAAAGAAACAAACAAAAAAGGCCAACAACACTTGAAATACAGTTTTGGTCACCACTTACCCAGCATGCTTCACAATTGTTTTGAACATTCTGTTCAAGCACAGATAAATAGACACAAATATATTTAGTGTTTTCTCTTGCACCATGCAATCAGCAAAATATAGCTGCAAACTTGCTTCCTCCTGTCTCTGAAAAGCAACTGCAAAATGTTTGGGTTGAATATGTCATGCAGAAGTAAACAAGAGTAATTACTGAACCTAGAAAGAGAATAGTAACAGGTGAAAGTAAGTCCCCTAATTATAACTAACTAAATGCCAAAATGGAGGACAGTATACCACAAGTTGTCAATTTAGCCAAGAGTAGAGATAAAAAAATCCTTGTACTAATTACTAAAATTAAAACCATCGTGTATACTCCTACATGGAGTATATATGTAGCCCTAAGCAAAAAGAAAACCATCAATCACCTGCAGAACCTTTGTAAAAGATAAAACAATAATACAATTTAATGCCCAGTCAACACTGTACATTATTCCATGGCAAAACACAGTATTTATAATCAAACAGTCTACACTCATTACTATCAAGCACAATTTCAACAAAAGCCAAAGCTTACACAACTCACATTCAGAACCTTTTTGTGCCTTGATTTGTTGCATTTATAATCCAGATCCAATACATGATCCCTACACTGTGCATTTCTGAGGACCCAAATTATATACATATAGGCTTGACTCTCAAGTTGTATGGATACATCATACACATACATCACAGCATAGGGGCTGTATAATTCAAGGCCAAGTATTGTGACTGTTAATGCCCTGTCAACTACGTTGCCTATATCAGGACAAACCATTCTAAGAGGGACTTCTCTTTTTTTTTAAATTCCTTTCTTCAGTTTCAAGAAAGGTTTTGGATGGGGGAAAAGCATAATGTGACAAAAGCAAACACTCAGACCACCAGCATTTAAAATGGGAACATAAAACCTACTGTCTTCTTGAACAATCAAAGAAGAGACAGCTGTCCCGATATTTTAAAATACAGATATAAATATTTCTTTTTTAAACTACACAAAATGCACAACACTTTGGAGATTTGCTAAATTTAAGGTACTGAAACAAACTATAACCACAATAATATAACATCTTAACTCTGTTTACACTCCCTCTATCCCCTGTCCTCCATGTCCCCTCTCACACTCCCTCCTCTCTCTCTCTCTCTCACACACACACACACACACACCCTCACCATCACAAATCTTAATCTACAATGGCACAACCAGACAAACAAAAGACAGCCACAGGAAAATGGAAAGTGAGATATAGTGATAGAGAACAAATTCATCACCTGAGCAAAACAGAGTGGTACAAAGGCCATGTAGTATGCTGACAGCATGGAGTTGAAGAGGACTTGCTTCATGCGATCGTTAAAATCTGTCTTAAGCATATCCACTTCCTCACGAACTACATCTGGAGTCAAGGTACAGCTGTGAAACAAGACAGGGTCCTTATCTGCACTGAAAGCCAAGGATGTTGCTAAGGGTGCTGCATTCTGTGAGTTTGTATCTCGGTTATTGCTTCGATGCTTGATGTGCCTTTCTATACCAGCAACAGGCCGGGGCCAGGCCTGAAAGCGTGTGTACAGTGGCTTGACTGTGACGCCAAAGAGGATCAAGTAGGTAGCAAGTCTGCAACAGCATTGTTAAAAAAAAAATCAAAAAGTATTTTCATAGTGTCCAAGAATATGTTCCTCATCTTCACTACTGAAAAATCACTTATCAGAAGCCTGTACAGTTAGGACCTTTGCACAGGTGGTTCAGTGTGTGGAGCAACATAATCAAGAAAATCATATTTTCAAACGTCTGATGTGATATCTGTATTGTGAAACTTTGTTCAATATGCCTGCTTATTATAATATTAAGTTATTACAAGTGTGGCTATGCAAGGTACATTTAACATTTTTATGCCTAGCTTTGTCATCAAAGCCAGAACCATGTTGCTGTTCTTTCTCTAAGACAATGAACAAGTACTATCCATGATCCCAGGCTCTAACTGGATTGCAGAAATGCAAGGTATGCAAAAATATTCTGCTTTTTGCCCCCCAGGTGGGGGGGCCACCTCTTTCATTCTTTCTTACAGTACTGTTCAAATAAAATTATCATTTACTACAAATTCATAATGACAATGAAAAACACACTAAGCATAACCAGTACTTACGGGTAGCACAAGAACAGAGAGTAGAGAGGCGAATGTTGAGTTATGACATAATAACCCGTGTATCCCAACAAGATCACCATCACCACCGTCACGCCAGCACGAAGCATTTGCATCAGCCAGTACACCAACCCTTTACTGACTCTGCTCACCAACACCTGATTGGATCAATCAATATATATACACTGATATAGATGGGTCAGAACCTGTAATGGCATTGAACTGGACTAGAACAGTAATAAAACATTAATAACATGGATTTGGGTTAGAAGTGATTTCCATCTAAAAATAAGGGAGAGAGGTTACTTATTTGTTAGTATAATAATTAGTGTGCTGGTTTGTCTTATTTGAATGATACTTGTGGTTTTAATGCACAACCTCTTAAAATGTGTGTATATTTAATAATAAAAAGGCGTGAAACAAACTAGCCCACATAGGTTTGGTAGAAGAAAAAATGGCCTTTATTGTTGTTGTTTTTCATTTTAGGCAAGATTTTTCTGTAGCATTAATTACTGCTTTGGCCTTTTTGAAATACACCAATTTAAATGGACTGGCCCATGCAGATTTGGTTAAAAAATTATTTTATGCATGAATTTTTGCTGTTTTATGTACGATTTTTCTGGAGCATTAATTTCTGCTTTGGCTCTTTTGATATACACCAATTCAAGACTAACTGTAGTGTTCTAAAAATAGAATGGAGATCTCCACACCTGGTACAGCTATTTACAGAATGCGTATTACATCACTACATTTTGTTGTTTTGCACACATTTTTGTAGACTCAGCCTGCAAACAACTGACAGTGGCCTCATCACAGGCACCTATTCTGATCAGGCCTAATAATTTGTCGGGTGATTTTAACTGATGGTTGTGTGAATAATTTTATGTCTTTCTTTGAATAAATCTCCCAGTTGTGCACTGTGTACCTGACAACAGTGGATGAGGCCAGCTGCCATTTACTAATCATGCTCAGTGATGGATTGAGGTGCATGGTGTTGGGTGAAGAAGTTTTCTCTCAGTGTATTGATCCAATGCTATTACAGGAAATATTTCAAACACCATTTTCTAATAATAATAATGAAAAGAAAAAAGAAAACTACTAGACAGTGGCATGCCAGAAACACACACGTTATGCAAACAGATAGTAGCAGAATATTTAAACACAAGGTCCCGCTAGACTACTATCAATCAAGAAAGAAGTATCGGGAACCTTTCCTTTTATTTGTCCAGTAACAGCTTTGCCAGTTTTCTATCACAGATGTCTAACCTTGTGCACAGCTCTCTCCACCTGGTCACCCAGGCTTACCAGCCGCAACCTGTATCTGTGTTGTTGGTCTCTTGCCAACTGAGCTAAGCATTCTTTTTATTTTGGTCCTCCGAAGAAAAATGGTAGTAATTCCAAATCTATCTCTGTTTTGATTGCATAATCTTGAGAAAAAAAAATGTGAAATATAAATACCAGGTACTGTTTCATTCTCAGCTCTTTGTTATTTTGCTTCATATAATAGCACATAAAAGAATGCATTTATTATCTGTTAACACAAATAAAGGCAGCACACAAAACAAAACATGTCCCGTCCTGTGTTCTCTTGTTGTGTACATATTCCTAGTCATTCTTTTCAGTTTTGTCATTCTTATCATCAGCAACTGCTTCTAGAGCCACTGTTTCCATCCACTTTTCCTTCTCTTTTCTATAATCTTGACAACAGATTATTAATAGTATGATACTGTAATGACATAAAAATAATTTAGCCATCATAGAAGGTTTGAAAGGAAGAACCCTATTTCCTATGAGGGAAATTCATCCAAACAGGCACATATGATGTACATGCATGCTTCAAAACACGATTCTGTCATCTTGACTCAATCAACTCATACTGGTTTGGGTTTGTAGACACCTTCGACCAATCGCAGACTAGTTTACAGCATGACTACCCATGTAATCTCATGAATATGTAATAGAAATGTCTTTTTCAGAGGGCAAAAAAAGGGCAAATTTCATCCTACATTTCAGGGGAACTTCATTCAAATGTAAAGAGAACACACTCAGCAAAAGGCCAAAGAATGACACCTAAAACCAGTAACTGTTTAGTGTTTTCAGAAATAAATATGAATGTTTTCAGCATGAACATGGAATAAGAGTCAACTCAGTACAAATAGTGTGGACCCAACCAAAGTGCTTTATTTTCAAAGGCCTAACTGGTTCTACAAAGTTGACAAATTTCTTTCATTCATTGTCTACCCTGCCCCTCTTTTGGCTAAGATCAATATTTTCCCATTCCTTTCAACTGTCAGCAAGTCCCACTCTTTCATGTTACTGTTAGTAATGTATTACAGGCAACATGTACACAAAAAGGGCAAATTTCCCCCAGGTGGTGTGTGCAAATTTCCCCCAAGCATAATTTATGTTGGGGGAAATCTGGTCACCTTGGAAATTTAGTTTTTACTTTGTGTGAATGTCTTTTTGCTGACAATAACTGACATATATTGATTCACTGACTTTTCATAAATGTGCTAAAACTAATTCCATAGACTTTTCAAGCACTGAAATTCAAAACAAACAACATCAGCTAACAGTGTGCCCATCTTGCCTATAACCCATGCTATGGTTTGTTGCCAACGGAACAGCATGGCTCCCAGGATACCACAGTTTTCCCCATACATTACATGTAAAATAGCTCTCCTTGATTGTTTTGTTCATGGACTGATCCATTATGCAGCTGATGTCACAGTTTGGAAAAAATCGCTTGTAGTAGGGGTTGATACATAGTGTTGAGTACAGTTTTGAGGGTGTTTTGGTGGGCAAAGTTCCCCCAACAGAGTGAGTGGATGAATTTCACCCAGGCCACATTATTAGGACATCCTTTGTTTGTTTGTCTTGGCAATTTCAAACAATATCAATTAATTTCCCTGTATTTTATGCTGTTCCCCATGAATAGGTTAGCAAAAAAGAAATTATTTCACACACACTGTCCAGATTTAAAAAATAAACATTGTCAAAAATAATTTGTACGTGACGTGTACACAAAACTATGAAGTTCTGGTATCCTATCAATGATGGCATACTATAAACCAGAGAAAGAACTTGTGAAAACAGTGTTAGTAATGCTGCCTGTGAAACTCCTCTTCTAAAATCGTAAAAAAATCAACAGCATGTTCAATCACAAAACTTTTAATGCTGATCATGCTCGTTTAACATCCTCTAAGCATACGAGAGGCTTAGCCTCCAAAGGAGAATACCTTTAAGACTGACTTGATGTTCTAAAAATAGATTGGGAATTACCCAGCTGGGTGCATCTATTTATGGAATACATATTACATCATAAGATTTTGTTGTTTTACACATTTTGTACTCAGCCTGCAAACAATTGACAATGGTGTCATCTCAGGCATGCAATCTGTTCAGGCATAATAATTTGTCAGACGACTTAACTAATGGATGAGTCCAGTTCAAATCAAGTTTGTATAATCAAGCAATGTGTACCTCACTTTTCTAAGTGGTCAAGACCGGTAGCTGCTGTTTACCAATCATGCTTGGCAAACTGAGATGCAAGATGTTGGGCAACAACAAAAAAGCATCATATTGATCTAATGCTACTAGCACTACAGAAAGAAGAAAAAAATCAGTATATCATGTTGTGATCATTTAAAAAAAATTTTTTTTTAATTAAGTAAAAGAAAAACCTACTGGCTGTTGGCACACCAGAAACACACACATTACACAAACAAGTAGTAGTAGAATATTTAAATGTATGGGTCCGGTAGACTACTCATATTAATTAGGAAAGAAGCATCCAAGAAACTTTTCCTTTCACATTTCCAGTAACAGCTTTGCCAGATTCCTGTCACAGATGTCTAAACTTGTGCATAGCCTCTCCACCAGCTTGGTCATCAATGTTCATCAGCCACAACCTGTATCTGTGTTGTCAGTCTCTTGCCAATCCAGCATTCTTTTTATTTTGGTCCTCTGAAGATAAGTAGCAACTCTGCACTGATTGCATAATCTTGAAGAAATGAAAAAGAACTATCAAAATGTAAACACCCCCTGGTTTCATTCTCAGTTCTTTCTTGCTTTCATTCAATGGAAGAAATACTGTATGAAGAATGCATTTATTGTTTGATAACACAAAAGGCAGGACACAAAACACACATCCTGTCCTGTGTTCTCATATTGTGTATATATTCCTAGTTCTTTTCAGTTTTGTCATTCTTACCATCAGTAACTATTTTTAAATACATTTTTTCCTTCTTTCTGTAATTCTGACATCAAATTATTGATATTGTAATGATGCCAAAATTGTTTTGCCATCATTTCTGTGTTTGTCTTGGCAATTTCAAACAGTATAAATTCATTTCCATGTCTTTTATGCTGTTTCCCAGGAAAAGGTTTGGAAAATCAAATTATTTCAAGCAAACTGTCCAGATTAAAAAAATAAACATTAACAATTTTTTTATAGGTGACATTACACAAAACTGAAAAGTTCCGGTATCCATCAATGAAGTCATACTAAAACACAGGAAAGAGCTCGTGAAAACAGTGTTTGTTACAGAGTCTGGGAAGTCCTCTTATAAAACTGATATAAAATCAATGGCATGTTCAATCACAAAACATTTACTGCGAACCATGTTTGTTTAACCTGCTCCAAACATACAAAATGTTTAGCCTCTGAAGGAGAGTTCCTTTAATGAGCTCAAAGAGTGTACGAATGAATATTTGTTGGACTGATTGAGCTGTACATGTCTTAATTTGTGTAAGACTAAGAGTGATTGACTTGCGCATGCATGTGTTGTAACTGGAAGGGTTGACATTTTTTTGGTCTTGGTCTTGTTGTCATTTTGGGGGATTTTTGTTGTTGTTGTTTTTGATTGTTGTTTCCTTGTGTGTTTGGTTATTGTTGTTGTTTGTTTGTGTTGTTTTGTTTTTTGGGTTGTTGGGTAGGGTTTTCTGGGGGGGGGGGGGGGGGGGGGGAGGAGGGGGGGTAGTTCTTGAATTTTAAAATCCCATCAACTGCATAGGGTCACCTCAGGACAAATCACTCATTCAATATTCTTTGTCACCAGTTCAAAACACAAATCACTAAACCACAAGTTTGTCTAATTCACCTTTAAAACCATCAATGCATAATAACACGCTTTAATACCCATCTCTATTCTGTAGGGAACCTGCTTAAATCACTTGTTACTATGAACAGGGTGACCTGTATTATTCTGTGGGCCCACATGGGAAAGTTTTGGCTTATGCAGTTAAAAAGTAAAGGGACAGTTTGCAAAAACTGAAGGTGAATGTGCCAGGAAGGTAAACATTAGGATCTGGAAGAAATTCCTGGCAGTGGGCAAAGCATGATTGGCTAAGTGAGGAAGTGCACTTTGTGCAAGTTTCCATGTTAATCCCATCCCACTCTTGCAATTTCATTAATGTACTGTTTGTTAACTAGGAACCTGAGCAGACAATGCTTTTGTTTCGAAGCACTGCATGTAGCGCTGTTCAAGTACCTCACACATCTTGGTCTGCGGACATCTAACCATGGTCCATGTTGTGCAGCATCTTCATTCAATTGTGCTAAAGGAAATGCCCAGCACAGTTGTTGTTGTTGTAGTGTGTGTGGGGGGGGTGGGGTGGGGGGAGGGGGGTGCAGAAACTTCGCAGAATTTTTCATACAAAAGGTGTGTTGCCTTCGTACCCTGCAAGCCCAAGTTCAAGGGAAACAACTGCATTATGCGCATCCTGTGTCCCCTTGCACAGTTGTATACCTTTGAATGTATGTTCTTTGGGTAGCATTTTCTCACTGTGACCAATGACTATGATCACAAACCATGTGTGAGTATACAGATGCTTCATTGTGATCCTCTGTATACCACCACATACTCAGTATATGCTTTACTGTCAGGGGTCGCGCTGCCTTTCAGAGGTCTGTGTCAACAGACACCAAATATTACGCATTTTGTGTCAATGATACAAAAAATGTATACAGCATAACCTAGAATTAGCACACAACTTGCAAAGCCAAAATGACACAGCTCGCTAAAGTGAGCAGATGAAAATAGTTTTTTTTTAAAGTCTACCCGTGCACGAAAAAGTGGAAACATTCAGTAAATTTGCTGTTCACAAAGAATTTGCATACATCAGAACATTGTACACGGCATCATTTTCCAAAGATTAACTACAGCAGACAATGTCAGCAAACCCAGTTCTTGTCTACCATGGGATTTAGTACCGAAATGAAGTTGAAATTGAGGTTGCCATCATTTTCTCTCATTTGGATTCGGTGTGAACGCATGTTTTTGGTTTCGTAGTCTTCTGCATTTGAGTAAATTCTGACAGTTAGACTAGGCATATTGGGTTGTTCCAAATTCCATGTCTGGGATTTTGTCCTCAGTCAACTGACTGGAAATTATCACTGATTAGATTAGCAAGATATGAGATTTCTGGCCAGACTGATAGTGATACAGAGACCAATTCTTCTTCCCGATACGGGTTCATTAGGATTTGGTTCAAATAAATCATGTCATTCTTTGCGATTTTATTCCAGGACAGGCATGGTGCTACTGACTGTAAGGTGCATGGATCGGGGGGGGGGAAATATCGCCTAACAGACCAAAAACAGCAGCTTTCGCGTTTGTCGTCCAGATTCGGGCCTTCATTGGCTGGACTTGTAGTGTGTACCGGGCAGGAGTGTTTAGCCACAGCTTAGATGACATGGAGTTTGCTGGTAGATCTATTGCTGAATGACGTGGCAACCACCAGTGAGCCATAACTTATTCAATCAGTGTTCAGTTATTTTGCGTACAGTAACGCAGTGATGTGGCTAAAATGCATATGGCACCCAAAAAATGCAATATTTACCCAAAATATTTGCAATGAACATGACTCCTGGCTGTATTCAGTGAATGGCTGATAAATGCAGACACTGAAGTAAAATAGCAGCCTTGATGAACATTTATCCCAATGTTAGGTTTTGAGGTGCATGTTGATATGCATTGAATTTGTTGGATGCTGCATATGCTGTACCCCTTACTTTTGGCACACATAAACCAACAAGTGAACAAACACATCACCAGTAAAATAAAGTCCTCTTGTCACTAACACTGATAGTGATACTGCCATTGCAATCTCATTGTTTACATGCTTACACACACGAACATGGTGCACTCATGCATCCCTAAAATAAACTGGGCATCAGACAATCACGACAATGCCTTGCAACTATTCAAACAATGTTGTACTACTATGAAAATGAGTACATGACAGACTCAGGCAAAATAGCTCTCAAAATCCGCAGGGGGATAGGAAACAAGAGCTTCATGCGTCTCAATGCATTAGGGATGTCAGATGCACACTAGAAGAGGCTTGACAAGATATGGGAGTTGTCTGAGTCTAAGCTAAAGAGTAATTTGAACTTGAGTGCATTGTCTCCACTTGATGGATTACATGCAAAAAAAAAGTGTAGAATCTGTTCACAACTTAATAACATCAATGTGTAACCAGCCCTGAAATGTTAATTCAATGACAGTGAATTGGAGAAAAGGATCACTGAACTCGTGATTGTATCCACTCCAACAGAAGCATTCTAGCACAAACTGCTGGGAAAGGCCAAAGGCCAAAGGAGCATGTTTGTGTGTGTGAGCTAACAGACACCATCGCAGAGGGAAGACATTTTGAGGCCATTCTCACAGGTCCACAGGAAAAACAGAAATGGACAAGCACACCACTGAACAACATGGACCAAGTGGAACAAGCCTGTGGCAACCGTGGTAGAGCCCATCCCCCAAGAACATGTCCAGCATACAAAGACTCATGCAAAGTTTGTCAAAAGATAACACACTGGAAATCATTTTGCTGAAAACTCAAAGGAACAAACTGTCTAAAAGAAGACTGCAAACAACATAATGACACTGACAGAGGCAGCTGAAGGAGAGACCAAAGATTCCATGATCTGGAGCCAGCAGCCAGTTACTCACCTCACTCCCATCTCATTTGGTATTCTACAAGGATTGGTCCTTGGACCTGTACTCTTTGTTCTTTACACAGCTTCTCTTTCCACTGTCATTAAAAAGCACTCTGTCCTTCATCACTCATGACTCTCAACTCCAGAAATCTGTGGCCCCTCATCAAATCCCAGATCTCCTCTCCATGCAGAGGTGTACTGATAACGTCAAAAGCTAGATGACAGTAAACAATCTTAAACTCAACAAGAAGACCAAGGCAATGATTGTATGCTCTCATAGAAAGTCTAGGTCTCTTTCTTCTCTCTTCCTAGACTCAATGACTGTCAGTAGCGCATTTGTTCCATGTCTGTTAAGAACTTTAGTGTTACACTTGACTGTCACTTGACCATGTAAACTCACATCTCAAATCTGGCATGCTCAGCCAATTTTGAACTCCACCACATTAGTTCCATCTATCTTTTTCAGTTCACAGATGCCACAAAAATTTCTTGTTTCTGCCTTTGTTCTTTCATGCCTTGGCTACTGCAATTAATTCTCTTTGTCTGGCTGTCCTCAGTATCTCTTAAACTACAAAAGGTTCAAAGCAATTCTGCTCACCTTGTCCTTAGGAGTTCCCCAAACTAACCATATCTCTGCTCATCTTGCTCCTCTCCTCTGGTTGCCCACTGATCCACGAATACAGTACAAACTCACTACCCTGTGCTACAAATGCCTCAACTTGACTGTTCCCATCTACTTGACTGAACTCCTGACAGTTTATAAACAACCTGCCAGCTATGCTCACAAATGCCTCAACTTGACTGCTCCCATTTACTTGACTGAACTCCTGACAGTTTATTACAAACCAACCTGCCAGCTATGCTCTTCTTCTAATACTTCTATTTTCTGTCTTCCATCTGCACGCACACACTCGCTCAGTCAGATCTTTTTCTTATACTGCACTGTCTGTCTGAAACAGCCTCCACTACCAAATTAGATCATTGAACACATTCACATCTTTGAAATCATCTTTGAAATCTCTCCTCTTCAAGCTACCCTACTTACTCTCTCTCTGTTGTTGTTGTGTGTTTTTTTTGTGTGTGTGTGTGTGTGTCTGTGTGTGTGTGCGCACGCGCATGCAGGTGGAAGTGTTTCAACTGTGTTTTGTTCTTTGCTTTATAATAGGCTATGTGCTCCAGTTTAGAGAAGTAAGGAAGTAAGTAAGTAAGTTGGTGTTTTATGCCCAGTCAACTGGTACAGTTATATCAGTAAGTTGGTATTTTACGCCCAGTCAACCGGTATGGTTATATCAGGGCGACACAGTTATATCAGGGTAATACACATCTGATAAATAGCACATAAAAGAGTACATTATTATTATTACTACTATTGTCCCTGGAGCCAGTTTAATGGGCAGTTATAAACTATGCTAGTGAGCCCCCCCCCCCCCACCCCCACCCCCCCAAACTGTGAGGTTATGGTTATGTGCATGATTCAAAGTTACGACAGCCCCAAAAAATCAAGGCCACACTGCACAAAATGCTGTCTGTTGCAACTATGATAGCATACAGCCATTTATATTTAACTGACACGAAACCCTCCAGGATTTTCCTTCACATCTGCCACAAACTGACACCAAATAAATCGCCAATCATAGACCAAGTATCTGTTGCATAAAACCGAATTATTACTTTTTCAATCATTATTTGCATTGATATTAATAATAATAACAATACAGTATTATAACAAAATAAAGTGTCATAATCTTCTGCAAAATAAAACAACAACGAAAGAAAGGCTCAAAATGTTCTACAATTTACAGACCAGTACACTATAAAATGGGGAGAAAAAATCTTCCTCTTACAAAGTACAATGAAACACAAATAAAGCTCTGGCCATCAACAAGAGCAGACAAGACTCCCCTTTGCCAATGTGAGGTACTGTAAATCATCTTGGTAAGAATTCACAAAAATATACAACTCTGAACAAAGGCTAATGCTTGAATGTTGCAGAGACTTTTAAATTCTGCAGTCAACATCATTGAAACTGCAAAAGTCATAGGAATAAATAAAAATCAATAGGTACAATCACTGTGCAAAGTTTGATCTATATCACATAATTATAAAGTCAAAGAAAATCACAAAGTAAATCAGACCCATTTATACTCAAATACAAATAAGTGTTCCTTAACAAAAATTGCTGTATTTTTAGTAAAGGTATTCTCAGTTTTTAGCCATAGACTAGGAACAGTGCTTTTTATTAATGTCAATTTTGCTGCCATGGTCTACTAAAAAGTAAAGAGTAGCAATATTGATAGTATGCAGAAGATTTGGAAACAGAAGACTCCACTATGCCGGGAGCAGATTTTATCTTGACAGCTTTGGCACTCTCTCGATCAGTTTTTGTTTGTTTATTTTTTCAGTCTCATTTTGTTCTCAGTGAAAATAATTTCAACACAGCTTTCAGAAAAATGGTGAACACTCGCAGCTGAAGTACAAGCCTCACTTCAAACTGCCTGAGCAGTGTCAAGACTACACAAAGCGCAATACATAAACTGAAACTAAGGCAGCGAGAGGTCCAAGACTTACACATGTGCCACCAAAAACCCAGAAATGGGCATATTCCAGAATGGAAAATAAACTGCAAAACATGTATTTTCAGATGCTGAAAATTTTGGCATGCAAAATATGCCGAAATCATAGGATAAACAGGTCTGGTAAATGCCTAGCACAGCAAGTAAATGGCCTAACAGTGATCATTAAATAGAGCCACACCTTTTATGCAAATTAAAATGAAACTGACAAAGTATGCAAACACATAAATACCTCTTGAAGGAAGCAAATCACCAAGCGGCGACTCATAATGATGGCAAGAAAGGAAACCAGGTAGGGATCAATCAAATAGAAATTCTGCAACAAATATTTTTCATCTTCACAGCAGTCAGCTCAATACAAATAACAATGAGAATGCTAATTTTCAACTAAACACCTGTGGGGATCACCATTACTGCTTTGTCATTTTATATTTTGGGACTAAGTCCACTTTATAATAAATGAATGACAATAAATAATGCATTATATAAAAAACATAACTTCCATGCAAAAATATACATGTTCACATGACAGGGAATATGTATACAAAATGATACTGCTTCATCAAAACTTCTATTCCTTCCAGTTTTAGATAATGCCTCTGTGTGTGTGTGTGTGCGTGCGTGCGTGCGTGCGTGCGTGCGTGCATGCGTGCGTGCGTGCGTGCGTGCATGCATGCATGTGCATGCATGCACAGATATTCATAATGTATTCTGCATGTGTGTATCATCATATGCATGTGTATATATGTGTATGCATGTTTGCCTGCCTGTGTGCATATGTGTGTGAGAAAGCACTGGTAATGCTCATGCTATGCCAATAACAGTAAAACATTTTAAGAAAGTATTGAAAATGTCTGAATTACATTAAAAGCTGTGCAGTCTGTGGTACTTCAGGAGACCTAAAACGTTTTCTTTTTTTAATGTATCAATAACAAAAAATGTGATTAAATCCCCACAATCATTTAAATGTGAATGTGCTCTGATTCTGAATAGGTAGTAACTGGTGTTATTTTCCAAAGCCGTATAGTTGCTTTGATGGCTTCTCTTGTGTATATATATATAATTGCCAATTTTAGCACCATCCCAAACTGCCATGTCCAGTGTGCTAGCAGACTCTCTCTAGGTCGGTTGTTACAGTAATAGTAGTTATAGTTATTTGCCTTACTTGTGTGTTTTTTCTACAACCAGTCAACCAGGGCAAAACACATTTTATACTCCAAACACTTTAAGTGCTAAAAATATGTACATATTAAAACTAATACATCATCATTTCTTTTAAAGTTAAAACTAATAAAAGGGTTGGGGGGGGGGGGGGGGACAGACTGATTTTTGTGTGTGTGTGTGTGTGTGTGTGTGTGTGTGTGTGTGTGTGTGTGTGTGTGTGTGTGTGTGTGTGTGTGTGTGTGTGTGTGTGTGTGCAAAATTACAACCTTCCCAAAAATGATGATTTCCTTTAAATATCAAAATATGTATTCCACAGATACTTCCTCCAATAAAGTCCTCAATGACCAAGCAGTAAAAACATATTTCCCTTGTTTCAATAAAAATCAGAACAGTAAAATATGTTCAACAATAAGTAGATTGGCACAAGGGATACACACAGGTGCCTCCTAAAGGAGTGAGTTTAAAGGGACTGGCCCATGCAGATTTGGCTAAAAAAAAGAGATTTTTTTGCATGAATTTTTATTGTTTTATTTGCGATTATTATGTAGCATTAATTTCTGCTTTGGTCATGTTGAAATGCAGCAATTTAAGAATAACTGTAGTGGTCTAAAAATAGATTTGGGATCCCCCCACCCCCCCCCCCCACCCCCCCCCCCCAGTGCAGCTATTTATGGAATGCATATTACGTCATTACATTTTGTTGTTTTACACAATTTTTGTAGACTTGGCCTACAAACATGACAATGGCATTGTCTCAGGCACATAATCTGCTCACGCGTAATAATTTGTCGGGTGACTTAACTCATGATTGTGTGAATAATTTTATGTCTTTCTATGAATAAATCTCTTAATCGTGCTATGTGTACTTCACAATAGTGGATGAGACCTGTAGCTGCCATTAACTAATAATGCTCAGCGATGGACCGAGGTGCAAAGTGTTGGGTGACAATTCTTTTGCAGTGTATTGTTCCGATGCCACTACAGGAAATATTTTAATCATTATAATAATAATAATAATGAAAAGAAAAACCTACCAGCCAGTGGCAGGCCACAAACACATACTTACACAAACAGGTAGTACTTAGTAGAATATTTAAATGTATGGTTCCATTAGACTACTCCTATCAATCAAAAAAGAAGTATCAGGAACCTTTTCTTTTACTTTCCAGTAACAGCTTTGCAAGTTTCCTATCACAGACATCTAACCTTGTGCACCGGTCTCTCCACCTGCTCACCCAGGTTTACCAGCCACGACCTGTATCTACGTTGTCGGTCTCTCGCCAGTCGAGCTAAACTTTTTTTCTTTTTTTGTGGGGGTGGGTGGGTCTTCCGAAGATAAATGCTAGTAATTCCAAATTATCTCTTCTTTGATCACATAATCTTGAAAAAAGGAAAAGAACTATAAAGATATAAACACCACTGTTTCATTCTCAGTTATTCATTGCTTTCATTCAATGGGCTACTTGCTCCTTATAATAGCACATGAAAGAATGTATTGTCTATTAGCACAAAAGAAGGCAGCACACAAAACACATCCCGTCCCGTGTTCTCTTGTTGTGTACATATTCCTTGTCATTCTTTTCAGTTTTGTCATTCTTGCCATCAGTAACTACTTCTAGAGCCATTGTTTCCTTCAACTCTTCCTTCTCCTTTCTATAATCTTGCCTCAAATTAATGATATCATAATGACATCAAAATGATTTTGCCATCATTTCACTGAGCCAAACACACAGGGTGGCAAGGGGGAAATTCGTCCACTCGCTCAGTTGGGAGAACTTCGGCCACCCAACCACCTTGTGAACTGCACTCAATACTATGCATCAACCCCTACAACTGAACTTTTCCCAACCGTAACATCAGCTTTATAATGGATCAGTCCACAAACAAAACAACAAACGAGTGATTGTTACAAGTAGCGTGTGGAAAAACCTGTCCTACTTTGGGAGCCTTGCTATTCGCTTGGCAAAAAAACATAGTGTGGATTGTACGAAAAACAAGGACCGACATACTGTTGGCAGATCTTGTTTGTTTTGAAGTTCGGTGTTTGCCACAATCTGCCAAATTTTGGCATTTTGATGACGTCATTTTAAATCCAAAAATATTTCACAGCAGCTTCTTCTTGTCTGTCTTCTTCTTTGCTTCCTTCTTCTTTTATTATTATCTATTTTTCTTGCAGCTGATGAAGACAATTTTTTGTTGAAAGCACTTGTGTTTCATTGATTCCTTGTGTTATGTCGTATAGGTGAATACATTTCCCTAGTTCTGTTCTGTCAGTTTTGTCAACCTCACCAGTAGTTGTTCATTCATTCCTCAAAAAAACACTAACTTATTTACTTACTTACTTACTCCTCAGAAAAAGAATGTTTTCTTTCATATTCATGTAATCACACGGGTAGTTGTGTTGTATACTAGTCTGCGATTTGTCAAAGGTGTCTACAAACCACAATGAGCATGAGTTGGTTGAGCCAGTGTGACAGAATTGTGTCTCGAAGCGTGCATGGGAATCAAACGTACCTGTTTGGATGAATTTCCCCCAGGCCACCCTAAAATGTTCGAAAGAACACTAGACATCATTTTATTGTTCGTCTTGGCAATTTCAAACACTAAATTTATTTCCAAATTTGTTGTGCTGTTCCCTATGAAAACGTTAGGAAAATAAAACTATTTCACACAGACTGTCCAGATTTAAAAAAATAAACACTGACAACAATAATTTATACATGACATTTACACAAAATTGAGAAGTTCCGGTATCCTATCAATGATGTCATACTGAAATGCACAAAGAGCTCATGAAAACAGTGTTAGTAACACTGTCTGGGAAAGTCCTCTTCTAAATTCGTTATAAAATCAACGGCACGTTCAATCACAAAACTTTTAACGCTGATCATGTTCGTTTAACCTCCTCTAAGCACACGAGAAATTAAGCCGCCAAAGGAGAGTTCCTTTAATAGGAGTGACCAGTGTGCAGTGGAGAAATAATTGTCTCTTCTTTTCTGTTATTCAAGAAAGACAATCATTTAACTCCGGAAAAAATCTTATGAAGTTTATTGTGAGGGAACTCATCCCACTATGACTGCCAAAGTTCCAACGATATTTATTTACATGTCTTAAAATCCAAGAAGGGGATGAGCTCATCTGAGATGTTGCCACCAAGTGCCCTTGGTGGCAACATCTCAGATGAGCTCATCCCCTTCTTAGCGGCATTCCTTTACAGCTGAATTTCTACTAATGCCCACATGGCCAGGGACCTACCTAAAAAATTTTTATTTAGTTAGATTAAACTGGACTGCGGTGTCTAAAGCACCCAAGGAGCAATGTCCAAAAAGGAAGCATCATAAATGAGTTCAAGGTTAATTTTCAATTTCTCCAGGTGAGATAGCACAGATGCCAAGAGGTGAAATTTCTTATAGTGAGCCTTTGAATACTTTAACCATTTCAGGTTCAAAAATGCAACTGCACACTGGATTTTCTGGTAGAGATTTTAGTTTGAGAATATAATTCAAAGCCAGTTTTAGACGGCTAAAAGCCAGGGATGGTTCATGTGCTTCCATATGGAGATGCTTTGAGCAGAAGATGTGCAGAACACCCTAATGTGGATGCCCTGATGGTGGATTGGATCTAACTGCCTTAGTAAGTAACTTGGTTTTTTATACCCAGTAAACCAGCATGGTTATATCAGGGTGATACACATTTTGTCAGCACACAATAGATGCTAGAACTATATGCAAGCTAAAACTAGCATATCATCAGATTTTTAAAAAGGATGTAAAAAGTTGATGAAACACAAACAGAACCCAAAATGGTCCTTAAATGAGTTTATAATCTGCCAAAAATACTGATTTCTTTCAGAAGGTTAAGGATACTATCCAATGATGTGTCCTGGAATAAAATCCTTTGTGGCTGAACTATAAAATGTCTCTCTCTCTCTCTCTGTCTTATCACAATAGAAGCAGAAAAAAGTAAACTATGTTCAACAGTTAGTTGCCAAGCACATGCGATACTCATCAGTGGCTCCTCTCCCTTAAATAAAAAGGAATGAGTAACAAAAGAGTGACCTATGTGTAACTGGGAGATAACACTTTAACAATCTCTTCTCTGTTAGTCTCAGCACAAGAAATACAATTTAACTTTGGAAAGATCTTATGTAATTTATTGCATTCTGACTCACTCCATTCTGACTGCCAAAGCTCTAATAAATATTTCACACATGACTTTAAGTCAGAAAAGGAGATGAGCTCATCAGTGATGTTGCCATCAAGGGCATCCTTAGGCTTAGCAGCAGCCTCTGCAGCAAAATTTCCTCTAACCAGACTAATGCTCACATGGCTGGGGACCCAAATAAACACAATCTCCCTCCCATCTCTGGTTACTTCCATTTCTAAAATCTTTACTAGGATACAGGTTAGATATAGCTTGTTGAAAGAAAATCAGACAATATCAGAAAAGCTTTTTCTTTAGACTAGTAAACATGTCTCAGAGCCAAAAGAATAGCTCGTAGTTCCCCAGGTGAATACAGAACTGCAAGTGCATGGTTTGCAAATATGTTTAGTGGAAACAGCCATTGCAGCGACCCCTTCCTCTGTCTTGGTGGATCAGATCAATTGCCTTAGGGGTTCTAACTGACAAGCTGATTAATAGACAATGTATCTGTAATCCAGTTTGGAACAGATCAACGAATCATACAAGCACAGCAGGATGATATGACCAGCTCCCAAATCAGTACACCCCACTAATTGTAAAATATCCAGTGCTTTCTGAATGGAAGATTTAAGGTATTGGGCATGGCTTTTAAAGGTTAGCTTTGTGTCAATCAACCAGGCCAAGGAAATTAGCTTCTTTTACCACTCTGAAGCACACCTTTCCCCACATGAAATGTCAGTTCTGGGAAAACTCCATGCTATCGGTGGAAATGGACGCTCACCATCGTTGAAACATGTTCTCAGACACCCAGTCTTGACTGCTGTTAAACACACAGCTGCATAACCCTTTCCACTCTGTTTAACAACTTGCCCCCCACACACAGAGCAAAATCACAGACCTGTCAAGTCTTACTTTTTGTCAGTATTTTTTCACACAATTTCTGAGGATTTATTTTAATTCCTAAATCCTATGCAATTTTCTGAAAATATGATGACAAACTCATGTTCATATTCAGCTGATATACTTTCGAGGATACATTCCCAAAAGTCATAATTCTTACTTGGTGCATATTGGGAACTTTAGACCAGATGTGCAGAGCATCCTTCAGAGCACACACGCAAACTGTTATTTCTCAACCATGGCAAAACCACCAGCGAAGAAACAGGAAACATATTTTTGCAAGCATATGGCTGAATGGGAGCAAGACAAAGTCTTCAAAAACTGTCTGCGCATCAGCTGAATGAAAAGACTGCACTTTTCACAAAGTCTGTTCAGTACAATGGCATGAGGCACTGTCAAAGTGATGTGC
The DNA here is from genome assembly GCA_963584105.1 of Alviniconcha strummeri. NCBI lineage: Eukaryota > Metazoa > Mollusca > Gastropoda > Provannidae > Alviniconcha > Alviniconcha strummeri. The sequence continues at coordinate 15,035,523 of OY757544.1, forward strand.
ACCTGCGTGCTGGGATTAGGATGTCACCTTGCTGAACCCCCATCTCCTGCTTGCACAGCTTTGACAGAGCCCACTCTAACTTTAAAAGAACATTCAAACAGGAAGTCCCAAATAAACACAGGAAGATGGCCCCTGAAACCAAAATTCCTGAGGTCTACCAGAATGCAGTGCTTCCACACCATGTCACAGTTTTTTTTCAAGGTCAAAGAAAATAGTAAGGACATGCTGTTTGTTAGCAAGGCATTTCTAATAAATGTTTCAAAATGAACAAGGTGACCCAACATTCTTCCTGAAACAACACTGCTTCTCCAAAAGGAGACCTTGTGACACAAGGGACCACATGAGGCAAGTATTGATCATTCTCTCCATTTTGCATAGGTAGCAGGTTAATGCTAAGGGACTAAAATTCTCATGGTCCGAATGGTCTTTACCAGGTTTGGCAAAGGGAATTACCACTGCTTTGCACCATGATGGTGGAAGACAGCCAGATTCCCAGATGTTGTTGTACACCTTTCAGAAAAACAGATAAATCGAGTCTGGAAGATGGGTTAAAAGTTGATAATGTATCTGGTCCACACCACTGGCCAAGTCATTGGCTCTTCACAACTATTTCAATCCAGTAATTGAAAAAGGCACATTATAATTTATATTCCCCTTTGTTTTTAGAACACAAGTCCAGGTGTCTTTTTCTTTTATTATTTTAACCCTTTGAAGATCAGAAGAAGTTTTCTGTTTAATTTTTAGACAGATTTTTGGCTTGTTTTTTGTTTTTTTATCAGTAATAAGAATACCACTAACCTTTAAATGGTCAATCAAATTTGAGCCACCCTTACCCTTTATCCTTCCAATAATGGCCTTCCAGACCTTCTGCATTTGCGTTTTAGAGTTTAGTTTAGAACAAAATATGTCAGCACATACTCTTTTGTTGTTTAGCAAATTGTGTGTTCAATTCCTTTTACAAGTATCTCATTTTAAAATGAGAATATCTTAGTATATAAGTCTTATTTACATCACTGTGTGTGTGTGGGGGGGGGGGGGGGGGATAAGTACAATTGTTTTAATCAGATGTTTGTGTGCACATAATAGTTATTTCTTAATGCTGTGAAAATAAGATGTTGCGCGCGTGCTCACATGCACACGCGCGCGTGTGTGTGTGTGTGTGTGTATGTGTGTCAGGGTGTGTGTGTGTCTGTGTGTGTGTGTGTGTGTGTGTGTGTGTGAGAGAGAGAGAGAGAGAGAGAGAGAGAGAGAGAGAGAGAGAGAGAGAGAGAGAGAGAGAGAGAGAGAGAGAGAGATTGTTTAATTAAAGATGCTTGTGTAAATATTGACTTTTTAATGCTGTGAAAATAATCTGTTGTGTGTTTCGTGTATTTTTAGCCTTTGTAGCTGTGTTAAATTATTATTGTTTATTATATCACTTACTGTGCACCGTAAGACAAATTTCCTTGTAAATCTATACTGGGACAATAAAGATTCTGATTCTGATTCTGAACTTTGGCTCTTAAAAGTTTAAAATTCTGAATGTTGGTTAAAGTGGCAAGTGAAAAAAAAAAAAAAAAAATGTGCTTTCTTTCTTTCATTACTTTCTTGCAATTATCACCAAAACATGGAACTTTGGGATGTTTTGAATTAAGCATGCTGGTGAAGAAGTATGTGGATTGGTGCAAATCATAGTAGGCCAACATACATAGTCAATAATTAAACTTTTGGAAAGGTGCAAACTTCTGTGATAGCACCCACCATCAGAGACACACACCTTTCATGTAATGAGACACAATTACTGAGTTAACACAGATGGGGCATGATCAACAGTAAATACACCAAAAAACGTAAGCAATCACACACACACAGAGATGCATGCACACACAAAGACAGCTTTTAAAATCACAAACCAGTGCATAGTTGGCGTGTGAATGAGGCAGCCACCATACTGTCTTGTACAGGTTGACATACTGCAGTCCCATGACCACAATGCCCAGCAGGTAGAGGATGATTTCAAAGTGAAGGTTTCCATCCATAGGTATCTCTGGCAGCACCACATGTTTGGGCAAAACCACCATGGAGGCCAAGGGGATCAGGTTCGGCTCACGCTCTTCCCCTGTGTGACTTTACACAAAGAACAGCAACCAATCGCATTCAAAAAATTTAAAAACATAAAAGTTCAGTCTGTATTTCTTGCAAGTCTCCTGTGATCTTCACAATGGTTCAAGTTCAACAGTATTCAGAATCAATAACAGTAAAATCTTACATAAAAAAAGAAAGCAAAACACTTGCATTCAAAATGGAGAAAACATTATGCAATTTATGGTACTTTCTCAAGCAATCTGAGCAGACAGTGTTCAAACTTGGTCTTCTTCTTCTTTTTTTTTTTTTTTTTTTTGGGGGGGGGGGGGGGGGGGGTCTTTTTTTGTGTGTCTTTTTTGTTGTTGTTGTCTTTTTCAATGGCTTATGGCCAGATCTTTGCAGCACGGTCTGGTGGATTGAAACCAAACAGTAAATAAATCATTGTGGATGTGCAATGAATAGATCAACTTTCCATCTTTCGTCATTATTATCTTTTTATGTGCTGCCATTATTTAATGGCAGCCTATTTCCTGACATATGCAACAACAAAATTTGAGGCAGAAAAACCTGACACTGTTTGAAAACTCATCTGCAATATGGAAAGGTGGTGACAAATAGCGGGCAAATGAATCAATCCAGTATATGAAACGGATAGGAAATCAACCTCTCTTTCCTATGGTATGGTTATTTTTCACTTCAGTGCTGTAAATATTTACCATTTAGACAGTTCATGGCAGTACCCTCTGTTCAGAACTTTGCAACTTCCCAAAACTGGCTGTTTGTTGCAGAAGTTTGCAACATGGTGTAGTGTGGTCAGATTAAAGACAGAATAATCTGAACCAGATACTGTTAAATAACCAGGGCACTGAAAATTAAGTGAATGGTACCACCAAAAAGCTCACCCCCCAAAAGATAAGTGGATTAGCTCTCCATCTCAGTTTCACCGTTTAATTGTTGTTTAAGTGTCATTTTGTAGCTTGATAAAAAGGGGATTACCCCCAAAATTCACATATTGTGTTTTGTCCCAATAAATAGCTTTATTTTCAAACTTTTACGTGTTTGGATCTTAAAATAATAGTTTCTGTTTTGTTTAGTATTTACAGCAATGTGTCAGATGTAACTTGGATTTTATTAGCTGATAAAATGACCCATTTTCAAAAGGTGCTCGAAGTGTGAGGAACAAATAATTTTCCTAAATTATAAAAGTTTCCATCAAAAAGGTTTTGCTTATATAATAAAGTACTGGAAATAAATTGTTACAATCACAATGCCAAAATATTTTTTTCATTTCTGATGCCAGTAGGTAAATTAAGAATTCTGCAAATACCATGACCATACAATGTTTTCATTGATCTTCTTGAAAAAAAAAAAATCTGTATATATATCTATATATATAAACAAGATGTCAACTGTTGGATTCTGATTTTGTTTCTGTATTTCTGTCACTTTTTGTGGTTCTTTACCTATTATACTGTACAGGTGGTGAGTTTATCGGTATGCAATACCAGCAATAACAAAATCTGGCACCAACCCTCAGATAGCTGGTGCAGTAAACATTACCTAGGCCTAATAATGTGCCCAGGTTTCCGCCCCACCCCCCATAAGAAGTTGTGCTTCTTCCTTTAAAAAAAAAGATTTCTGTTCATCACTACAGTCTTCACCCTGGTACAACACATTCTGCCACTGAAGGTCACACTGAGACTCCAGACTTTCCAATGTCATCTTCATGACTATGCCATGGAAAATCTGTCATTGAATCATTGTCGTTTTCCTTTATCTTCTATCACTTAACAGCTAGTGGTTTGATGGTTTTCTCAGCCCTTTCAAAGGTTCTTTATTAAAGTGGATATTGATGCAGAGGATTTGTTGGAGCTGGGGGAGGAGAAAAAAACACCTGCACATATCCTTCCTCTATACTGACCCAGTTAGATCCAGAATGAAAGCAAAGCAGGAAAAACAGCACAGCAGATCTGATTTATCCAAACAGAAATGGAACTGTCTGGTATCTTGAATTCAGTACTCACTCTTTGGGACCTGGTCCATTTGAGGAGGGTGAGGAAGGGGGCCCTGCTGGCAGTAAAAGTTTGTATCTGTATATTAATTAGTCTTCCCTTCCATAGCAATTAGCATGTGATGCATAAGTGTTGCAGTGAGCACTCCTTGTTTTGCTTGCTGATCAATACCAAAAGTGATCTTGTTTACTTGTAGCTTCTATATATGTATATATATATATATGCTTCTAGACCCAGAGCACAGAGTATCTCCAGCAAGTCACACAAAGTGCTCAGTTTTAGCCAGTACATGATACCAGTAAAAAAGATATTTCACTTCTCATCTCATTTTTCATCATTTTTTGCCCTTTAACTGTTGTTCAAGTGTCATTTTGTAGCCTGACAAAGTGGATTACCCTGAAAAATTGCAGATTGTGTGTTTGTATACTAATAAATAAAAATTATTTTGAATCTTTTGTGTTTGGATCTTCTGAATGTCAAAGGGTTTTTGTGATGTTTCATTCATAAACAGCACACACACACACACACACACACACACACACACACACACACACACACACCCTGAAAAATTGCAGATTGTGTGTTTATGTACTAATAAATAAAAAATCTTTTGAATCTTTTGTGTTTGGATCTTTTGAATGTCTGAGGGTTTTTGTGGTGTTTTATTCATAAACAGCACACACACACACACACACACACACACACACACACACACACACACACACACACACACACACACACAAATCAAACAAAGATTTTGTTAAAAAAAAATCCAACAATATCTTTATTATGTGGTTCCTTATGCTGCGCATTAAAAAAAACAGTCAACTGGTACAACTTGTAAAATTAATACTTTGATGGCAAACACACTGACATCTCTCTCAATCCCACCTTTTGAGAATGCTTCACATGTACATGTATACTATATATATATATATATATGACCCTGTGCCAAAAGGTGCACCCAGCAACACATCCTCTATTTGTGGACTTGCATTGCTCTTCGTGGTTAATTATTTTTTCAGAGTTTGGCCTGCCTTACAGAGAAGACTTTAAAGAGGAATAAAAGTAGTTATGAACAAGCTGAGTATCAAAGAACACACTAACATGATGAAAAACATTGTTTTTGGATGCAAAATGGCTTAAGGGACACATCAGCATTGTTTGTACACTACCAATGTTGAACTTGCATCACTGTGTTCAACTTGTGTTACCATGTAACCTGAAGACTGTAAAAATAAACTTCCTTTTTGATATCATTGAAAATAATTGTGTGTTTCTGTTTCTGAGAAGATTCACATCAAAAATGCAATGATTAAGGGCCACATGCTGTGTCCATACATGCAACAAACACAAACATATGTTCTTGCGACTGTGGCATTTGATGTGCAATTCACTCTCCAGAGAACCGACATAATTCCTGCTCACTGAACGAGGCTGGAATCACGTTTCTAGATTTCTTCATCCTCTGAAAAATTAAACTTCACGTTCCACGTCCCTTTTTTTTCTTCTTCTTTTTTTAAGGCAACACCTCTAGTAATGATCTGACTGTAGACAAGAATGTCAGTTGATGAAGAAGAAGAATGCACTACTGTTGCAAACCCTGTGTCTGGTGTGATTGTGCAGCTATTTTTGTGTGGTAAAACCATGTTTTGTAAGTAGAAACATAATCTTCAAACACAGTACTTTAAGTTGTTTAACATGGTTAACCTGTAGTAAACAGTTCTGCTGTCTGATTTTAATTTATAATACATGTGATGTCCCGCTTTTGTGCACCACCTTTTGGCACAGACTCATAAAGTCATTTATAAGGAAAATGTTGTGTCCACCACTGAGTTGTTATGTATCCAACAGACAAAATGCATAAAATTACTAAAAAGGGCCTTTGACAATTAAAAGCAGCTTGTTTGGTGCTGCAGTCAGGAAAGCCACTCTACTAAATCAGCTGGTAGTAGTAACATTCTGTTACAGTCATAGTATATGTATCATCACTGTTAAAGTGTTATAAACTGTGTATAGTGAACATGGAAATGTGCTGTGTCCATCCAGTAATAGATGATCTTCAGAAATCCAGGGGACTGCACTCGGTAAGTGCCTGCAGGTGTAGCACAGAGTAGGCACACTTTGTTGGGGGTGCAGTAAAACTGTGGGAAAGATGGCCAGATACTGGTAAAAGAAGCAAAAAAGGCGTTAGAATTATAAGAAATGCCGGTCAAGTAGTCTGTGGGGTACATGCAACTCTGATAGTAGGTTCCCCCAGTTTTGTGAAGGCGTCTATTTTGTGCCGTTTGCCAAACCAACGTGAATGCTTGAAGTTGAAACATTCCTTCGTTGGAGCAAAGCATGCAGGCATCCCCACAGCCAGTCCAATGTCAGCAAAATTATATATTTTTGATATTACTCAAAGCTGTTGGAATTTTGCCCACGAAAGGAACGACTGTGCCAGTGAAATGACCATTAGCAAGAGATGTGACATGCCCAGTTGCTATTTGTTTGTAGTTGTTGCTGGTCATGTGTGTGCGTGTTAGGGAGCCAGTTGTATGTTTTTCACATTTTGATTTGAGGATGAAATAACAAATTTATACATAAGCACTGTGTAAAATATGAAAATCTTAGGTAACATATCCAGTGAGGTGGTCAGAAATTCCTGCGACATTTTAAATGCCATTTTGAGTCACTTATATCATTTAAATCAATTCATATCGAATGAATGAATCCAAAATTCACCTCTAAATCTGACCAAATTCTGTGAATATTGTATTAACTAACACTAACAGTACACTCTCGCTGCTGAAATGCATGTAAACAGGGTGCAGTGTTTTTGTTGTTTACACTACCCTCCTGATGTCAAATGTCCTGACGGAGATATCGCTTCATGCTGACACACAACACAGAGCTGTTGATCTATCAGTTTATACAGAAATTATCGACACCTCAGAACTTACAATATTTGAAGTAGGTAGCGGCAGCCTCTCATCGCCTATGCGGGAACATCGGAACTTTGCTCAATTTTACTGTATTTCAGTCACTAATTTCTCCACACTCTGAATGTATCCTCTTGGAAATTATATGAATAAAAAGAACATTTTCTTCGCATTCTTATGGTTGTTTTTATGTTTGCATTGCATGTACCTCCAAAAATCGCCAGTTGAATTTCTACGGGAGGTATTTGCCGTTTGTCCGGTGCCGATCACGCGGTCCGAGACATGAACGAAAACAGTCGATTTGTTTATCCGCTCGGTGACAAAGCCATACGCGTTGTACACAGCAATATGTGGTATCACTGGATCGGAAATTGAATGCCGATTCCAGTGGTGTAGACGCCGTGGTCTTTTACAAACATATCTGGTCGCTAGAACGCATTTTAGTCGGAAACTCGCAACAACAACAAAAACAACTCAATTTTAAACCACAAAACGCCCTCAAACGTCTAAAATATCCCCCCTCAAAATGAAGCTGAATCCGTACCCTTTCGAATGAGGTATGGGGCTAATGGATTGATGACCGGTGGGTCGTTCACAAGCCAATAAAAGACCGCAATAAAGGCGCTTTTTTCAAATTGAGTTCATCCAAGATGGCATCGACCGCGTGGAGTTTTTATGACTCGATTGCCGAGTTTTGGCACATGATTCGTGAGTATTCTCTTCACCTGGCTCCAGTTTACTGAATTTGGTGATAGTTTATCTCATAATTTAGCATTTGTATATGATATTTTGATTCATTCTTGCAGGATTGCCTAAAATCTTACGATTTTCTGGACCGACTCATAGTCCGGTCTTTGTTTACAAATACGACTAACCGGAAGTTGTCGATCACTCGCTTGTTCTCCTAAATATTGCCAAAATACGCTAAAGTTTTTCAAAAATAGTCATTGAAATACATTCTCTGATGCCTTCTGGAACAGTATTATTTTGGGGGGATGAACCTTTGACGTAAATTCGTGGCGATGGCTGTTTTTTGTGATCGAAGTTCTTCATCAGGGGAGGTAACTAAGATGCTGCGAAAACACAGTCGACCTCATAACTTCTGCACTTGAACTCTGTTAAATATTAAAGTCTTTTTCGTTTTTCAACGATCCTAATTGAATTCTCAAACTTTAATATGATGTTGACCAACATTTCTAGTTCAAAATTAAAAGTGGATTTCTGCTTTGCTAATGGTAGCCAGTCTGATATTGTGATAAGTGATGATAAAATCATAACATATAAGAGTTAAGGCCTGAATGATAATGATTATTATTAATTATACTGTAGGCCGTAGATCATTCTCTCAATCAAGATCAACAGAAACAACAAAACTGTGTTGTTGTTTTCCTGCAGATGATGACCAGTTTTCCAAATTGAAGGCTGTTTTCCTGGCAACTGGGAGAGGATGCCGGCAAGACCTTCCTCTGGTTAAGTGGGCAACCGACTGTTAGTGCAGCTGCTTCTCCTGAAAGATGAGGGATCCAAGACTCTGGATGAGAGACTGCATTCTTCCAGCAAATTCTCAAGCCAGATCTAGTCAAGACAGTGCTGCTTTCTTGTCTGCGGTATTTATGGTCAACAGACTGAAGGACTGAGCTGTTTGGAGGCGAGCCACTTCCAGAACTTCCACTTCTTCACGGCCATGGTGGCTGCCAGCAGAGATGTCAGCAAGTGGAAGAGGAGTCTGACCCAGGTGATGTCGACTGCACCAGAGGATTAATCAGGACCTGATGAACCTGAGTTTGAAACCAGCTTCTGATTTCAACAGGAGGGTGACATCGTGGCAGTCTACAATGTAGATTTCTTTATCAGTGAAGTCACCAGGGTCATCAGTGAGGAAGAGGCAATAGTCAATTTCTTGGAGAAGGCGGCAGTAAAGATGGAGTTGTTGTGTACAGGTGGCCATGCTCTGAAGATTACACTGAAATCTCCTCCGCAGTTGTGTTTGCCAAGAATCTGCAACTTGCACCTTCATCATTATCTGGACATTCATTCTTTGTTGAATCTCCCAGGAATTTATTGGCAGATATCAAACACTCAGATGCTATTTACAGGAAAATCACCTGTAGACCATGTCAACTGACTCCAAATCACAGCCTTGTACAAGTTGTAGGCCTGTATGTTCATGGATGATAAAGGTGATACTGCTGTACCATGTTTTCTTTAGCATACACATCCTTTTTCTGCTGTGAAAAGTGAAGATTTTGCAGACTTTAAGACTCTAACACTCAAAATAAATGCAAATGCTGCTGCAAGTGTACTTCACACTTAGTTTAATGTACATGCAAAGTTTCATGGCTGTACCTGTAGTGGTTTTCAAGTTATGAGTTAAAGTATGAAAACCATTAGATTTGTCCTTTTTTCTGCTGTGAAAAGTGAAGTTTTTGCAGGCTTTAAGATCTATCACACTCAAAATAACTGCAAATATTGCTTCACACTTAGTTTAATGTACATGCCAAGTTTCATTGCTGTATCTGTAGTGGTTTTCAAGTTATTACCAGTTAAAGTGTGGCAACCCACATATTTGTGTTTTTTCTGCTGTGTAAATTGAAGATTTTGCCAATTTTAAGACCCTGTAACTTTAAAAGTAAGAGTCAGAGCTGCTTAGAAAAAATTAAGTGCAAAGACTGTGATAAACCCTGCTTGGAAATCCATTGGGAAAGCTGTCATTGCCATATGTTACCCACTGTGTGGTGTCAAAAGTGCTGTTTCATGCAAATTGGCAAGCTCAGAATTACTTTTTGGAGCAACTTCAGCCCTCTGCCTCTGTTTCATCTTTCTTTGCTGACCATATGATTTAGCTGTGACAAAGTGCAACCAAGGTATACTTTTGAAAAGTGTAAGTATTTGGATTCTCCCATGTTCATGAGAACCACTATGGGGGGAGGGGGGGGGGTAAATTTGAGAAAATGTAACAGGGTATGACAATAACTTTTTTCCCCACTTGCCCTGTAGGGCAAGTAGATGAATTTTCTACTTGCCCGAGTGGCAAAACTAGTTGCCCATGACAGATTCTTAAAATCAACTATTTTAATCAAAATAGTTGATTTTAAGAATCTGTCATGGGCAACTAGAACTTTTATCACATTTTCTACCCATCAAATTCAATTTGACAAATTTGATGGGTAGAAAATGTGATAAAAGTTCTAAGTAGACTCTCTCTCTCTCTCTCTCTCTCTCTCTCTCTCTCTCTCTCTCTCTCTCTCTCTCACACACACACACACACACACACACACACACATCTTCCCCACAAAGTTACATAAATTTGTAACATTGTTGTCCATGCTTGAAAGAGATGAAATTCTGTAAAGTACTCAAGCTTATAATTAAAACAATCTACAGTGCCACTGCCAGTGGTACCTGTCTCAGTACTAATGGTATCATCAATGAATCATTGCAGTACAGAATGTGACTGAGCATAACTCTGCCTCATTCTGTCATGTATCTTGACTTTTGTGAAAGCCAACAGGCAGTTACTGTTCATTTCATTCTAACACTGTAACAGTTCTAATTTCAGAATTGTAATTATTGTTAATATTAATGACCCAAACTGCCAAGCATGCCCCAAGCCATGACCCAACATAGCCCAGGCAGATTGGATCAGTGGTTGTATTTTTTAACACAGGGAACTGTGCCAAACCTGCACCAGATACATTTCTTTATTTTCCGTGTTAATAAAGGATTCAGATTTATGCTAGTTTATTCCTGCCTTCATTATCTGTTATTTAAGAATGAGAAAGTTTTTTGTTTTGTTTTTTAAGGTCCAGTATTTCCCCCGTTTCCACGATAAAACAAGATCGCGAGTTGGGAATAGTGTCCCTTCGCTGAACGGAAATTCCCGATCAGAACATGATTATGAATTTGAACATTTTAACAGCCACAATTAGGTCTTAAAATGCTCATTGATTACACTTTGGATCTAACATCCTCCTTCTCCCCTTGCCCCGAATCCCGCCCACAAAAGAAAGAGAAGACGAAAAAATTGCTTCAAAATTCCCACTTGTACTGGCCCATGTCGTCATTGCAAGCACCCCAAGCAAATTCTTTCGTCTGCAGTTGGGAACAAACTTTCTCTCTTTTGACTGGGATCTGTTAGCTTTTAGCTTTTCAAACTTATTTTTGTTTTCATCCCCCTCCTACCCCCCTCCCCCCCCCCCACTTCCGCCGATGCTCCTGTTAAAAAGCTCACACCGGCCAAAGCTAACTGAGTGCGAGCCATGCTTCGCCACGAGGAAAGAGAGCTAGCTTCTGATTGGCTTAACTGCAATGGCAAGCCAATCCCAAGCTATGACACTGAAGTTGGTCAGTTTGATGATGTAAAAGGAAACTGATGTTGCGATTGCGGAACCACAAAACAAAAACTGTCACAGTGACTCAAAATCTAGTGCTTGAATTGAAATATGATACTGTTATGATACTGTTAATAAAAAAATTAAAAAATGATAACGTCTTGCCCGGTCGGGCAGGCCACTGAGATCTTCACCTGCCCGACTGAGTAAGTTACCTGCCCCGGACAGTTGGGCAGTCCTTATTCAAGTTATTGTCATACCCTGTGTAATAAACTGTTTATTGTCGCGCAAAACTGTTTTTGAATGGCTATATCTTTGGAACTAATTAAGATAAACAGTTACTTTTTTTTTCATTTTCTTGTATCAATATGGCCTGTCTGAAAATGCATAAATTAAATTGCTGTTGTAAGATTTAAATTTTGGCTGCCGCTACCTATTTGAAGCAATCTTTAGGTGAGATACCTATCCACAATCTGAGGCGAGTGATGGAACAGAGCAACTGGCTTGGCTGTTCCTGGTTCTGTATTCGATCCTTTGCTCACAGTGGTCTGCTTCTGGTAGCCTTAACAGTGATTTTTATACATTTCGTCTTCTTAATCAAGAACACAGTGTAAATAATGAATGCTCACAGTTGATTCAGTCAGTCCACCATTCCAAACAGACACACTGCATGTGGCCCTGCCAAAAAGACCATAGTACGCAGGAGGGAAAAGAAAGAAAAGTGTTTCTAACGCATAGCGCACATCTGGCAGTCCAGTACAGTATAGGTCCATACCTGAAGGTCTGATACTGTCACAGACCAGCGCTTTTCGACTGCCACCTCCATTCTGAAATCATGGACCTATATATATATATGGGTCATTCTCCTGATAACTGGTAAAAAATATAAGAGAGGGTAAAAATTCAAGGTGTGAATTTTTTAATACTATTATTTGGAAATGAAAGCTTGACATCTCTTGTGTACATAAATATAAGACATAAATTGACAGAGTGACAGGAACTTTGTTAATTGTGCATTATGTTACATCATAGGTCAGTGTCTTGTGTGTTACAGAAGACACCAGAAATGCATGAATAGAGTCTTCTGTAGAGTCAGCTCAGTGGCCAGTTTGACTCTTGCCTTTTTTATAATACAATATTTCCTAATTATAAAAGGAATATCTGTCATTCTGACATTAAAAAAATATATTAAAATATCCTGCCTCTTTAACGATTTTGGTTAAAAATGTCCTCTTCAAAGTACAGATATGCACGAAATAGATTACACATTCCTTCCCTCCCCCACTTTTTTTTTTTCCTTTTTTTTCTTTCTTCTGTTCCAAAAGGGGGGGGGGAGCATGCATTGCACTAACTTGGTCTGAACCTTATATTTATTTATATTACATGTCAGAGGGATATTTGTTTCTTGCTTTCTAAAATTAATAACCAATCACTCTTTAGTCTTAGTTGGTAACCTGTCTCACGTGTTATGTAGACATCATCACAAGTACAAAAGAATATAAGAATCACACACTTGAACCACTGACCAGAAAATAAACAAGTATATATATTTATTACAAAAGCAATGTTCTTTCCCATTTTCTTGACTGGAACTAGTACTGACCCCTGCTTTATATATTGGGATGGCCAAGAGTGGCAGCAATCTAGTCCACAGTCCCCCAAGCCATACTCTGCCTTACGCCCTGTGTAAAAGCAAAAAAATCTTTTCACAGTATCTTACCCTGTCTTGTGATGATGTACCATCAAACTAATTTCGATTGCAAAAGTTTCATTGTTTCTGGAGATCTAGTAGAAACGATTGTGGCTTTGAACATAGCAAAATGATATTTCTGAATGATACCCTGGCTGATGATGATGTATCACCATACTAAGTTTGACCAATCAGAGATATTGTCCGGGCAAACATTCACTGAAGTTCAGAACCTTCACTGTGACCTTGACTCTGAATACAGCAAAGCGACCTTTTCACAAGACACTCCAGCTTATGAACATCCACTGTTAAACTAAGTTGGCTGCCAAAAAATCAGCAGTTCAGAACATATAATATAAATAGTCATACTTTCACTGTATGAACCCAAACTCAGTTACTATAACTTTGACCTTGAAGATCGCAACCCATTTTTCGCACATGACACTGGCTTATAACGATGTATCACCATACTGGGTTTGTTTACAAATGGTTCAGCAATGCATAAGATATCATCCAAACTAACATTAACTGAAACTTTTAACCTTGGCTGTGACACTGACCTTGAACATAGCAATCCAACATTTTCACTGGACACTTTTTCTTCTTCTTCTTTTTTGACATTTTTTAATCCATCTTTGTTACATACATACATACATGGGGCACCGGAGGACATGCAGCATTGGTACAGTCAATATTTCATAAGTCATAAACATGGAATGAATGAAGATACAGAAAAAAGAGAGGTAGATGAAAGCATAATTAGCCTGCAAAAAAAGATTTGTAAGGTTCCCACCTGGAAGAGAAACTCACTGGACACTTCTTTGCTTATGATGATCTACCATCAAATTGAGTTTGGTTGCAAAAGACCCACTGGTTTAGAACTAATGTGAGCAAGTGCTCTCTGTATACGTTTTACAATAATCCCGCCCCGCTTAACGGATCAATGCAATTTCATTACTGTGATAGTAACCTGGGAACCGGAGCAGACGACGTTTTTGTTTTGAAGTGTGGCGTAACGCCACATGGCCTTCACGCAGCCGACCGGCGATAGCCGCCAGTGCGCGCCATTTTCAAATCTGTTTTTCTCCCTTAACATTTTGACCGCTTGTTTGTTCACCTACTCTTTGCTTACCTAGTACTTTTTGTGCACTAAGCTATGTATAATATATTTTGGCATCTTAGAATGTTTATTTAACGTTTATTTAGACACAGGATCAATCAGTAGCCAATGCCTTTCTAGGTCCATTCTTTTTATAGCCGTCGTCTGCATGGCGCGCTTTGTTTAGTACCAGTGAATAGTAGGGAAACGTTTTGATTAAAGTAATTCTGTGTCGATCAATACTTTATCGTATAGTATTTTGCTTAGCTGACTTCATGTTTAGTGTTTATTTTGGGTTGAAATTAAGTATTGTGTACTGTAGAAGCTAAGTTGTATTCATAGACTACTTAATCTCACTATCAGCGCTGCTGCGACTAAGATTACACGCCCCAGGCGAAAGTTCGCACCGATTGTTTTAATGCTAGTCTTTGAATGTGTCTTGCTTCTCTTACAGAGCGTTGTATTGTAATTGTTATGTACCATTTTAACCGTGGGAGCATGCTCTTTATTCTGATGTAAGTTTTAGTAACATTAATATTTTGTACATTGTGTTAGTTGTGATTTAGTTGTACGAATCTGTTTATAGACAGGCGCAAGCCACGCTTCCCATTGTTGTTGTAGATAAAATAAGTCATGTGTGTACATTTTGTTTATTCGGTTTAAAAGATTGTAACTGTAGCTTTCATTTTATGTTTTTCATGTTTTAATTGGTTTAGTTATTGTAGAGGAAAGTGTATTTGTGCGGGCCAAGGAAACACAATGGTCAGCCATTTTGTGGTCCAGAGGGCCGTTTTTACTGTAGCGATAGCGTGTGTTCCCTGTGGGTCCGTGCCGTTCTCTTATCTATGCATGAGCATGAGGATTTTGGGTGTGCTGAAAATTGTCTGTGGCTGAGCAAGTAGAATCTGATTGCTGCCATACGCCTGCTGTGGTCTCCACTTTATCGACTCCGCTGCCTGGGTCGCTGTCCTGTTCTACGCTATACCGCTCCATTACACTAATAAAAGGTAAAGTAGAAACCGTCATATTTTAATTATATAAGCCCACACTGTGACCTTGACCTTGAAGATAGAATCCCATTTTTTCACATGACATTCAGGCTCATGGTGGTGCACCACAATACCAAGTTTGGTTATAAAAGGTTCCATACAAACACTCGGCCGAGTGGGAACAAATATGCGTCACAAGCGTTACATCCCTCACCCCTGAAGACACCACGGTGCTTTCCCTTTTGCAGTAAAATAATACACCACACACAGCGCAAAAAGAGGTCAAATGCTGCTGCTGCAAGTAAGCTGATGTGGACTCATACGTTAGGGTAGGTCGAAAGTCAATGGTACTAGCAGAAATAATTCTTTTGTGTGCTCACGTTACACCATTTTAAGACACCATGTCAACCACCCCTGAAGAAATGACTGTAATTTATTTTGTATCTACTCTCATGTGATCAAACAAGCATCAAAAATAAGATAAAATGTGGTTATCTACAAAACAGATGAAAAAAAGAAAGTTCTTTAGTTTCTGTTGTGAACAAGTCACAATATCACAATACACACTCAGAAGACACCATTGGTAATGTGCAAGACATTGATTATCTATCCTTTGTTTGGAGCTGTTAGTAGCAAGCAACACACAATAAATACCATTTGCATGCATGTAAGAACTAGTCTTTTTATTCAATCATGTATGATTCCAAGGAAATATCTGCGATCAGCTAACCTTCCCTTAGCCATGTCACAAATGGCGGCCATGAAAATGTCACGATTTTTACCCAAAATAAATAAATAATGCATTCACCCATTGTGGCATTTCCCTCATTTCGTCAAATGCATTACCTAAGAAATATAGCTGTAATTTAAAAAGTTTCATGTTTTAATTTAATTTTTATTTGATCGGGAAAGCAGCACCCTCTTTGGTCCAGTTTTAAGGAGAATGACCCATACATATATGCCAGTAGTCCGTGTCTGAAATGATGTCCTACCACAGGGGCTTCACTCTCCCGGATTATCTCCCCTGTTATTTCCGGAAATCGTCTATTGTTACCTCTCACACATAAAATGTTACAAATATTTTTGATGAGCTTATTTCATGATGCAGTCATCAAAACAACTTTGCTTAATAAATTCTAATCAACACATCCTTTTTTCCTATGTAATCAAGTCCTGTGTTTCATTTTATTTGAGTTGTTTAAAAACTTTAATGTGGCGCTGGCAGTCTGTCCTATGTAATGCAGGACATCATTGTTTTGATTTTGGCTGTGAAATAAAGTGAACTGAGTCAATTTAAGTTTTGCTGTCTTGTCATGAAGGGAGAAAGTTACCCCCCATCCCCCCACACCAATGCTTATGAAATAACTGACAGTCCATCAGTTTTTCTGACTTTGAAGAATACTCCACACAATAAAGGTATTTTGTACATAAACATGTTGTAATACCATGAGTGTTGCTTTCAAACAACACCCACTGAGCAAGGAAACATGCTTGACATAGATCCATAAAATTATATCTTCCTTTGATCAACTGATGAGGTCTCTTTCTGAAGTGGCCCTTATTTGAAAATGTTAGGCTTCTGTTAATTTTTAATCCAAGATTTTTACTGGACAGATTCATTACATTTGCCTATACTGCACTTTGTCATGAAGATAACTGCTAAGTGATATATTAATACATAACTATTCATAGAACCATTTTTGTTGAGAGAATTTGAACTTGAGTTTTCAACCCCTTTGTCTGGTTTTCCTGCTCACCTTTTGGCACAAAGTGATGTACAAAAAAGAGCTGTGTGAAAACAAAATACTGTCAACTTTTCTGTTTAAATTTTATTTTTATTTTTTTACTTGACTTGGTACAGCAAGTTGATAATTTGCTACAGAGCTAGACCGGCATATGCCATTTTTTACCAGTAAAGCACTAAATGTTCCCCTTGGAGTTGGACCAGTAAAAAATGCAGTTACCAGTACCATGTACTGGCTGAAATTGAGCACTTTGTGTGACTTGCTAGATATACTCTGGTCCAGAAGCAAGTGGATGTGCTAGCTAAACAAAATCACTTCCGGTGATGACCAGCAAACAAAACAAATGAACACACACTGTCACACCAGATGCCATACATGTCACATGCTAGAAGCAGAAACTACAAACTTTCACCATCAGCACCTCCCCTCCTCAAATGGACAGGTGCCAGAGCATGAGTGCTGACTGCATGATACTGCGCCATTCAATTTCTGTTTGGATAAATCAGCTTAGCTGCCCAAATATTTCCCAGTCCATTTTAATTCCAGATCTAATTGCATCAGTTATTTCAATGAGTCAATATGGCGAAACGAAACAGTAATTTTGTTCTTGCCCAGCTCCAATCGAATCATCTGTATTATCATCCGCTTCAAGTTCGAACGACCCCCCCCCCCCCCCCCCCGAAATGGCTGAGAAAACCATCAAACCACCAGCTATTAAATGACAGTTTAAGCTAAACGAGTACAGCAACACTTGCATCACATGGGGGGTTGGGAGGAAAGGGGGGGGGGGGGGGGGGAGGAAGAAAACCTGGGCTCATTATTAGGCCTGATTAATGGGGCTTGTACTGGCTGATACTAGAATTCATTTATTTTATTTTTATTTTTTATAGCTGGTACTAGTCTACTACATATATAATCAATAGTCTCAACAGTCTAGCTAATACTGTAACACTAACAGGACATCATTTGGAATAAACAATAAAATAAAAACTTTTAGCAAATGTATGTGTACTAATGTATGTATAACATTAACAAGTAATAACTAATATTACAAGCACAATATCAGTTCATTTTGTATTTGTCATGAAGTTATGAACACTTAGTTGTCATTTGCCATTTCAACACAGCAGATCCAAAATACCACCAACAACAAAATCAAAAAATGCAAAGCAAAATTGCATGCTTGCTGTACAGTGATTATGTATTAACAGCAAAACACCAAGGCCAGATCACAAAAATGATTCTTTGGTGCAAAGTGATAACCAATGTCAGCTGCACCCAGTAAACACACAAGTTTTAACAACTACTGAACTAGTCTACAGTCATAACAATTTTGAGTGTCACTCAAGAAGTCCTGAGTACCAGTGAACAGATTAAATGCCTATAAATTATAATTAAGATAATTCACACCTACTGATATCATAGATAGACACTGTGTGTCCATTAGATGTGATAGCAAGTTACTTCAGTGCCAAATTTTGCACTTTCTTATGCTGTCTGAAATTAGTCAAGTTAGAAGTGGAGCCACAGGATGTTCTGTACCACTCTAATGTTTGAAACGCACTGGTTGTCTATATTAATTTTTATATATATCTATTTGCTTAATCAGTTAATGTCCTCAGATTTTAAAGAGCATATTACTTATTACTATTAGGGACAATAGTGGTTGTCTAATGGCTTCACTCCTTATATACCCCTGTTGCCTCTTTAAGTAGAAAACTAGGACCTCCATTTGATTCCGACTTTGCCATCACATAAAGGATGAGTATTTATAATTGGGTGTTGTAACTGAGAACTATTCCTTTAATGTAGAGGCAAAATAAAGGATTACAAAGTTGATTTTCTCTCTCTCTCTCTCTCTCTCTCTCTCTCTCTCTCTCTCTCTCCCTCCTTCCACCCCCCCCCCCCCCCCCCCCAATCTCCTCACCTTTCTCTGTCACTCTTCTGTTCCATTTCAGTTTTACATCACATAATATTCATTACATTGCACCGATTACACATCATCGTCATGCCAACAATCTTCCAAGCACTGAACAAGCTGTAAAAACTCAACCAAAACAAGTCTTTTTCTTTCATTTTTGACCGTTCATCTGTTGTTTAACTTGTTTTGTGGCTTGATAAAGGGGATATCCCCAAAAATGTGCTTACTGTGTGTCAGTGTTAAAATAAATAAGTGTTCATTTGAACCTTTTTGTGTTTGGATCTTTTTGCCGTCACATTTAATACAACATTAAAATGGCTCCGACCGCTGCCCATCTTAATGCAGGTGTTATTCTGGCGAAGCGTTGTATACAATTTTATGTGTATAGAGTTTACAAAATATACAACATTACAAGTGTATAGTCTCCCTTCCGCCCCCCCCCCTCCCCCCCCCCCCCCCCCCCCCACATCTCGGTACCCCGCCAGTACCTTTCCGGAGACAGCGAGGCGTTCAACCAAAGCCCGTCTATTTTAAGAGCCCCGCAACTAGACGGGCTTTGGTTAAACTAAAAAAGTGTGTGTGGTGTGTGTGTGTGTGTTCAAAATCGCTCTTGTGCCGTTCAAAGGGTTTGTCTCCCTTCTGACAAGTTAAAAATGGCCGACGCAGCAGATGGATTAGTAAATCGAGTTTATCGACAGAGTAGTCCGCAGTAATCGACATGGAGAATAGCATTAAATACGTAATAAAGTTCACGTTTTCACACCTACCGGTATCATAGACACCGTGTAAGTTTCCAGGAGTTACACACAACAAAGCACAGGTTCCTCCTGAAAACGCGTGACATCTTCTATAAATCTGTACAAAACAGCGTCATCTCGAAAGTATCCAGCCTCTTAGTCTTACCTTCCTGATGACCCACCAGTCTTAGCTGACGAAGGA
The DNA here is from genome assembly GCA_963584105.1 of Alviniconcha strummeri. Classification (NCBI taxonomy): domain Eukaryota; kingdom Metazoa; phylum Mollusca; class Gastropoda; family Provannidae; genus Alviniconcha; species Alviniconcha strummeri. The sequence continues at coordinate 15,055,237 of OY757544.1, forward strand.
TAGGAGGAACCAGACTGTATCCGAGAAAATATTCGTCGTCCTCCAGGCATTCTTATTCTTCTCCGGTTTGTACAACGCTCACTCCTCGTTTGCAGCGCTTTCGGCCCTAAGGGCAATCACTCTCAATCGCACAGACATTCAGCAGCCTGTAATTTTGTGGTACATAGATTGATACAATGACATTACAGTATCATAAAATTATAGAATGTGGTCCGTTCGCGTCGGAGCCTTGCAAGTAACCAAAGATTTTCTCCTACTGAAAAGAGTCCTTCGGGTGTAACTGTTGGTGCTGTTGTTTCGAGGGCTTAAAGAGACTGGCCGACGCAGATTTTCCTAAAGAACTATTCCTTTAATGTAGAGGCAAAATAAAGGATTACAAAGTTGATTCTCTCTCTCTCTCTCTCTCTCTCTCTCTCTCTCTCTCTCTCTCCTTCCACCCCCCCCCCCCCCCCCCCCCCATCTCACACATCTTGTTGTTTTATGTACCGATTTTTCTGTAGCATTAATTTCTGTTTTTGTTTGAGTGTTGCTTTACGTCCACAGAAACCGTAGGCTTCTTAGGGACGGGAGCCCAGGACGGCCACCTCGTCTTTCACACCGGCAGCTCTTCGCGATCAGCACTGACTCTCTTCCGGTGTTGCTTAATGTCGGTTGACATGTTACGGAAAAGCTGAGACCAATGCGTGACTGAGCATGGTTCAGTATTGCTTTACGTCCACGGAAACCATAGGGCTCGTTAGGATGGACAGCCCAGGACGGCCACCTCGACTCTCACACAGCTCCTAGTCAGTGAACTATGAGAATGATCCGACTCTCGCTTTGGCCCATTTGAAATACTAACCTAGTGTTCTAAAAATAGTTTGGGTTCTCCCAAGTAAACATGATGCTTAACGTCCACAGAAACCGTAACCTGATGAGAGCCATTTTAATGTTTTATTAACTGTGAGGGACAAAGTCACAAGACAGTGTCCGGCACAGACCACAATTTTTGAAGAGAAAGGAGAGCCGAAGCAGATTCACTGAGTCAAACCGCGGAGGTCCTTCTGCTTACCAGCCTAACGCCTTTGGCCGCAAGGCCACACCTGCTCACCAAGGTTCTCCCCGCGGGGTGCAGCTATTTACGGAATCCGTATCAAGTGGCCTCGTCTCAGGCCTAACAATTCGTCGCGGGGCGATTTAACTGATGGTTGTGTAATGGAGTGGAGTGGTAGAAGGACAGGACACAGGCAGCGGAGTCAGTAAAATGGAGACCACAGCAGGCGTACGGCAGCAATCAGGTTTTATTTGCTCAGCCGCATACAATTTTCAGCACACCCAAAATCCTCACTCACACGCATAGATAAGAGAACGGCGCGGGCCGCAAGGAACACACACTATCGCTACAATCAAAACGGCCCTCTGGACCACAAAATGGCTGACAACTGTCAGTGTTTCCTTGGCCCGCACAAATACAGTTTCCTTTACAATACTAAACCAATTAAAACATGAAAAACATCAAATAAAAGCTACAGTTACAATCTTTTAAACAACCGGATAAACAAAATGTACACACATGACTTATTTTATTTACAACAAGAGTGGGAAGCGTGGCTAGCCCCTGTCTATAAACAAATTCGTACAACTAAATCACAACTAACACAATGTACAAAATATTAATGTCAATAAAACTTACATCGGTACAACGCTCCCACGGTTAAAATGGTACATAACAATTACAATACAACGCTCTGTAAGAGAAGCAAGACAAACTCAGACTAGTACTAAAACAATCGGTGCGAACTTTCGCCTGGGGCGCGTTATCTTAGTCGCAGCAGCGCTGATAGCGGTATCAAGTAATCTCAGTATGAATACAACTTAGCTCCTACAGTACACAGTACTTAATAAGTTAATTTCAACCCAAAATAAACACTAAACATGAAGTCAGCTAAGCAAAATACTATACGACAAAGCATTGATCGACACAGAATTACTTTAATCGAATCAAAACAACGATTCACTACTATTCACTAGTACTAAACAGAGAACGCGCCTTGCAGACGACAGCTATAAAAAGAATGGACCTAGAGAGGCATCGGCTATTGATTAAGCTCGATCCTGCGTCTAAATAAACGTTGGATAAACATTCTAAGATGCCAAATTATATTACACATGGCTTAGTGCACAAGAAGGACTAGGTGAACAAAGAGTAGGTAAACAAACAAGCGGTCAAAATATTAAGGGAGAAAACAGCTATCGCCGGTCAGCTGTGTGAAGGCCATGTGGCGTTACGCCACACGCCGCGCAAAAGCGTCGTCTGCTCCGGTTCCCGGGTTACTAACAGTACAGTAATGAAATTGCATGGATCTGATAACCGGGGCGGGATTAATGTAAAAACGTATTCAAAGAGCACTTGCTCACAGTTGTGTGAATCATTTTATGCCTTTCTTTAACTGAATAAATTTCCCAGTCGTGCACTGTGTGCCGTCACTATCAGTTGTGGATAGTGAGGCCAGCTGCTGTTTACTAATAGTCCTGCTCAGCGATGGACTGAGGTGCACGGTGTTGGGTGACGAAGCTTTCCGTCTCAGCGGGATCCGATGCTATTACTAGGAAATATTTCAAACACTATAATAATAATAATAATAATAATAATAATAATAATAATAATAATAATAATAATAATCAGAGAAAAACAAAAACGACAAAGCCTACCAGCCGGTGGCACGCAAAAACACACGTTACTCTTGGAACCGAGTGTATTGTATACATGTTCCGGGCCATGACCCTATAACCTTTTCTTTCCAGTCCTTTTCCTTTTTGATTGGGTGGGGGTTTATGGCCCAATTATCTAAGGTGTTAAAAGTTGTGTGCTGGGCCGGCAGCGTCCCTTTTCCCGTTTCCACGAACGAACGAACGGCAGCGTCCCTTTTCCCCCAGTGTCCCTGCAGAGGCGGGTTGTTTGTTTACTGTTGCGGCCGGTGTTCATGTGTTTATCTCAGGGGAGAGCCTACACTGTTTCCTGGTTGGTTGGTGTACAAATAAAAGTTATGTTATAGCAACCTCTGACTTGTGACTCTTCATCCATGCTTCCAACCTGCTTCCCCTCAATTCCCCATCCCCACTCCCCTACAAAAGCTGGCGCTTGCGAGCAGGATTGGAAGTAGAAGAGTCACTAACCAGGAAACGGTGTAGAGGAGCTGTCTGGAGGCCGTTCAAGCGGATCCGACCACCAACAACATGGCAGAGCAACCGCCGTGGCCAGCGATCCAGCCACCAAAGCTACCACGCTTCACTGGCCGAGAGGCGGATGGCTGCGACGCCGATGAATTTATTCAGGAGGCGGAGCGCATCCTCCGGAACTTCAAGATGGAGGAAGGAACAGCAGTGGAGTGGCTTATCCAGGCTTTGGAGGGATCTGCCCGGAGGGAGGTCCTCACTCGTGCAGCAGGGGAGGCAGACACAGCGGCCAAAGTTTTGGCAGTCCTCGCAGCAACCTTCTGGGACTGCTCACTTCGTTCCACGGCCGGCGGCAGGGGATGGGGGAGAATGTAGTGGGGTACGCGCAGCACCTGCTGATGCTGACCACCAAGCTGAACGCAGCGCAGGCAGACGCCGTTAATCCCGCTATGTTCTGCGACTGTTTTATCGACGGGCTGCACCCCCCATCCCTCCGTCGTGACATTCGTCGCTACGCCAGGGAGCATGCTGACGTCACCTTCCATCAGGCACGGGCTGAGGCTCAGCGCTGGATGCGCGAGGATGCTGATGTGGAGGTGCGAGCGGAGAAGGTCCTGGTGGCTCAACCCCAGCACAGCAAGGAACTGGAGGAGCTGCGGACCCAAGTAGAGTAATGTGCCAGCACTGGTGGGGATGAATGTGTTAGGTAGGGTGAGTAGTTTGTTGAATAACTTAGATATTGTCTCCCCCCCCTCCCCCCCCCCCTTGTCTTGCAGCCAGCCGTCCGTGAGATTCGCCTTGAACGCACCCCTGTCAGGGGTGTGGCTCGAGTAGCAGGCCAGACTCTCGTCCCAGCCCATTCCCTCGTCACCCTCCGCGTCACAGGAGTGCAGCGGCCATCAAGACACCTGTTGGCCTCTCCCTTAGCCCAACCCCTCCCCCGAGGGCTACTCCTCATTCCCACCCTTGTGAGCGGCGATGCGACACAGAGGTGTGTGCGCCTCGCTAACCTGTCGGCAGAGGATTACATCCTTGCCAGACGCACGCCTGTGGCAGTGTTACACGCAGTGGACGGCATTGAAAGCTTAATCAGTATGCCCATGGTTTTACCCAGGATGACCTCGATCTTGGGTATGCTGAGGCAGTGCAACACCGCATCCCTACCAGCGATGATGCCCCAGTTGCGCAGCCCTACTGGAGCATACCGCTAAACCAGCTCCAGGAGGTGAAGGAACACATCAAGGGACTCCTGGCCCAGAGAGTCATTGTGGAGAGCCACAGTCCCTACGCAGCTCCGGTGGTCCTGGTGAGGAAGAAGGACGGCAGTCTTCGGCTCTGTGTCGACTACAGGCGACTGAACATGAAGACTGTTGGTGATGCCTACCCACTCCCCAGGATCCAGGAGTCCCTGGATGCACTGATGGGGGCCCAGTACTTCTCCACCTTGGACCTCGCCAGTGGGTACCACCAGATCTCCATGGATCCCCGGGACCAGCACAAGACAGCGTTCACGACACCCTTCGGCTTGTATGAATACACAAGGATGCCGATGGGCCTGGCGTCAGCCCCTGCCACCTTCCAGCGTCCGATGCAGGCAACCATGTCAGACTTTGCCTTTCAGTTTCTGCTCGTCTACCTCGACGACCTCCTTGTCTACTCCAAGACGTTCGACGAACACATGGAGCACCTAGAACGACTCCTGCAGCGGGTGACAGAGACAGGTCTGAAACTGAAAGCCAGCAAGTGCCAGTTCCTGAGGCGTGAAGTCACCTATCTTGGCCACACGATCTTGGCTGATGGAGTGAGCTGCGAGTCTGGCAAGGTGAAGTGTGTACAGAACTGGCCAACACCAACAACGACAACAGAGCTGCGCAGCTTTCTTGGCTTTGCCAGTTATTACCGGCGGTTCATCAGCGGGTTTGCCAGGATTGCCGGGCCGCTCCATGACCTGGTGAGCGAAGGGGCCAAGCACTCCAAGAAGAAGGCAGCTGACGTATCCAGGCTTTGGGGTCCCAAGCACCAAGAGGCCTTCGACTCCTTGAAGGAGGCTATGACGACAGCTCCAGTACTTGGGTACGCTGACTACACCAAGCCCTTCATTTTGGAGACGGATGCCAGCCATGACGGGCTCAGCGCCATCCTGTCCCAGGAACAAGATGGGAAGTCAAGAGTGCTTGCCTTCGCCAGCCGACGCCTCCGGCCCAGTGAGAAAAACAGTTCACTCTACAGCAGCATGAAGTTGGAGTTTCTTGCCATGAAATGGGCAATAACGGACAAATTCCGGCATTACCTGTTGGGAGGAAAGTTCAAGGTCATCACCGACAACAATCCGCTGACCTACTTTCGCTCCGCGAAACTAGGCGCGTTGGAGCAAAGATGGGCCTCACAGCTCGCACAGTTCGATTTTGACATCCAGTACAGACCTGGAAAGATCAACCCTGCGGATGCCCTTTCCCACATGCCCCTCGAACCCTCTCATGAACCCCTCCTGACAGTGATGCCACCAGAGGTAGCCACTGTCAATGCTCTCCAGTGCGAGCAGCTGGCTGTCGACCCCACCCCCACTGCTGGTATCCTTGGCGACACCATGGCTCCTGTACTGCCCCTGGACAAGGAGGAGGAACCTGATCAAACGGCTGTTCCCGAGGCTGCAACTGAGGTACTCCCCAGACTGTCTCTGGGTGACTTGCAGCAGCTGCAGCAACAGGATCAAGTCCTTGGCCCGGTGCTCGCAGCCTGGCCAGCCAAGCCCTCCGACACCAAGGAACGCTCCATGACGCAGCAGTACTGGTGCAGCAGTACCCTCGACTGTTCCTAAAGAAGGGGGTACTCCATCGCAGGCAGGCTGACCAGCGGCGTGGTACTCTCGAGCAGCTGGTTCTTCCCAGCTCACTTCGGCCTGATGTCCTGGCGTCGCTCCATGATGATATGGGCCACCAATGCTATGAGCGCACCATGGAGTTGCTGAGGCCTCGTGTCTACTGGCCCGCCATGTACAGAGAAGTCAGAGACTACATCAGCAGCTGTGAGCGGTGCACGATGGGCCATGCACCAGCGCTCCGCACCACTTCCAGTCATCTGCTTGCCAGCCGTCCCCTTGAAATCCTGGCAATAGACTTCACGAAGCTTGAGACTGCTAGTGATGGGCGAGAAAATGTTCTTGTTCTCACCGATGTTTTCTCGAAGTTCACCCAGGCCATACCGACGCGCAACCAGGAGGCAGGGACAGTGGCCAAGGTGTTGGTCCATGAGTGGTTCCAGCGCTACGGGGTACCCCAGAAAATCCACAGTGACCAGGGTAGGGACTTTGAGTCTAAGCTGGTGAAATCCCTGTGTGAGCTCTATGGGATCAAGAAGACCCGGACCACTCCATACCACCCCCGTGGCAACGCGCAGTGCGAGCGGTTCAATCGCTCGTTGCATGATCTGCTTCGAACCCTGCCCCCGGAACAGAAGTCCAAGTGGCCACAGTACCTCCCGGAGCTCGTGCAGTCGTATAACAATACGCCTCACGCTTCCACCGGGTTTTCGCCCCACTTCCTTCTGTTCGGCCAGGAACCGCAGCTACCAGTTGACCACCTGCTTGGGCGCACAACCACGTCCGCGGTTGGACCCACCGACTGGGTACGACAGCATCGGCTGCGCCTGCAGGCTTCACACGCCAGGGCACTGAAGCATCTCCAAGAAGCTGCAGCGGAGAGACGAAAGCAGACGGACCAGAAAGCTGCCGATCATCCACTACACGTTGGTGACCTGGTTTACCTGAGAAACCGTGTCCTCGGCAGGAGCAAGATTCAAGACCGGTGGCGTCCTGAACTGCACGTCGTGACCGCACGTCCCTACCCCGGCATACATGTGTACGGGGTCAAACCATTCTCTGGCGGGTAGGAGCGGACCCTCAGTAGAGATGGCCTGTTGCCTGCCAGGGCACCACTGGCTGCTGCCTCAGAGGAACCGCCGACACGGGAAACACCTGCTCAGGCCAACCCACAGTACCCTGATCGGGGTGAGTTCTGGCTGGGTCGGCCTGCGACTGTTGGCTTGCCTCCTGCCGCACCCATGCCTCTTCCCGCACCCATTCCTGCTGCCCCCATTCCTCTTGGTTCCGTTCCCGCTGCACCCATTCCCGTTGCACCCATTCCTGCAGCTGACGCACCGCCAGTCAAACCTGCACTCAGGCGTTCCACCCGACTGAACAAAGGGGTAAACCCCCATGCTGTCCCCATTCCTGTTGGTCCCGTTCCCGCTGCACCCATTCCCGCTGCACCCATTCCTGCAGCTGACGCACCGCCAGTCAGAGCCAGACCTGCACTCAGGCGCTCCACCCGTGTGAACAAAGGGGTAAACCCGAATGCTGCCAACCTACCTCGAAGAGCGGTGTGGCGACCGTAATGTTGCGTTGCACTACTATGTATATTTATTTCATCATGACCGAACTTTGATGGCTTGACAGCTAATCTGGTGTTACTTCATAGCATTATATATGTTCATTTGAGTAGTAACGGGACAAAGTCCACATCAGGTCACTGAGCGTTGTGTTGTCTGTGAGTGAGAGTTATGTTTATTTCGAGTATACGTGTTAACCTTTATATAAGGCCCTGTATTCTCGTGTGTGCATTTCTCTAGCGAAACGTTTTATCGTACCGCGGGTCCTTCACATAAGGCTTGGTATTGAAATCACCTGCACATTTGGCAGAATGACTGGGGTCAGTCTTTTACGTGCTACCGTGCGGTAACACGGGGATGGAACGGATACCGAAATAAGAGTCAGCACAGAAAGTCAACCCTGGAGAAGAAAATTCTCCCGCCGCTTCTGCAGGGATTCGAACCCGCGACCGTTCAATCACGAGTCCGGCGCTCTAACCACTGTGAGGTATCCCCGCCCTCTGACCTGTAACTAGTAACTTTCCTTTTACTTGTCCAGCAACAGCGGCCTTGCCAGTTTTCTGTTGAGACGTGTTTATAACCTTGTGCACACCTCTCTCCACCTGGTCACCCAGGTTTATCAGCAGCGACCTGTATCTGCCAATCGAGCTAAGCATTCTTTTTATTTTAGTCCTCCGAGGAGAAGTAACTATCGGTAGTAACTCCACGATCTACATCTGCTTTGATTGCATAATCTTGAACTGAAAACGAAACAAGAACTGTGAGATATAAATACTACGTACTGTTTCATTCCCAGCTCTTCGTTACTTTCGTTCAATGGGCTATTTGCTCCATAATTGTGGAGAAAAGTCCTTTTATTAAAGTACATCGGGTTACCGATCCTTTTGTTAAATCTGTGTTTACTGTTGTTGAAATGGTCTTTGCAAGTCTTGTAGATGGAAAGTTAAGATTGATAATGTTTTTATCTCAGTCGGTCAATAGCTCGTTGGTACTGGGTCTTAGTGCGGTCGTGGGGTGCAGTAGTCTCCTTTCCCATGTGAAACCACTGGCCAAATGGATGGTTCCAATTAGTGCTAGTCAATGGCCGAGCTGCGCCCAACAAGCCTCCCTGTTCATGCACGGGCATGGAAGAGCTGCCTTCCCCTTTCTGTTACTAATTCTTCTTTCAGTTATTCCGGCAAATTCTGGGCCACCGATGCCGTATTTTTCAAGGTATAAAAGACCCTCCATTTTAATCCCCCCATAGGGTTCCAGGCGAGATCAAAAGATCAAGAGATCTTAGAGGAGGGAGGTGGAGCTGGACCCTTTTGGACAAGTTGGACATCTTTTGCTTCGAGTTGTCCAAGTTGTTCGTCAACAGCAGTGCAACGGACATTGTCTTAGTGACTCTGCCCAGCACAGCAGTTGAAACAGCAATTGCGCAGTGCACAAGTCGCCGGGCAATGGCGAGGGGACACCGCCTTAACACTTCTATTGTCCTAGCGGCGGTCCACGGTCTCTCCGTTCTTTTTCGGGCGGTTTCCGCGGTCGAGTCTTCACTCTGTCGTCCCCTTCCCACTCTGTCCCCGTCCTTAATAGGCCATCTCGCCTCCGTGGACGTAAAGCAACATGAAAGCAAATCCCCGCACCTGAGAGCCGGTTTGGCCTAGCGGTAAGGCGGTAGGCTGGTAAGCGGAAGGACCTCGGTTCGATACCGCCTCGGCTCTCCTTTCTTTTCAAAAGTTGTGGTTTGTGGACACGGTCTTGTGACTTTGTCCCTCACAATTAATGAAACATTAAAATGACTCTCATCGCTGCCCATCTTAATGCAGGTCGTTCTGGTGGTGACAGTGTAGCGATAGGTATAAACTCTCCTTCCCCCACCTCCATACCCCCTTCCCCCCATTCTCCCCGTCCCTAATAAGCCTTATGGTTTCTGTGGACGTTAAAGGACAAGTCCAAGGTTAGGGGTGATTTTTGACACGATTTCCGTTAAAGCTCGCTGAGAACGATGATGTAGGAGAAACTGTGATCTGAAGGTTATAAATGCACGAAAAAAAGGCATTTTCTGTTGTACTGAAAGCGTCGCCATGACTCCCAAATCACGTGACCATATGCCTACTACGTCACTCTGTGGAGTCGCAGCAAAATGGCCAGCTCGAGCTCCGAAGACGAAACTGATACTTTGCCCGACAGACCCACAAGGATACAGCCGTATCAGTTTGAGCCTGTCAGGCAGGATTTTGAAAGAGTACCGGAACATCGTGTCAGCTTCGAAGCAAACCCCATGCAGTATTACATGGGGTTTGCGAAATCGCACTCACTGAAGTGCTCGCTACACAAATGGGCGTGATGCGGCGCAGCAAGAAAGTCAGCTCGTTTGAATTGTATAAACTTAATCCACTTTCGCCTCACTGCGGGTCGATTGCGCGGGAGCTCGTGCATTGTTATACCTGGGGTCGTCTGCGAATTGTTACAGTTCGCGGCAACACAGCAGGCCGGCATAGTTAACTTTTTTTGTCGACCACACGCATACACATTTTACTGAAGAATCTAACATGGCAACTGCACTGACTCCCCAGACTGACGTCACTTCCGGGAAAGTCACGTGACTGATGGAGAACCCGAGACTGTAGTCTCAGCCAGCCTACAGAAAATAAAATCGATTAAAAACCCAATTAAACATTTTTTATTTGTTTATTTAATTAAATCTGAAACTAGTGACTCATTTGTCAATCATTTCAATGGGCATACTTAAAAACCTTGGACTTTTACTTTAAAGGACGTGTACCCTCGGCTCAGTAGTTGCTTTGCCAAGTCTCAAAGTCCTAGTCTTTAAGTCCACGTTTTTCACTGATTCGTGCAACTAGACTCAACTTAATCCACTTTCAGCAGGTTGGTTTGACTATCTTTTACCTTCCTAGTTCCTGACTGATATTTATTGTTGTAGTTTTTATGGTTTGATCTTGCCGTAAGATCTGGCGTCGCTGATGTGATTAGATACAGGGGCCACCTCTGTGGCAGCCACGAGTTGTTTCAGTATTACACGGGTTATAACATTTTTCTCGTTTCATGACTGATGTGTTGAAACTTAAACTGCGTTTCGCTACAGATGTTCTGACTGAGCTAATGGGGTCTCTTTATTTTACTGGTTAGAAAATGCCTGTTTCGCGTACTGTAGCCGCGGTTAACAGGTTCAGCTTTTCTATTTAATATTATGTGAAAAGGCCAGCTCCGCGATAGTCCGCGATTAGCTTTGGTTTAACTTTCCCATAAATAATTCTTTTATGTATTCTATCTTCCGCTACTAACAGATTTGGAAGACACCGTAAAGTTTTCTTCCATATATGTTTTTGATGATACACCGGTTGTGAACTGTGTTTGTAAAGTTACATGTTCGTAGTTTAGTCTTCCGTATCCCGCATGGACGGTTTTGTGCTGACTTAATTGTTGTTTATGTTAATTTTCAGGGAATGAGACAAGCAGATAAAGTTTACTTAGCTGTATTGGCTTTTCGAACCTTTGTGCCATCAAACCCCAGCTTTTGTATGTTTATGACACTGATGCAGGCTTGTGACTTACGTTTTTGATTCAATAATATTTGGAACTTTCGTTCTCCACTTGAATTTGTGTTGGAAGAGAGGTGGAAGTTTAGCGAAAGAAAGTAGAACGATTCTGTGAGTGAGTGAATGTGTGGATATGTGAGTGTGTACTGGATCATTTTCTGATAGTCATGAGATGCCACGTGTAAGTAATTATCGCAGACATGTTTATAACCTAACTTGCTAGCTTTCTCAGTTGTGTGGCCACAGAATCGCTCGACGACATTTGATCTCTTCACGCACTAGAGACGATACATAATAGCACATGAAAGAATGCATTTATAACCTGGCAACACAAATGAAAAGGCAGCACACACACACACACACACACACACACACACACACACACACACACACACACACACACACACACACACACACACACACACACACACACACCAAAAAAAAAGTCCTGTCCCGTGTTCTCTTGTTGCGTACATATTCCTAATATTTCTTTTCAGTTTTGTCACTGTTACCATCAGTAACTACTTCTAGAGCCACAAAGAGAAAAAAAAAAGAAGAAAAAAAAAGCAGCTAAAAAAACATGTAAAAACCCCAACTTTGATGCTGCACCAGCCTGGGTCAAAATGTTTTTGCCTTCAGAGTAGTGGACAGCTGGGAACTCATTGCCATCTCATGTTCATGTTGTCGATGCCCCATCCCTGCAGGCTTTTGAAAGGACTGGCCCACGCAGATTTGGCTAAAAAACGGTATTTTTTTGCATGAATTTTTATTGTTTCTGCTTTGGTCCTGTTGAATTTGCAGCAATTTAAAAATAATTGTAGTGGTCCAAAAATAGATTGGGGATCTCCCCCCGGGTGCAGCTAAGTTTACGGAATGTGTATTACGTCATTACATTTTGTTGTTTTACACGAATTTTTGTAGAATCGGCCTACAAACAATTGACAATGGCGTTGTCTAAAGCACGTAATCTGCTGAGGCGTAATAATTTGTTGGGCGACTTAACTGATGATTGTGTGAATAATTTTGTCTTTCTATGAATAAATCTCTTAATCGTGCTATGTATACTTCACTATAGTGGTTGAGCCCTGTAGCTGCCGTTTACTAATAATGCTCGGCGATGGACCGAGGTGCCGAGCGTTGGGTGACAATTCTTTCTCAGCGTATTGGTCCGATGCTAATGCAGGAAATATTTTAGTTACCATAATGATAATAATGAAAAGAAAAACCTACCGGCCGGTGGCAGGCCAGAAACACACACTTACGCAAACAGGTAGTACTTAGTAGAATATTTAAACGTATGGTTCCGGTGGACTGCTCCTATCAATCAAAAAAGAAGTATCAGGAACCTTTTCTTTTACTTGACCAGTAACAGCTTTGCCAGTTTCCTATCGCAGACGTCTAACCTTGTGCACCACTCTCTCCACCTCTCCACATGGTCACCCAGGTTTACCAGCCACGACCTGTATCTACGTTGTCGGTCTCTTGCCAGTCGAGCTAAACTTTTTTTCTTTTCTTTTCCGTCCTCCGAAGATAAATGGTAGTAACTCCAAATTATCTCTGCTTTGCATAATCCTGAAAAAAGGAAAAGAACTATGAAGATATAAACACCACTGTTTCATTCTAAGTTGTTCGATGCTTTCGTTCAACGGGCTATTTGCTCCTTATAATAGTGCATGAAAGAATGTATATATTATCTATTAGCACAAAAGAAGGCGGCACACAAAACAAATGTCCCGTCCCGTGTTCTCTTGCTGTGTATATATTCCTAGTCATTCTTTTCAGTTTTGTCATTCTTGCCATCAGTAACTACTTCTAGAGCCATTGTTTCCTTCGACTCTTCCTTCTCCTTTGTATAACCTTGCCTCAGATTATTGATATCGTAATGACGTCAAAATGATTTTGCCATCATTTCATTGAGCCAAACACATAGGTGGCAAGGGGGAAATTCGTCCACTCGCTCGGTTGCGGGAACTTCGGCCACCCAAACACCTTGTGAGCTGCACTTAATACTACGCATCAACCCCTACAATTGAAATTTTCCAAACTGTAACATCAGCTTCATAATGGATCAGTCCACAAACAAAACGACAAACGAGTGATTGTTGCAAGTAGCGTGTAGGAAGACGTGTTCTACTTTGGGAGCCTTGCTTTGGCAAAAAACAAAAAACAAAAACAAAAACATAGTGTGGGCTGTACGAAAAGCAAGGACCGAATGCTGTTGGCAGATCTTGTTAGTTTTGAAGTTCAGGGCACGATCTGCCCACTTAAAAATATTCCTAATGTTGGCATTTTAATGACGTCATTTTAAATCTGCGTGTCCATTCTTAACAAAACATGTTTTACATCAGCTTCTTCCTGTCTTCTTCTTTGCTTCCTTGTTCTTTTATTATTATCTATTTTTCTTGCATTTGACGAAGAAAATTTTCTGTCGAAAGCGCTTGTTTTCTTGTTTCCTTGTGTTACGTCGTATACAGACATTTTCCTAGGTCTGTTCTATCAGTTTTGTCAACCTCGCCAGTAGCTGTTCTATTATTCCTCAGAAAAAGAATGTTTTCTTTCATATTCATGAAATCACACGGGTGGTTGTGTTGTATACTAGTCTGCGATTTGTCGAAGGTGTCTACAAACCACAATGAGTATGTGTTGGTTGAGCCAGTGTGACAGAATCGTGTCTCGAAGCGTGCATGGGAATCAAACGTACCTGTTTGGATGAATTTTCCCCAGGCCACCCTAAAATGTTCGAAAGAACGCTAGACATCATTTCAATGTTCGTCTTGGCAATTTCAAACACTATCAATTTATTTCCGATTTTTTTGTTCTGTTCCATAGGGACGTTAGGAAACGTTAGGAAAATGAAACTATTTCACACTGACTGTCCAGATTTAAAAAATAAACATTGACAAAAATAATGTATACATGACATGTACACAAAACTAAGAAGTTCCGGTATCCTATCAGTGATGTCATACTGAAACGCGGGAAAGAGCTCGTTAAACGAGTGTTCGTAACACTCTCTGGGAAAGTCCTCTTCTAAAATCGTTATAAAATCAACGGCACGTTCAATCACAAAGCTTTTCACGCTGATCATGTTCGTTTAAACCTCCTCTAAGCACACGAGAAGTTTAGCCGCCGAAGGAGAGTTCCTTTAAGAGCAGGCTGGAAGAGATTTGGCAAAAGAAGAAGTTTCTTCACTGAGTTCACCCATGCAGTGACCTCAGTGTTGAAAGTTAAGACAGAACAGCTTTGGCGGGCAAAGACCAGATAAAGGCTTTTATCCCAAGTAAATCTGATAAGCATATCATATCATCATATCATAGAGCCATTGTTTCCTTCGACTCTTCCTTCTTCCTATAATCTTGACATCAGATGATTAATATTGTAATGACGTCAAAATGATTTTGCCATCATAACTAAAGATTTGAAAGGAAGAACCCTATTTAGGGTGGCATGGGGGAAATTCGTCCAAACAGGCACATATGATGTACATGCACATTTTGAGACACGATTCTGTCATCTTCATTCAACTAACTTGACACAAACTAACACAGACTAGTTTACAGCATGACTACCAATGTGATTTCATGAATATGTCATAGAATTTTCTTTTTCAGACGTCATATGATTCGGGGCGATTTCATCCAGGATGGGAGAAATTCATCCTGCATCTCAGGGGAACTTCGTCCACACATAAAGAGAACACACTCAACGAAAGGAAAGGCTAAACAATGTCACCCAAAACTAGTACTTGTTTAGTTTTTTCTTTTTTCTTTAAAAAATATGAACTTTTTCAGCATAAACGTGGAATTAAGAGTCAACTCAGTAGAAATAGTGTGAACCGGACCAAAGTGCTTTATTTCCGAAGGACTAACTGATCCTACAAAGTTTACACATTTCTTTTATTTCATTGTTTACCCGCCCCCTTTTTGGCTGAGATCAACATTTCTCCATTCCTTTCAACTGTCAGCAAGTCTCACTCCATGTTACTGTTAGCGATGTATTAAAAAGAGATGGGTAAACAAAAGGGCGAATTTTCTCCACATGGTGTGGGCGAACTTACCCCAAGCATAATTTATGTTGGAGGAAATTTGTCCACCTTGAAAATTTAGTTTTTACTTTGTGTGAATGTCTTTTTGCTGAAGATAACTGACGTATATCGATTCATCAACTTTTGATAAATGTGTGAAAACTAAATTCAATAGACTTTTCAAGCACTGAACTTCAAAACAAACAACATCAGCTAACAGTGTGCCCGTCTTGCGTATAACCCACACTATGGTTAGTTGCCAAGCGAACAGCATGGCTCCCAGAATAGCGCAGTTTTTTTCCCATACACTACTTGTAAAATTGCTCTCAATGGTTGTTTTGTTTGTGGAGTGAACCATTATGCAGCTGATGTCACAGTCTGAATAGTTCATTTGTAGGGGTTGATGCTTAAAGCCTAGTGTTGAGTACAGTTTAGAGGGTGTTTTGGTGGGCGAAGTTGCCCCAAGCGAGTGAATGGACGAATTTCCCCCTGGCCACCCTATTAGGACATCATTTCATTGGTCATCTTGGCAACTTCAAACAATATCAATTTATTTTAGTCTATTTTATGCTGTTCCCCACGAATATGTAATGTTGTTGGTTTCTATGAAGTCGAAAACAGTCTTCCAAACGGACACTCTTTATTCCTGTCTTCTCTCTCTCTCTCTCTCTCTCTCTCTCTCTCTCTCTCTCTCTCTCTCTCTCTCTCTCTCTCTCCCTCCCTCCCTCCCTCCCTCCCTCTCTCTCTCTCTCTCTCTCTCTCTCTCTCTCTCTCTCTCTCTCTCTCTCTCTCTCTCTCTCTCTCTCACACACTCCTATTTTAGTATATATATATATGCTTCAGACTTTCGTGCAACGCAGGTTGTTTTGTGTGCCGTCCTTCGGCATTGGTCACAACTTGTCCCTAATATGTCAACTGACATCTGAGGACATTAAGCATCAACCCATCATCATCTCCAGCTAAACTTCATACAGTACTTCAGCTAATATAGTTTACGCATGCAGACAGAGGACGAGTACACTGTGACCAAATTCAGTGATGGCCTGAATATCGGGTCATAACACCAATAATGAGCAGTAAAAGCTGAACAGTATACTACACTGCATAGCACTAAGACTAGATTTTATACATTGACGTGTACAAGTCTGCTCTCCCTTTCCAATGCGAGGGAGCTTTGTGTGTGTGTTTTCATTTCCTTTAGAGGAGTGTCATTGGTGCTTTGTTGGAACCACCATGCGAAGTGAAAGCTAAACCACTGAGACCGCTGCAAATAGACTTTTTCACATTTTATAAAACCGCTGAAGGTTACACTTTGAGTATATGTTGGTTACATAATAAACTCTCTCTCTCTCTCTCTCTCTCTCTCTCTCTCTCTCTCTCTCTCTCTCTCTCTCTCTCTCTCTCTCTCTCTCTCTCTCTCGTGTGTGTGTGTGTGTGTGTGTGTGTGTGTGTGTGTGTGTGTGTGTGTGTGTGTGTGTGTGTGTGTGTGTGTGTGTGTGTGTGTGATAGTCAGAATATGTTCTTTGTCGAAACGAAATGGAAGGACTGATTGTCACTACTCTAGTCATTTTCACTTCACAGATCAAGCCGATTGGGCTTATTCGCACATCTTCTGGATCGTGTGCGCACTGTTGTCTGCTGGTTGGAAGATGCGGGTGGTGAAGCTACAGCGGCTGTTGGTGACTGGGAGACAACAGGTTGTTGCATAGGACTCATTAGGAGTGTGTGGTGTCTGCAATCCTGGTGACCGGAGTGGTGTCGCTTCTGTCGCAAGGCCGCCTCAATTGACAGTGGCCTCATCTCAGGCACCTAATCTGCTCAGGCCTAATAATTTGTTGGGCAACTTAACTGATCGTTGTGTGAATAGTTATCTTTCTTTGAATAAAGCTCCCAGTCGTGCACTGTATACCTCACTATGAGGCCAGCTGCCGTTTACTGGATGAGGCCAGCTGCCGTTTACTAATCACTGATGCTGGGCGATGGACTGAGGTGCGCAGTGTTGGGTGACAAAGTTTTCTCTCAGCGTACTGATCCGATGCTACTGCAGTAATTTTTTCAAACACCATTTTATAATTGTAGGGGAGTGGGGTGGGGAGTTGAGGGAAGCAAGTTGGAAGCATGGATGAAGTGTCACAAGTCAGAGGTTGCTATAACATAACTTTTACTTGTACACCAACCAGGAAACAGTGTCTGTATTGGAAAAGACACAAGCAAAGAAAACATTTAGAACTTGATAGTAAACGTAAAGACTAAACAACAGCAACTATATAAAGTTGTTTACCTGTAGGTTACTATTATACATGATGGTAACTGTGACAAAATGATTAATAATCAAGCACATGACTTGTGTGCATGACTTGCACTTAAAACCCGTATCTCACAGTGTCGTGGTGAGTAATCAAGGGACGACCAGTCAATTAAATGATGAACTCTCAGTATATGGTAGTACACAATAAAGTAACAGTGAAAAATACGGATTACCAAGATCAATCTTAACTAAACAGGAAGAGTGAGATAATCGTTACAGCACTGTTCCACTTAAGCACACAACGAGACGGACAGTGAGTGACACGGGTGGCACTTGGGACCACGACGTGGGCAGGAGGAAGTCAAAGCGTTACAGCATGTCACTGTTACTGACTAGCAGAGCATATCTGTGAACGGCCTACTGACGCGAGTAGCGCATCAAGAATCTAAGCTGCTGATCTGGCTGCGCCTGTCTGCTCGGTTAGTGAACAAAGACCTAATTGACGCTCATGACGGGCATCACCGGCCAGCTCGGGTACACGCACAAAGACCCGGAAAGGGTTTACAAGCTAAGCAGAGTGAAAGTCTGCGCGCCCAAGACTCGGCCATACAAAAGCCGGATCAAAACAGAAATAACATGTCTCACACTTTATACAATCACCCCTATGCACTAAACCATATTCAACTAGTAAAATAAACATTCGAGTAAAATGAACATTCGACAACTATGAAGTCAACATCTTCAAAGCCATAATATACCACCGATTTCGTGAGAAAAATAGATCGGTAGGAAACTAAACAAATAAGTTATGCCGCACAGAGATCTGCGCGGTCGCACAAAGGAACCATACCATACTGAGGGTTAACCGTTTACATCGGCAAAGCATCACTCCAAATGAATATCTAACAATGGCAGCGTAACATACTAGCCACATATCAGCTAACCAAGGTTAGCTGATCGCACAAAGGAACCATACCCTACTGAGGGTTAACCGTTTACATCGGCAAAGCATCACTCCAAATGAATATCTAACAATGGCAGAATAACATACTAGCACATATCAGCTAACCAAGGTTAGCTGCATACACTCTGGAAGCACTGGTCATCTTGTGGCACAAAAGCTTAAAATCTGAACACACATACAATGTACAATGACGCCATGGCGGCTGCAACCAGGCCGCGGCAATAACGCCGAAATTACCCACGTGTTCAAGAACCAAAATCAAGGCACGTTGTAACATGATAACATTATAAACATACATCATTTACATCAATGAGAAACAACAGAACAACAAGCCATAGAAAAATAACTACTTACAGGCTCTCCCCTGAATCAGATGCATAGGCAGCAGCTCGAACTGTTACTAACTCTCGACCTACTACTGCAGGGACCCTGGGAGAAAGAGGACGCGGCGGTACGTAGGTAGGTAGTGTTGCTTAATGTCCTCGGATGTCGGTTGACATATAAGGGACAAGCTGAGACCAATGCCGAAGCATGGTTCAATATAGCTTTACGTCCAAGGAAACCAGAAGGCTCGTTAGGACGGACAGCCCAGGACGGCCACCTCGACTCTCACACAGCTCCTGAACTATGAGGACGCGGCGGATTGATGAAGTTCAATAATTCTTTACGTCCACGGAAACCAGAAGGCTCGTTAGGACGGACAGTCCAGGACGTCCACCTCGACTCTCACACAGCTCCTGAACTATGAATTTTTAGCTGGAGACTCGACATCTCACTTATCAAGTCATACTGACCCGTTCATATAATGTGCAAGTATAAATGAATACTGGAGAAAGTAATCTCAGCCTGCCTCAAATAAACAATCAATCATGAAACACTGAATCAAAAGAAAATTATCCATGGGTTAAATTTAAAGTTCAAAAATTAATTTGGAGGGGGTGGGGTGGGGGGGGTATTATCGCAATATAAGTATGTATGGACTAGTAGCAGATGACTCAAGGGAATCTACTCTGCATGCGAGCCTCGTTCTAGGGATCAAGGCCTTCCTTTGCTTGTTCCTGCATCGTCCCGTCCCTAATACGCCGTACGGTTTCTGTGGACGTTAAGCACCAAGTTTACTTACTAATTTCCTGCATCGTAATCCTTCCTGTGCGACTGTTTGACAGCAAGACTGTGTCAATAAACAACACTAGACTCACAAACACGCAACACCTTTGGAGAAAGAATGAATATACTGTATTTCACAGATCTCTTTCATGAACATGTCAAACAGTAATGGATGGATGTACTTCAATGTGCTTCTTACTTACATGTAAAAAGACAAACATCTAAACGTCATATGCAAAATACTGATGGTTGATAGCAAAACGCACAAATGTACACACAGAATTACATGCAAGTGCTCCAGAACACATGCACATGGGCATACAGACGCACGTGTACACTACAAACATAAAATATGTGTGGTGTACACATACACATGCTGCCTACACACCACAATGAGTGAAAGAATGATTACACTGTATTCGACTGAAACTGGAATGGATGGATGTAATGATTTAATATGCACAAATGCGTTAGGAAAAGAGGTATGAATGAGTGGCATTATTGTAGAGGATGACTGATTATTATGCATAATATCATCCTAACTCTGTTTTGCATTTTTGGCTGAAGCACTACACAAAGGTGAAGGTAGCATTTCCATGGCAAATGGATATGGAACTAATATTTTACTTAGGGCAAGGGTACATGTTTACATGCATGCTTTGACACTATGTTGATTGATTCCACAGAACTAATACCCAGACTTTTAGCAAATTCTACAGAGGGTACTAACACTAATGACTGTGCAAAACTTATAAAGACATTTCTGGTAGACAGACGTGTAGAGATATGGAATGCCCCTTCACTGGTGTAACCATTTATGGCAGAACTTGGAGCAGGGGTGCTGGAAAATGAAGCTTGGAGTGTGGAAATAAAAGGACCACCCAAGCAACGCAGTAAGTGAACCACCTCTTCCACCAAGAAATCAGGTGTGACCCTGAATCATGCCTGCCTGCTTTGAGAGAATAAATAGCAAACATGAATCCTTCATAGCAGGACAAATTCAAAATGAACTGTACAGGTGGTACAATAAAGGGGGTACAAACTGAGTTTGGTAAACAAGTTTACATTCAAAATAAAAACTATAAAGAAAACAACTGAGTTAAAAAACTAAAAACCTGAGTTTCATAACAACCCAGGGACATGACCCAAGAGCATACACAGGTGCTTTAATGAAAAAATACACCAAGTGATTGATGATGAAATCCAAAACCTTTTGAAAAAAAAGGAGTTGTAGTTGAATCATCTCCAGGAAAGGATGAGTTTATCTCACTGATATTTATCCCAGAAAAGAAAAGCCGATCATATTGAATGACACTGAACCAGAAAGAGAGTGTTCACTACAAAACAAAACAAACAAAAAATCAAAACAGAATCATTTCAAGTCATGAAAGACTGCTATTTTGCATCACTTGATCTAAGAGATGCATAATACTCTGATCTAAGACACGTGTAATACTCCCTGGGAGTGCACAAAGGCAGTGACATATGATCCCAAACAATTGATCAAACAAAAATATCCTGGACAGTTTTGAATGCACCTATTCCAAATTATACCATTTTCCCCTTCAATATTGCTGCAGGAAAGTGCCTTCGGAGATCATTTCGGATCTAAAATTATTGCCTTGGTCTTTGACATGAGAAAACTTCCTCTGGTCTAGTTTGTCATTGAAGGGAAGAAAAAGCCAGAGAGTGTATAGTGCAAGCTGAGGACTAAAACGGTGGGTGCGGCAAGATTTGGGTATTCTGTCTTTCAGGATATCAAGTTACGGCCCTTGTTTTGTGTTGACTGGCATACTCATGGAGATCAAGGACGTTCTGCGTGGTGCTGACTGGATGCTGGCTGCTGATCTACAGGATGATTTTGGGCAAAACTGCTTCTTTGTACAATGATCTGCAGGTGCTATTAGCAGGCAACTAAACATCAGCTGCCAGAGACCCCTGGTGGTTCAGGCAGATGGCAAACATTGTCTTCCTGCTCTGATGAACTCTGGGCTTGTACCTCTCTCTTTATTTGGACCCATCCACGCTTTGTTTGCTGGCAATGCCACAGAATGGTACCAAAGTCTCATCTTACTTAGTAACATCCATCACATGTTTGGGTCCCTCTGGCTCAAAAATGGCTGAATACGGCACATGCAAGATTTATACAAAGACATTTTTGTTCATCTGTCAGCTTATGGGGCTCCCAACTTGTGGCTTGTTTCTGAAGATGAAGCTCTTTGTGGAAAATTCTCTGACCTGTTCCAAATGAAAGAGAAAGCTTTGCACTTCTCATATATAGTTGTGTGGGTCACCCTTCATGAGTGTGGCCACAGCAGCCACATTACTCTTATTTAAAGCATTCTTTGGACTCCCATTTGGCTTGTCAGTGTTGTTCCCACTTTTCCTGGTTTTGAATTCACAGTGCCATCTTCTGATTGTGGAAAATGAAGCATCTTTGACCCATACAACTTTTTTCAAATCTTTGAAAATATTCAAGATGTGCTTACCAAAGTTGCAGTCTGCAGACATCATTTTGAAGTACAGGTGAAAAGTGACATATTCTGACACTTTGCCATTTCATGACCCCAAAACAAAATGACGTCATCTCCAAAAGGCTGGCCTGTACAATAAGCATATATGCTGAAGAGTCCATTAAAACAGTTTGATCAGTAGATTTGGATCAAACCCACTTCAAGGCAGCTGCTATGGGCTTGGCACCCATCCCACAAAAGCTTATGAAATTAACCAAATGTATTCTGGTACACTCGCACAAACTGGGACATATTATTACATCACTCATTCATGACAGCCTTTCATTAGGATAGACACAATCTAAAGTTGTCCAATAGAGAATAGGCACAGCAAAAGAATTTGACTCAGCCTAGATCACTGTATACAAGAAGTCTCAGTTTCTTCCCATGCAAGAACTCGCATACATACCTTGGGTTTAAAATACACACTCCCAGCAGAAGTCCATCACTCTGACTTACTGTTGAAAGGAAACAAAAACTTCTAACAGCATGCAATGACATTTGAGGAAAACAAGTGTAAATATCATGCAAGTAACCTCTTGACTGATGGCTTCATGCTTTCTGACAATAACGCTTGGACTGTTGTCGTAAGGGTTCTTGAGAGCGATAACATTTCAGGAAAAAAAAAAAAAAAAAAAAAAAAAAAAAAAAGGACATTTGAAAAAGGATATGACAATGTCTGCCAAAGGGGAAGATGAACTAAAATGGTGGATTACAGAATATCAAACACAAAAGTGCCCCAGTTACAATCCCTAAACCATTGATTGTATTGAATATGGACAGTTCTCTTTCCAGCTGGGGGCAGCAATAGACAACAGTAACAAACCAAAGGCCTAGAGAGCCCAGATATTTCAAACAAGTTAATTACCTGGAACTTCCAGCTGTGTATTAATATCTATAGTCTTTGCTACTTGAGCAAGAGAAACCCACGTCAGGGTTATAATGACAACACAACAGCTGTGAGTTGTGTCAACAAAATGGGCTCTATGAAGTCTGATGTACTAAACGAAATTACAAAAGCTATCTGGCAGAGGTGCACAAAGCGAAAAAAAAAAAAAAAAAAATGCAGAACACATTCCAAG
The DNA here is from genome assembly GCA_963584105.1 of Alviniconcha strummeri. Lineage (NCBI taxonomy): Eukaryota > Metazoa > Mollusca > Gastropoda > Provannidae > Alviniconcha > Alviniconcha strummeri. The sequence continues at coordinate 15,078,262 of OY757544.1, forward strand.
GATAAAAAATGTGGAAGCAGACAGAATCAAGGCCATGCAAGTGAAAACCCCCCAACCTAAAGCCAGATTAAGAAGACAGTCAAGTCAGCTCACCTACACACAGTGGAAACTTGAAACCAGAAGTGTTGGCTATTCTGGGGTCTGACCCATTTATTGACTTGTTTGCTTCACAGGTCAACAGCAATTATATAATACAGTAACCATGCAGTTTACCTGTAGGTTACTATGATGGTAACAGTGACAAAATTATTAATTATCAAGCACATGACTTGTGGATGATGGATGAAGTGTTGCTTAGTGTCCTCAGATGTCAGTTGACATATTAGGGACAAGTTGTGACCAATGCCGAAGCACGGTTCAATAAGTCTTTACGTCCACGGAAACCAGAAGGCTCGTTAGGACGGACAGCCCAGGACGGCCACCTCGACTCTCACACAGCTCCTGAACTATGAATGACTTGTGTGCATGACTTGCACTTAAAACCCATATCTCACAGTGTCGCGGTGAGTTTACAAGAGACGGCCAACCAATTAACTGATGAACTCCCAGTATATATGTAACGTAGTGCATTGTATACATGTTCCGTGCCATGACCCTTTAATCTTTTCTTTCCTGTCCTTTTATTTTTTAATTGGGTGGGAGTTTTATGGCCCCAATTATCTAAGGTGTTAAAACTTGTGCGCTGGGCCGGCAGCGTCGTGTGTCCCAACAAACTTTGCTGCCTCAACTGCGGAGGCCCTCACTCGGCAGCCTACCAAGGCTGCCCACAACCACGTTTGCGCCTTATCGCAAACAGAATCCGGTCTGGGACCTTTATCCCATACTCGGAAGCCTTAAAACGAACCATAGTTCAGGAGCTGTGTGAGAGTCGAGGTGGACGTCCTGGGCTGTCCGTCCTAACGAGCCTTCTGGTTTCCGTGGACGTAAAGATTTATTGCACCGTGCTTCGGCATTGGTCACAACTTGTCCCTAATATGTCAACTGACATCTGAGGACATTAAGCATCAACTCATCATCATCATTAAAACGAGCACACGTAGAAGCAGAGGATAGGAAAAAGCCACTACAGCCGATAGCAGAGACTGCGCCGCACGACCCCTTCTGGCGTGAGGAGCCCGCAGTCTCAAAATCATTCGAACCACCAAAACGTAGCTACACGGATGCTGCGGGGAACAAAGTTCAAACCTGTATGCCAGCTGTACAGAAAAAAGCCACCGTACTGGCCGCTAGGGCCCTAAAAACTAAAGCCCAGAAAAATCAAATCCAAACGAATATAGAAACGCTCCGCCTCAACAGACTGGAGCAGAAACTGATTGAAAGAGCCACAGAAAAAGTAGTTTATAATGTTAAACAACGCCTTACTGCCACAGTGGCAACACAAACCGAAAGCCCTCAGGCAGCACCAACCAAAACTGTAGAGGTAGACGTACAGGTAAACTTGGAAAAAAGGTGTCAGTTGCCACCCAAACTGTACAGGTGGACGATGGGTGGGTCTCTGAATCAGAAACCGAACAGCCAATGAACGAGCAGACAAGCGTAAGTAACATCTTGGCGCGCTTGTGTATTCTGTCGAATGCACGTATTAAGCCAAAGTCACCCCAAAAAAACAAATAGTTTTAAATAATCAAACTTTTTAACCTAATCAGGTAAAACTGTAGTTGTTTCTTAAACAAATGTCTTAAAAGTAAATATAACTTTCGTGATAGTCATGTTTTAACAAAAATTGACAAAGACCTAATTGTCACCACTGTTCGGGTACACGCACAAAGACCAGGAAAGGGTTTACAAGCTGAGCAGAGTGAAAGTCTGCGCGCCCAAGTCTCGGCTATACAAAAGCCGGACCAAAACAGAAATAACATGTCTCACAGTTTATACAATCACCCCTATGCACTAAACCATATATATATTCAACTAGTAAAATGAACATTCGAGTAAAATGAACATTCGACAACTATGAAGTCAACATCTTCAAAGTGTTAGCCATAATATACATTTCGTGAGAAAAATAGATCGGTAGGAAACTAAACAAACAAGTTAACCGCACAGAGATCTGCACGGTCGCACAAAGGAATCATACCATACATCAGTAAAGCGTCACTCCAACTGAACACCCAACAACGGCAGCATAACATACTAGCTACATATCAGCTAACTAAGGTTAGCTGCACATGATATATTTTGGAAACACCGGTCAACCTGTGGCATAAAGGTTTAAAGTAAAAGTCCAAGATTTTTAAGTATGCAAAATGACCATCGAAATGATTGACAAATGAGTCACTAGTTTTGAGATTTAATGAAATAAAAATTTTTTTTTTTTTTTTTTGTTTAATTGGGTTTATAATCGATTTTATTTTCTGTAGGCTTCCCCGGAAGTGACGTCAGTCTGGGAAGTCAATGCGGTTGCCATCTTAGATTCTTCAGTAAAATGTGTATGCGTGTGGTCGACAAAAAGTTACCTATGCCGGCCTACTGTGTTGCCGCGAACTGTAACAATTCGCAGACGACCCGCAGTGAGGCGAAAGTGGATTAAGTTTATACAATTCGAATGAGCTGACTTTCTTGCTGCGCCGCATCACGCCCATTTGTGTAGCGAGCACTTCAGTGAGTGCGATTTTGCAAACCCCATGGAATACCGCATGTCGAAGCTGACACGATGTTCCGGTACTCTTTCAAAATCCTGCCTGAAACTGATACGGCTGTATCCTTGTGGGTCTCTCGGGCAAAGTATCAGTTTCGTCTTCGGAGCTCGACTGAGTTGGCCATTTTGCAGCGACTCCCCAGAGTGACGTAGTAGGCATACGGTCACGTGATTTGGGCGTCATGGCGGCGCTTTCGGTACGACAGAAAATGCCTTTTTTTTTTTTTTTTTTCGTGCATTTATAACCCTCAGATCACAATTTCACCTACATCATCGTTCTCAGAGAGCTTTAACGGAAATCGTGTCAAAAATCACCCCTAACCTTGGACTTGTCCTTTAAAGGGTAAAATCCAAGGAGACGGTCGGAAATTCCTGGACCATTTTAAAAGTTATTCTGGGTCAAAAATATCATCACGATCATTAAATGAGATCCATATCTACTGATTACAGCCAAAATCTGCAACAAAATGTGATTTTTTTTTCCATATATTTTTGTCTTTGATTGTCAGTTCGAGTCGGCGCACGTTGCCCTTTGACGTTTGACCTAGTTTCCCAGTAACAACGTGAACGCTTCCTTAGTGCCGATTTTGGCAAGACAATCGTACTCACGACTCAAAGTTCTCAGATTGCAATTTTTTCCGTACATTTTCCGTGGTTTTTAATTGCCGTAGCTTGTTTAAAGAGGCCGCTTACCTAGTAGCACTTCGTCGGCTTCGTTCGCCATTTGCAATCCATGACGCCAACTCGAAACAATCAAAGACCAAAATATATGAAAAAAATCACCTTTTGTTGCGGACTTCGGCTGTAATTGTTAGATATAGACCTCATTTAATGATTGTGATGATATTTGTGACCCAAAATAACTTTTAAAACGCTCCAGGAATTTCCGACCGTCTCCTTGGATTTTACCGCTTAAAGGACAAGTCCAAGCTTTGGGGTGATTTTTGACACGATTTCCGTTAAAGTTCGCTGAGAACAATCACCTGTGATCTGAGGGTTATAAATGCACGAAAACAGGCATTTTCTGTCGTGCCGAAAGCGTAAATCATGTGCACATATGCGCCCCACGTCACTCTGGGGAGTCGCTGCAAAATGGATAGTAACCATAGGGTAACCGGCTTGGAAAACATTCCAGTTTGAATCTCCAAGGATGAAGCTCCTACGCCATTGTCAGTAGTTGGGCCTTTGTTTATTTCCTCCTTGTTATTTCATCTTTCTCGAGCCTTGTTAGGTGCGTGGCGTTTCAGTCTTTTTCGTTCTGTTTACTCTAGCTTTCACAACAGGCTGGACCTCATCAGGGAGCCTGGGGGTGTTTTATTTTCCAATTTATCCTTGTTTCATCATATGTAAGAAAATAAAAAAATAAAATATCTTTTTTCTTTTTTTCCGTTCTAGTTCAATAGACAAGCGATTTTGTGGCTTCCCTGGGTTAGGGTTTTGGGGTTGAGCTAGTTACCGGTTCTTGCCATTCACTGTTTTTTCTCTTGGCTTGCCCTTTTGTTTCTCGAGTTATATCGTTTATTTACGATGTACGAGTGAGGGGGGTAGTCTCGATGTTTAACGAGACCTCTCATTCTTTCTTTGTGTGGGGTAGTTCGTGAGCGTCTGTTGCCCTGCCGTGTTGTTGTTACTGCTAAGTTGGTTGTATCGTCAGTGTACACGGATTACGTGTATCCAGCCTTTGTCCCGTTGCTCGCTGACATTACTTGCCTCCAGTTTCTTTTCAGAAAGTGTTGTTTTCTCTCTCTCTCTCTCTCTCTCTCTCTCTCTCTCTCTCTCTCTCTCTCTCTCTCTCTCTCTCTCTCTCTTCCCCTTCTTTTTCATCTTGCGTTCTTTCTCTTTTTTATCTTTGGCTTATTGGTCATTTCGTATCCGCATGTTAGCTTGCCTGAGCAGGGCAGCCATTTGCATTTCGCTTGTCGTCTGCATTTGTTTTCATCCCGATGCTTAGTCATCGGTAGTCCTGATTAGCGTTTTGCTTTATCAGTCTGCAGCCTTTGTTTTTCTAGATGGAAGCCGGGTTAGTGAGGGGTTAGTTAGTTATGGTTAGTTTGGCTTTCCATCTGTTTGTCGTTGGCACAGTTATTTTTGCTCTGTGCTCTTATGACTGTAGTCGTCCACTCCTTTGTTGCAGACAGTAGTCGACTGTTGTGATTTGGTGGGGTTTTTGTGTGTGTGTGTGTGTGTGTGTGTGTGTGTGTGTGTGTGTGTGTGTGTGTGTGTGTGTGTGTGTGTGTGTGTGTGTGTGTGTGTTCTTTTCCACCTTATGCTTGCAGGTAGGCAACCGTTTGGGTTTTTGAGGTGGTTTCAGCTGTTTTGTTTCTTTCATTTGGTGTCAGCTGTTTGCTTGCCTGATTAGGGCAGTCTCTTTCTTCAGACTTTTTGTCTTTGCCTTGTTAACGCTTGTTTCAGGGTATCAGTGTATCTCTCAGTTTTTGGTATCATGCTATGCGCTTCATCCTTGGAGATTCGAACTGGAATTTTTTCCAAGTCGGTTACCCTGTAGACAGCCCTACAAATTCCGCTTTTAAGCAAACCCCATTTGGTATTTCGCCATAAAGTTTTCAAAATTGCACTGAGCGAAGTACTCGCTACACAAATGGGCGTGACTGAGGCGCAGCAGTCAGCTCCTTTGAATTGCACAAATCTGACCCATTTTCGCCTCACTGCGGGTCGATTCCGCGGCAACTCGTGCATAGTTATGCTTTGGGTTGCTTGTGAGTTGTTACAGTTTGCTGCAAGACAGTAGGCCGGCATGGTTAGAGCTGTTTGTCGACCACACGCATACACATTCAATGAGCAATCTAACATGGCAACTGCACTGACTCCCAGACTGACGTCACTTCAAGGCACGTTGTGAACATGGTAACGTTATAAACATACATTATTTACATCAATAAGAAACAATAGAATAACAAGCCATAGAAAAATAACTACTGACAGGCTCTCCCCTGAGACTGAAGACATGAACACCGGCCGCAAAAGCAAACAACCTATCATTACACTGTCACCACGTTCGTTCGTTCTGTTTTAGCTTAATGTCCTCAGATGCTAAAAGCATATTAGGGACAATCTATAAAGTATGCTTGTCTTGGATATATCATAGTTTAAAAAAAAGAAGTGGGGGGTGGGGGGGGGGGGGGTGGATGGGGAGCGAAGTAAGCTTGGTCCACTTGCGGATCAGTATTTGGATCGGGACATGAGGTCGCTGGAACAAAGGGGGAATGAAGGGTGAGGGGAGAGATGAGATGGGTCCACCTGCGGATCAATACTAGGGTCAGGGTGCTGGGTCGTCTTGGCTGTACTGGGGCATTCACTCGTAGAACTGAGCAGCACGCTAGGGGTCCGGTTAAAAAATCGTCGTCCACTATTTACAGTTAAAAACTGGGTTGCAGATTTAAAAAAAAAACTTGCAAGGTTATGTCGGCGGGCTGCACAACATGTAATATATACAATCGGCACACAAGTATTTACAGTTAAAAACGTCGAAGACGCACATGGTAGTTCAAATACACTTGTAGTAAAATCGAGGCCTGTAGTCAGGCGGATAAAAATACTTGGGTATGCAAGCATACACTTGTGGTGGTCGCTGGAATCAGGTTCAGCAGACTAGAACTGGGTGCGGGAAAAACGGAAACGTTCGCCCCTTCCTCCGCCGCCGGGATTAACCCGAGATGCCGGAAAGCGTTGGACGTAGCCGGTGGTCCCGCCTACTACAGGTAGGCTGCCAGTGGACAGGTGTAGACCAGTCTGGCTGCAACCCGCAAGAGGCTCCATCCTTCACGCTGGTCGCACACTGCCAGGCTTTTCGTACACAGGGGCAGTCCCACGCTGCGTAGTTTCCCAGTCAAAGGTTGGAAGTGGTCTGAACATGAAGTGCAGGAGAACATCACGTGGTGAAACGAGACGCTCATCCCACATTCACACTTCGTCGGTACGCACATGCATCTCCAGACGCCCACGTGCAGACGGTGCATGATGCGAGCTAGGTAGGTCGGAATTCCAGGGAAGTAGACTCTTGCCCTGCAGGGGGGAAGAGGTATCGTCCCACTCCTTGGCCGTGGCCATTGGGTGGAACTCCTTCTCCCACTGCTTCCACGCCTGCTTGGTTAGTTCTGCATATACGTCGGCCAGGCCGATTTTCATCGTCACTGTCGAGGAGTCAACTCCCTTGGTTCCTCTTTTTGCTGCTCTATCCGCCTTCTCGTTTGCAGGGATGCAGACGTGCGCTGGTACTCGTAGAATTCACTCGTGGATTCTCACGCACAAGATCCTCCCGTGCGTTTTGAGAGTCGGACTTGATGGCTGTCAGCGCCGCCTTAGAGTCGCTGCAGATAACAATGGCGAAGGGAGTGACTGGTATCGCGCTGATGTGTTGCAGGGCCATCGAGATAGCCAGCAGCTCAGCGGTGAAGACCGACACTGCGGGTAGTGAATAGGAGTGTGTGAGGTTGTTGAACTCTGGGATCACAAAGGCAGCTCCAGCTGCACCATCCTCCATCACAGAACCATCAGTGAAGATCTTCAGGTGGTGTTGGTACTTTTCTTCCAGGCATAGCCTAGATGTGACTGCTAAAAAGAGTGGATTCTGGTCCTTCTTTAGCCCTTCCATGTCCACCTCAACGTGTGCTCGTTCCAGGAGCCAAGGTGGATAGGGATGCATATGCCTCATCGCCACCTCAACACCATCCAGTCCCGCGCTCCGGACCAGGTCCGGACTAGGTCACAGATGGAGGAGTAGGACTGGAGTTGGGAGGGGTTACGGAAGGTAGCAGTTATCTCGTCGACGGTGGAGTTGTCGACAGTCTGGCATCTAAAAACATACTTACTACAGACGAGCTGGATGTGGCGGCGGAACGGGAGGAGCCCGGCCTCTCTGTACACCAAGCACTGCGGCACGGACTGCGGCAGCCCGAGGACCAGTCGCAGACCGCGCACTTCTATGGCGGTGAGACGGGTCAGACCCGTTTTCGAGAGGTGGGGCATGGCTTCCAGTCCGTACGACAGGCGTGAGCGCACCAGGGCCCGCACCACGTTCACTAGGATCTTGGGGGTGTTGGCCCAGGGCTGAGCAGATAGCACCTTGATCACGTTGAGGGCTCGGGAGGCGTTCCGCGCGTTGTAAGTGACCTGCTGGTTCGTACGCCCCCAGCGAGTGAAGTGTACACCCAGGTACTTGACTTCTTTCGACGCAAAGATGCTCTGCCCGTTCACCCTGATGTGTACCTCCGTGTTCTGGGAGGTGTTAGTGTGGAATGGGACGAACACCGTTTTCCAGGAAGAGAGAGCGAATCCATTTACTTGCATAAAGTGGACCACCCCGTCCACATCTTCCTGGAATAGTTTCATGCTTTGTTTCACATACGAGCTGTTTGTGTGGAGACGTCTGATGTGGGTGTCCGTCCATATCGCCAAGTCGTCGGCGTACATGGTCAGCACTACCTTTCCCTTCACTGCCGTGTCCACGTCGTGGACCATGATGCTGAACAACAGGGGGGCGATCACTGATCCCTGAGGAACGCCCATTGATGGTCGAAGTGGCTCCTTTCCACCTGAGCTGCATCGATCTGTCGCTTAGGAAGGATCTGATCTAGTTGTACATGTTGCCAGAAATTCCGATCTTGTCGAGTTTCTGTAGCAGTTTGGCGTGCCTGACCTGGTTGTAGGATCGGGAGATGTCAAAGAAGCACGTCAATAGAACCTTTCTCCTCCCTATTGCCCTCCCGACGTGCTCACCCAGCTTCCTGGCGGCTTCCAGAATGGAGGAAACTATTCGTCGGTTCACGTCGAGGTCAGCATCGCCTACGTTTATCTCTGCGGATCCCAGAAGGCTCCTGAACAAGTCCCAGTTGGCCAGGTCGTAGTTGTACTTGCTGGTGGTAGCAGGAGTCTCCTTCTCTGCTGAGAAAACGAAGCTGACTGTGATGGGCAGGTGGTCGGACGACAAAGAATCCGCACCTACGTCCCACTCCGCACCAATGACAGTGTCGGGAGTCACGAGGGTCAGGTCGATAGCCGACTGGTCTCTGATCAGAGCGGTCAGGTATGCGGGTGAAAGACTCATCGTTCAACACGATGAAGTCACTGTTGTCTATCTGGGCGGTGAGTGAGGGCTATGAGGACTCGTAATCCCGCTCCCAGCTGCTGTCCCGGACGTTAAAGTCTCCAGTGACCAGGCATCTGCCTTTGCCTCCCAGCTCAATCAGCCAGTTGAAACTGGTGCATGGCTGGGGGGTGTAGCAGTTCACAATCATGGAATCCAACTGTCCCTGAACACGAACCCTCACTCCGCAGGTATACCCGTTGGGAGGACCTGTGATGTTCAGTTCGTTGCTAAAGAGGACGTTGTGTCTGATGTATATGCAGGCCATGACCTTGTCCCTCGGAGAGACCGGACCGACGACAGGCGGGTAGTAATACCCTTCCAGTCTGGGCAGGCTACCCCGCAGGCAGGCCAGGGACTGCAAACACACGACTTCAAACTGATGTCTTGACACATGTTGTACAAGCTGATCAAAGTTGGTGTTGATGGGACGACAATTTCACCGACAAACCGTGAATCTATTGAACGTGACGTTAGAAGGCAGGGTTAAAACACAGTTGTTTGCGCTTATGAATCCATCAGCCGACGGACTCGGGCAAATTCCCGTCTGCGAGCGAGTCTCTCATCCCCGACATGACCAACGGGAGGTCGAGGGAACGAGACATCGCCGGAGTTTCTTCCTCATGGCCCGTCATACCATTGTAGAGGGCCGTGAGCGTGCGCAGGAAGGGGGCGCAGTCCCCACTCAGCCTGGCCTGAATCAGTCCGAGCATCGGTTTCCACAGGAAACCGTCGAAGGACGGTGTCTCCTGCTGTAGGTCGACGCTGGACTCGTTCAGTAACTTGGTCAGTTCTGTCGTGAGCCTGTCGGTTTTGGTGGTCTGCTCTTGGATTTTCTTCTCCAGAGCCTGGTTCTTTTGCTGCTCTAGGATCAGCTGGTACTGGAGAGCAGCCTGTTTCTCCACGCCTTTGGTGGACTTTTTCTTGCGCCTTCTCCTTCTTTTCTTGTTGGTTTTGGTGCTGTCTTTCCCCTAGGTGTCGTCCACTGTCAGGGAGTCCTCCACTCCGTCAGGTAACTCCAGGGTCATCGGAGGGTTAGACTCGAGCGGGCTGATGATTGGTCTCTCCCAGCGGGTGAGCTGATCAAGGCGGGCGAGTAGGACAGTCACTTCTTTAGAGCGGCCTCCTTTTGCCACAGACTGGGTTTTCCCGTCTGGGACTCTCGCCGCTGCCTGAGAGTTCTGTCCCGGGCGTGGGTTGATGGGGTTCTTCCTGCTGGGCCCCCTGTTGGCCGCGCCTCCCCTCGCTGCTTCCCTCGCATACGACACCGGAGTTCCAGTGTCCGCAGAGAGCGAGGACGGTGCTGTCCGGTCTCGCGACCAGCAGTTGTCCACTGCGGCGGAGGTAGGCTGTGCAGGGGGCGGAGCCTTTGGTTTCATTTCGTCGCGGGCCCTCTGCATGGCGACGTTGTAGGGTATGTAAGTCTTGCTCCTCAGCACATTCGCCCTTTGACGAATCTGCATTTCGGGGCAGAAGACCTGCTCGTCGCACTGCTGTTGTGAGTGCGAGCCTTTCCCGCACTTGGAGCAGCGGGTCTGCTTCGCTCTACACTGTTGTTTTGAGTGCCCAAGGGTCTGACACTTGGTGCACCGTCTCACCGGTGCGGCAAAAGCCTGTACCGTGAACGGTGTGGCACCGAGCCATACCTCATTGGGCAACTCCGTTGCTTCGATGGAGATTTTGACGGCAGGAGAGGGCTCCTGCTTGCGGTTGTTGAGTCTGGCTACCCCCGCTACGCGGTGCCCTCCCGCTTCTAGATCTTGTCTGACTAGTTTAGGCTCGTCGCCACCCATGGGGATGGGCCCCACTACTCCCTCGACCTCGGGTCGTGGAATCCGGGCTCCTATGGGGATCCCCCCGGGCAGCTTGTCCAGGCGTGCCAGCTTGCTCTGCTGGGCCTCAGTGGCGCATCCAATAAGCCACTTCCCGGAGGGAAGCGGCCTAATGAAGCGCACTGCTCCCACCGCGTTGCTGAGAAGCTGGCTGCGGTGCCATGGTCCGCCGCCGAAGTCGTGGATTACCACCGGGAAGTCCACGAATGCCCGGCTGGAATTGCTTCCTGTGGGAGTTGCCGTCGGGCTGGCTTTGGAAATTTTGGTCCGGTTTTCCGGAGCGGTATTCATGCCTCGGTTTGGGGGCAGGGTTGGTTTTTCTGCACTATTGGTGCAGTCTTCGGCTTGTTGGTCCGTTGGGGGCTTTTCTTCCCCACGTTGTCATGGCCACTGGTGGCAGCCTGTATGATGGTGTCGGCCACCACATCCTCTCCCACTCTGGTAATTTTTTGCGGAGTTCGAGAGACTAGACTCTCCCTCCGAGTCGGAGCTGTCGCTTGACAGCCGTCTCTTTCCTCGCTTGCGAGGGTCATAAAATCGGACTCTATGTCCTTTAGTGCCTCTGTCGGGCTCGGGGGGAGGGGGGGGGGGTGCTGCCAGGTTCTACCGGCTCTCTCCCCAGTGAGTCCTCTCGGCTCCCCGGTTCTTCCCTGGGGAGGGGGGGGGGGGGGGAATGGGGGGGCCTTCTTATGTTCCTCCATTCCCTAGCGGAATAAGGGCTGCTTGGAAATGTGGCTCTACCCAGTGGGTCGCCCCAACAACCACAGAAACGCTCAAACACTGATGTCCAGCGAACACAACCACTCACACACTGATGTCCAGCGAACACAAACACAGCACCACCCTCACACAATAACTACTCACCACAGTCAGCAACGGTATCTAAAAGGAAGGAACGCTGCAAGTAAGTAATTAAACATGGTGCTTAACGTCCACAGAAACCATAAGGCTTATTAGGGACGGGGATAGGGGGGGAAGGCCAGCGCTTAGGTTTTAACACCTTAGATAATTGGGGCCATAAAATTCCCACCCAATCAAAAAAGAGAAAGGACAGGAAAGAAAAGATTAAAGAATCATGGCCCGAAACATGTATTGGGCGATTCAGGCGGGGTTGTTAACTCCCTTGACTTTTGCCCGGCATCGCTTAAGTCCCTTGGCTGCTTTTACTTCCGGTGCGTACTTTCTTCACAATGGAAGGCGTTGACAGTGAATTTGCGAATTTTACACTGCCAACTTTAAAGTAATTTGTTTAGGCCCGTAGTCATAATGTGTCTGGAAATAAGCAATAACTTGTTGCTCGTGCTATAGGAAACACATTTTTCGATGAACTCCGATCTTCTGGTCAGCCAAAAAACGACGCAAAGACACTTTTTTTCCACCCTCCATCCCCTTTCCACGGTATTTTTTGCAGCTGCAACAATATTAGCATTTGTACTGCTTCGCAATTCTAGGTTCAACTTCCACTGTTACACACAGCGTGAAGCAACGCCTACTCCGAAATCGGCCCGGAAATGCGCTGCGACCTCTCGCGACTTCTTGCGCGAAAGATTACAAAGCGCATTCACTCTAGCAAACCAGCTGCGCTGAATCGCCCAATACAGTACACTCGGTTACAGTACTAATAACAGATGACAGTAATCCATTTAGCCTTACATACTGGTCTACTTGTAAAATAATCAAAGATCCATGAAATAACGGATGACAGTAGTTTTATGTTTAAAAGTTTTTTAACAAGTAAATGTGGCTGTATTGTGCTAAAGGTACTGAAAAAATCGAGTACTTGTTGATTTTTCCAAGTGAGAGTATATATTTTCTAAACTGTATAAAACCGCATCACCAGTACTCCTGTTTTTCCTGTAATCAAACTGTAGTGGATCGATGTAATCTTTTACCAACTTTTCCAATTTACAGAGGACCACGTATTCACATACTTTCATCACAGCAGAGGTAAACGCTACAGGGCGAAGATCATTCATGGATGATATGACAGGTCGTTTCGGTATAGGCACAATGCATGCAGTCTTCCAAGTAGTTGGAACAGTATTTGTGGAGAAACACGCATTAAATATAATGCAATAAATGTAAGCAAGCTGTTCAGCGAATGCCTTAAGTACTTGTGGTGCAAGTCACAGAATATAATGTTTCACATCTTATACTGGGAAGCAGTGCTATTAAAAGTGTCAGCACGCAAAGTTTCATTGCGAGTTGTTATATTATTATATAATATATAAAATATATAGAATGCAAACTTACCCACAGTGTGACTTGCAAGGCACGGTCAGCTCTCAGCTGTTACCAAAAACCATTTGATGGATTGCCTCTTGGGAGCTGTGATTTAGTGAAGCGATTTACAAAAGCTGTGTCCAAGGAAAAACTTTCTCCTCCCACATGTCACACAACACAGGATGTGAACACAGTGCTTAAACTATTAGAGATATGGGTTTCTGTAGAGAAGCTGACATTATAACAATATAGCAACTCGCAATGAAACTTTGCATGGTGACAGTTTTGATAGCACTGCTTCCCAGTATAAAATGTGAAATATTATATTATCTGAATATCATAGTTCAGGAGCTGTGTGAGAGTCGAGGTAACCGTCCTAGGCTGTCCGTCCTAACGAGCCTTCTGGTTTCCGTGGACGTAAAGCTATATTGAACCATGCTTCGGCATTGGTCACAGCTTGTCCCTAATATGTCAACTGACATCTGAGGACATTAAAGGGCCCCTGAACACTGATTTTAAGTCGTAAATATCACTTACTTTGTACTATATAAATAAAGTTTAACATTCACGCTGTTCAGTTGATAGATTGACATTTTCCTGAGGTACGTAAAAGTATTGATTTGAATGAAAACAAACGCGACGCTTCGAGCATCTGCGTCGTCTGCAGCTGAAAATCACGTGTTTCGGTCACGTGACCTCCGTGACGTCACAACAAGACAACTGATCCGACTTGAACAAAATTGAATCAAAGTAGTCTGGTCAATCAGTTTTAAAGCATGCCGAGCGAGTGTGCTGCAGTTGGTTGCAGTGAAAAATTGACAAAGGAGTTTTCTTTCCATGCTTTTCCTTTCAGAAAAAAAAAAAAAAAAATGAAGCCAGAAAACAATAGTGGCAAATGGCAATGAATCGATGGGACCTAGCCACAAAGAAGTGGGAACCAAAACACCACGATGTGCTCTGCTCAAAGCATTTCGAAAAAAATGCTTCACAGATCGCACCCTGCTGAGCATTCAGTTTGGGCTCAAATACACGTCCACAGTGTAACCGACTTGGACAAATTTCCAGTTCGAATTTCCAAGGATGAAGCTCCGACGCCATTGCTAGTAGTTGGGCCTTTGTTTATTCCCCCCTTGTCATTCCATCTTTCTTGAGCCTTGTTAGGTGCGTGGCGTTTCGGTCTTTTTCGTTGTTACTCTAGCTTTCACAACAGGCTAGACCTCATCAGGGAGCCTGCCTTTTATTGGGTGTTTTATTATATTTTCCCATTTTATCTGTGTTTGTTTCATCATACGTGAAGATGAAAACGTTTTGTTCGTTCTAGTTCAATAGACTAGCGATTTCGTGGCCTCCCTGTGTTATGGTTTGGGGTTGGGCCGGTTCTTGCCATTGACTGTTTTTTTCTTCTCTTTCTTCTCCTTTTGTTTCTCGGGTTATAGCGTTCATTTACGATGTGAGTGAGGGGGGTAGTCTCGTGAGCGTCTGCTGCCCCGCAGTGTTGTCACTGCTAAGTGTACACGGATTACGTGTATCCAGCCTTTGTAACGTTGCTCGCTGGCAGTTCCTGCCTCCCCTTTCTTTTCAGAAAGTGTTTGTTGTTGTTGTCGTTGTTTTGTTTTCTCTCTCTTCTCTTCCAACATACGTCTTTCGTTTTTATCTATGGCTTATTGGCCAATTCGTACCCGCTGTTAGCTTGCCTGATTCGGGCAACCATTTTGAATTTATCTTTTCGTCTGCATTTGTTTACATCCCGATGCTATGTCATCGGTAGTCCTGATTAGCGATTTGCTTTATCAGTCTGCAGGCATTGTGTTCCTATATGGAGGAGTTAGTTATGGTTAGTTTCGCTTTCCATCTGTTTGTCGTTGGCACAGTTATTTTTGCTTTTGTGCTCTTATTGTCAAGTTAAGTCAAGAACTTCTTTATTCCTTCAAAGGAAAATGTTGTGCCACACATAAAGCCACAAAGACAGTGTACATATGTAAAACATTAACACTTAATTACGCAACAACACGTAGTATCGCACACATCACAATATACAATACAAAAACACAAACCATAACCACCACTATATTCTCATGACACTTCTTCGTCACTTGAACTCTCCAGTCGATGCCAAAACTGATATCCGCAACTGGCTCGTACTGGAATGGCCGTATTCCAGTTGCCATATCCAAAATTTCAGGCAAATTTATCCGGAGTTTTGTGCACTGAAACTGTAGAAGCAACAATGCCAATGGCAGTCGAGTCTTATCGTGACGTCACGATTAGCCTTTGACTTTACGGCTCCAAGTAAACTCTCAGCCAGAACACGCCCGATCACGCGGCTACAGCGGTTTTTCCCTTGCCCATTCTGCCGTGACATATTGGTCTTGTTTTGCGATTCATAAGCATTTAAGACACTTGAAAAATATGAAATGATTACTGAGGCACGGGATATATACCTGTATTTACTGTGTGAAAATATTTAGTCGGTGGAATATACCAAAGAGGAGATCTGAAGCTACTAAAATTGGTCAAAATCAGTGTTCAGGGGCCCTTTAAGCATCACTTCATCATCTTCTCTGAATATAAATTTGAAGGCTGTTCAGGAAGACAAAGTAATGTATATTTTATGTAAACATGTTAAAACACTCCACGAGTGGTGCTCATCAGGTATGGACAGTATTAATGCATTCTCTGTAAATAAAAATGTGTGATAAGAACACTGAAAGAACACCTTCTTCCTACAGTCTCAGAGACAAAGATTTTAATCTGACCACATGTGGTTTTATTTACCGTTCGGTTTCATCCCACCAGACCGAGTTGCAAAGATCTGCGACAAGTTGCAAAGTTCTGCGATCGTTTGAACCCAAAGTTTCAAACTTATGCAACCGAATCTACTACCAATATTATTCAGTTGATCGCATTATTGTGATTGTGCTGTTTTCTATGAATCCTGTTTGATTTGTTGATTCAGTTTATTGCTGGTCGCAGTTGCATCAGAAATAATATCGTAAACGTACCTACGCCTACATTGGCAGAATACAAATATTTTTCATTATCAAGACAGCACATCGAGTCTACTAAAATTCATTTAGTCGAGTCTGTAATCATACAGAAGAAAATGTCTAGATCTAATGCAAAATTGAACGTAGTAAACTGATGACACAGCGGCTTGCCCGCGTAACTACAGATCTACCGGCTCCTATTATACATCTACATAATAGTAATTAATGTGTTTTATTCTACCACCATGGTTAAGTATGAACACCTACCTTCTCCACACATATGAATGATAATTTACCTACTTTTCTTGTCGAAAAAATTCAGATACATTATTATTCTTTCCAAATGATTCGATAGGAAACCACAAAGCTATTGGACTACCTACCTACAAACCCCTATGATTGGCAGTGGCGCACCTGCTCTGAGGGCCATAGCGCAGCTGCTCAGAAACCAAATCATTAAATACCATGTACCAGTCTTTCGACGCGCCTACCTGTATGGTTTTCAGACCGACAAAATTGCCCGTTCATTAAATACAACTGTGCACCACATACATGCCCATTGCGGCTATTGTCTCCTAAACCACAGACCTACCCGTCAGTTAATGTGTGAAAAATATATAACGAGCTAGCCGCATGCCTGTACACTCAGGTGATAGTCACAAAACAACCCGTTTATCCACACAAGCATTTTCTTGCTAATCTTCACGGCTCACTGCAAACATGTCGGCACAGTTATGCTTCTCCCTACCCACAAATAATTTAGATGATTAATACACCTGTGGAATCTTCTCATCTGTCCACATACATTTCCATTAAGGTAATAGTATCTTTGGACTAGGAGGTGAGTGTAGGGGTAAATCTTCGTGGTTAACCGGAAAGAAAGGATCAAGATGAACATGATCGGTGGATATATAGACGGGTCTGTAAGTGGACAGGTAAGTTTACATATCAAGTTGCATCAAAATTAGCAGGTACATTCGTTTTCGGGTGGGTCTGTCGGTACGCAGACCGGCAGATGAGTTGACAGATAAGTGTGCATGTAAAGCCAGGTGAAAAACACAAACTGAACGGTTGATTGATGAAAAGGTAAATCTCCGAATATTTAGAACAACAGGCGAGATGAAGGTAAATATAAATTGTTTGTCGGAATGAAATAATCAAAATGAACAGGTAGGGTAATGAACGGTAGATCTATGGGCATGTACACAAGTAGTTGTGGTGACAGGTCTTTGTGGTTAGACAAAAGAGAAGCATGAAGATAAACAGGTAACTTTATTTTCGGGTAGATCTGTGTGTATGTACCCCAGTAGATGAGTTGAAAGTTAACTGTGGATGTTATGCCAAAAAGGAACAAATACACTGAACAGGTATAGTGATGAACAGGTACAACTGTGGACAATGTAGAGCAGTAGAAATGTTGACGGGTAGATCTAAGCGGTTAATCGGAATAAAAGTATAATTAACAGGTAAAGTTATGAACAGGTACATCTGTGGGCAGGTATATAAATAGTTGTGGTGACAGGTAGGTCTTGTGGTTAGACGTAAGAGAAGCATGAAGACAAACAGGTACATTTACTTACGGGCAGATCTGTGTGTAGGTACCCCAGTAGATGAGTTGAAAGGTCATTGTGCAGGTTATGCCGAAAAAAGAAATAAACTGAACAGGTATACTGATGAACGGGTACAAATGTAGACATGCAGCGCAGCAGAAACGTTGACGGGTAGATCTTAGCAGTTAATGTGATTTTAAGTATGAAAATGAACAAGTAAGGTCATGAACGGTACATCCATAGGTAAGGACACAAGCAGTTGTGGTGACAGGTAGGTCTTTGTGATTAGACGAAAGGGTCTTTGTGGTTAGACGAAAGGGAAGCATGAAGGTAAACAGGGTTTTGCAGCGCAGTCAAAACGATGTCGGGTAGATCTTAGCGGTTAATCAGAATTAAAGTATGAAAATGAACAGGTAGGGTCATGAACGGGTACATGTATGGGAAGGCACACAAGTAGTTGTGATGACAGGTAGGTCTTTGTGGTTAGACGTATGAGATGCATGACGATAAACATAGTCATGCAGCGCAGTAGAAACGCTGACGGGTAGATCTTGGCGATTTATCTGAATTGAAGTATGAAAATGAACAGGTAGCTCATGAACAGGGGTATATATATATATATATGTACACGAGTACATGTGGTAACAGGTAGGTTTTTGTGGTTAGACGAAACATGAAAATAAACAGATAAACATAGTCATGCAGAGCTGTAGAAACGTTGACGGGCAGATCTTAGCGTTCAATCTGAAATAAAGTATGAAAATGAACAGGTAGGGTCATGGAAGGGTATATCTGTGGGCAGGCACACAAGTATTTTGGGTGACAGGTAAGTCTTTGTTCTTAGACAAAGGAGAAGTATGAAGATAAACAGGTACATTTATTTCCGGTTGGAAATTTAACTGTGTATGTTATGCCGAAAAGGGAGAAATACTGAACAGGTATACTCATGAACGGATATATCTGTGGACAGGTGGAGCAGTAGAACGTTGACTGGTAGATCTTAGCGGTTAATCATATAGAATATTTAAAGTATGACAATGAAATGGCAGGGTCGTGATCGGGTACATTTAAGGGCAGGTACACCAGTAGTTGTGGTGACAGGTAGGTATTTGTTCTTAGGCAAAGGAGAAGCATGAGGATCTGTGTGTACATACCCCAGCAGATGAGTGGAAAGGTAACTGTGCGTGTTATGCCGAAAATGAAGAAATAAACTGAACAGGTATACTGATGAACAGGTGTATCTGTTTACATGTAGAGCAGTAGGTTTCTTTGTGATTAGACGAAAGAAAAGCATGAAGGTAAACAGGTAAATATATTTTCGGGTGGATCTGTGTGTAGGTACCCCAGTACATGAGTTGAAAGGTCATTGTGCAGGTTACGCCAAAAAATAAGAAATAAACTGAACAGGTATAGTGATGAACAGGTACATAGGTGGACATGTAGAACAGTAGAAACGTTGACGGGTAGATTTTAACGGTTCTCAGAAAGACTGTATGAGAATGTACAGGTAGGGCCATGAACGGGTACGTCTATGGGAAGGTACACAAGTAGTTGTGGAGACAGGTAGGTCTTTATGGTTAGACAAAAGAGAAATGTGAAGATAAACAGGTAAATTTATTTTCGGGTGTAGGTACCCCAGTGGATGAGTTGAAAGGTGCATGTTATGCCGAAAAATAAGAAATAAACTGAACAGGTATACTGACGAACAGGTACATCTGTGGACATGTAGAAACGTTGACAGGTAGATCTTAATGGTTAATCGGAATGAAGGTATAAAATCAACAGGTAGTGTAATGAACAGGTACATCTATGGGCATGTACACAAGTAGTTGTCGTAACAGTTATGTCTTTATGGTTAGACGAAAGAGAAGCATGAAGATAATCAGGTAGATGTATTTTCGGCTACGTCTGTATGTAGCCCAGTAGATGAGTTGAAGGGTAAGTGTGCATGAAGTTATGCCGGAAAGGAAGAATACAATTGAGCAGGCATACTGATGAACGGCTATATTTGTGGACATGTAGAGCAATAGAAACGTTGATGGGCAGATCTTAGCGGCTAATCTGAATAGAAGTATGAAAATGAACAGGCACGGCCATGAACGGGTGCATCTATGGGCATGTAAACGAATAGTAGAGTCAAGAAGCAGGTCTTTGTGGTAGGGTACCCTAATAGGAGAGCATTAAACATTTATTTTCGGGTAGGTATGCAGATGTGTACAGCATCAAAATAAACGAGTAGGTATGTTAAATCTGTGGACATGCAGACTCCTAGCTGAGGGGACAAGTAGATCTTCGATCATGGCTAGCAAGAAGCGAAGTATCAAGATGAACAGGTAGATTTATTTCCGTGTATGCCTATGGGTACGAAGACCATCAGACGAGTTGACAGGTAACTTCATGTTCAACAGGAAGGGACAATGCAAATGAACATGTAGGTTGACGCCATTTCAGATAGCATTTATTTTATTACATCATCTTGTAATTTCTGTTAATTTTTTATCATTTATATGAGCTAAAACTTCTTTTCCGTGTATTGCACAATTGTCATATGTCAGTGTATTAGGTTGCAAACTTTACACACACGAAAAAAGGGAATAGTATGCCACGGGGAGGGGGGGGGGGGGGGGGGGGGGGAGGGGTTGCCGCACCAGGCGACATGGCTTGCCTTGTTTGCTTTGTTAATGAATTATTCATTAATCTTGGCATACCATCCGATCACGTGTCTTTTCTCCACAAACAGTGCAACAATGTTGATGCCTTCTGACGTCATTTATTCCTGACATCACCATGCCCTTTCTAATAAAACATATTGAAAAGTTGATTGCTATCTACTGTACAAATTTCTTGATTTGTGTACCATCTAGTTTCGTTTGCAAAATTTACACATACCACAGAAGCGAACATTCTCCTGGGGTAAGATTCTGTAAGTATTTACCTGTACATCTCTTGACCGGTCGGCATGTCTGTTTCAGCTATTTCGCCTTTACTTTCTGTCCTTTGCCCGTTTCGATAACTTTATCTAATATTTTATCGTGGACTGTGTGCTTAACTGGGTTGTCTGATCGGTTTGAATCTAAAAAAGACGGACCCAAAACAGGCTATCGAGTGAAAGAAGTGCATAAAAAGTAGTAAAAAGCACCATACAAAACATAATTCCGCGAAAAAATTAATTTTACTCTGTGAAGCTACCGTTCGAACAGGCATATAACACCCCCAAAAATGCTTGGGGGCACATTTCTACGCTTGATTAAACTCATCTTTTTGTCATCCGTTTGTTATTTCAAAAAGTTGCAAAGATACGCAACTTTTGGAAAGTTTTGCAAACTTCTGCGATCGTGTGAACCCACCATGAGTTTCAGAGAAAAAGAGTGAGAGGGGTGAGGGAGGAAGTGTGAGAAGGCACAGGGAGAATAGGGGATGGAGAGAGAATGAAGGCCCTCAATAAGGACTACTGAAGGGAAATCAGATTAAAAATGTATGGTAAATATTATTGATGTAACTATTGTTACTATTATTCTGTTTAAAGACAATTCCACCTCATGACAATAAATTAATGATGAATAAGTTTTCTGTATTCTGAATTTACCACACACAGACTGGCTAGAATGTCAGCTTCTGAGGCTTGTGAGATTCATGTCAGTGTTTTGAAAGCAGCAGGGTGGAAATATTCTATTTTTACCAAATATTTATATATATATATATTTTTTAACAAAGTACAGGGAGCAAATCAATAGAGCAAATTTGTACAGTTCAGTATCATCTGCAAACATGTCATGAGAGTCAGAGTAGTGACTACATCAGAA
This sequence comes from Alviniconcha strummeri, assembly GCA_963584105.1. Taxonomy (NCBI): domain Eukaryota; kingdom Metazoa; phylum Mollusca; class Gastropoda; family Provannidae; genus Alviniconcha; species Alviniconcha strummeri. The sequence goes on from OY757544.1 coordinate 15,099,398, forward strand.
AGAGGCCGAGTATACAAAATAAAAATCTGGTCCCAGGACAGAGTCTTGGGTGACCTCACAAGTCAGAAGCAGCAAAGGAGAGGATTTTTTCTTCACTCACAGTTACTACTTGTGTCCTACCTTGCAGGTAAGAACCAAACAAGGACAAAGCAACTTCACAAATACCGAAAGTGGATTCCCCGGGCACGAGAGAGTGGAGTTTTCACCAATAACGTATGGAACTGCATGTTTGCATGTTGCGTTTGTTTTTGTTTGCCTCTTCGAGTGAATACAGTGCGTTTGTACTGCCCTCTTCGGCCTCTTTTCTCTCTCCCTCTCCCTTCGCTCTCTGGTCCCACAGTTTGGTTTAGTGTTGCTTTACGTCCACAGAGGCGAGTTGGCCCATTTGGGACGGGGACAGAGTGGGAAGGGGGCGAGAGAGTGAAAGGCTCGACCGCGGAAACCGCCCGAAAAAGACCGGAGAGACCGTGGACCGCCGCCAGAACAATGGAAGTGTTAAGGCGGTGTCCCCTCGCCATTGCCCAGCGACTTGTGCACTGCGCAGTTGCTCTTTCGACTGCTGTGCTGGACAGAGTCACTAACACAATGTCCGTTGCACCGCTGTTGACGAACAACTTGGACAACCCAAAGCAAAAGACGTCCAACTTGCTCAGCCCAGCACCACCTCCCTACTCATGATCTCTTCTAGGCAAAAGTGAGGGTCCAGCTCCACCTCCCTCCTCTAAGATCTCTTGATCTTTTGATCTCGCCTGGAACCCCGACAGTGTGGTCCCACACGGTGTGTCTTTACTATTGTTTGCCTCTGTACCTGTCAGTTCACGGTGTATACTATTACTACTGAAACTGCATTTCGCACTCTCATTGCTTGTTGCGGCTTGTACCTTTCCCAGTTTGACAAGTCAATGTCAGCTGACGTGCATTGGGTGTTTGGTCCATTCTCTGCTCCTGTCAGTCATGGTGAATAGCCCCTCACCACACCCTCCTTCAACTGACTGTCACCCAGGTATTACTGTCAATAGTAAATATTGTCAAGGGCGATTGTGAGGAGCTAAAGATTGTTACATTTAACACAAATGGCTTGTGGGAATTTAAAAAGAGGAAAGATGTTTCGGACTTTCTCCGCAAACAAAGTGCAAATATTTTCTTGCTACAAGAAACACACTGGAAAACAGAGGCAGAGAATGTGATCAAAGTGGGGTTTTGAATGTATTATTGCTGGGCCAGACTGTGCAAGCAAAGGAGTAGCTGTTCCCTTTAAAAACAATTTTGAGTATAAAATACATATTTTGAAGGACGATGAAGGGCGTTATATTTTGATTGATATTCAAATGTTGAATAAGCGTTTGACACTTGCAAATTTATATGCACCTAGCAGTGGAGACCATCCTGAGTTTTTTTTTTGATAAAGCGATAAATGAAGTCGTGTCCATGGATAATGAACTAAGTGTCACTGGGGGTGATTGGAATTGATAGTAATCAGCCATGAAGTGTGTATCGTGCTAGAACTCAAAATAATTGATTTTATGAACAGTTATGACTTGGTTGATGTCTGCAGAACTTTACATAAGGACACTAGAAAGTATAGCTGGAGACGCTTTAACAGTACGCAAAGAAGTAGGCTAGATTACTTTCTTGTGTCTGAGGTGCTTGGTCTCGTGCTGACATTATGCCTGGATATTTTTCTGATCATTCACTTGTTTGTATTGGTATTAAAACTGGTATTGTTAAAAGACACCGCCCTCTGTGGAAATTTAACAATTCACTTCTTCGAGACATGACATTTGTAAATCTGATAAAACGGGTGATTTTGGATTTGAAGAAACAATATGCTGTTCCTGTGTATGATAAAAATAATATACATAAAATAGATGAAGAAGAGTTGCTTTTGACAATTAAAGATTAACTTTTTTTTTTTTTTTAAATGATCCTGTTAAAGATTAGAGGTAGTTGTATTTCTTATGCTTCCTTTAAAAAGAAGGAAGAGACAAGGTTAGAAAATGAAATCATGTCCATTATTAAACATCTGGAAGATAATCTTAATCAAACCAATGTACACCAGCTGGAAGAAAAAAGGCCGGAGTTGATGGAACTAAGAAAGAAGAAAGTAGCTGGCATGATACTTAATAGTGAGATCACATGCAAAATGGATATATATGAAGGTGAACAGAATTCAAAATACTTTTTTAATCTGAAAAAGAAAAAGAAAAAAAAGAAGACATTTTGTACAGAAGGCAATGTGTTTTATTCAAAAAGATGATGGCAACATTATTCATGACAGTAATTTAATTACCCATGAAGTTAAGACCTTTTATGAGAATTTGTATGCATCACATGAGAATAACATTATACATTGTAATACTGATAATATAATTATAAATACTCCAACCTTATCACAAGAGGAGAGTGACAAGAAGCATTGTCATCTATTAAGCAAATGAAAAATGACAAAAGTCTTGGTTCTGATGGCTTTACAGCTGAGTTTTTTTAATTCTTTTTCACAGACTTGGGTACATTTATGGTTCACTCTATTAACTATGGGTTCTACAGTGGCCAAATGTCAGTCACACAAAGACAAGGGGTATAAAATACATATAGGTATTCTCCACAGATGTACTTGTATACCCAAGGGGGAAAAGTGATTTTTTGGGGGAAAAACTGGAGATCTATCACTCTGCTGAATACTGTGTACAAAATTGCATCTTCATGTATTGCTGCTAGACTTAAGACTGTTCTGCCAAAGTTGATCAGTGATGAACAGAAGATTTTTTTGAAAGGCAGATATATAGGGGAAAATATTAGGTTATTGTATGATACATTGTTGTATGCTAATCAACATCAAATACCTGGTCTTCTTCTGATGGTGGACTTTGAGAAGGCAGTGTGGCCTGGTCATTTACTGAAAAATCTTTGTGTAAGTTAAAGTTTGGGAAAGACATTACAGGATGGATTTTGACATTTTACGCCAACATTAATTCATATATGCATGTGAATGGACAATATTCTCAATGGTTTGACATGAAAAGAGGTACGAGACAGGGTGATCCACAGTCTCCTTATTTATTTCTTATTTGTGCAGAACTGATAGCCTTAATGATACATCAGAAAATGAAAATATACACATCCTAGATGAAGAAATATTGTCATCACAGTTTGCAGATGATACAACCTTTTTCCTGGATTGTACAAGAGAATCGTTTTGCTCATGTAGGTGTGTCTTACAGCAGTTTGCTTCAGTGTCTGGTCTAAACATTAATGTTGATAAAACTAAGGCTGTATGGATAGGATCACGAAGAAACTCAAAATTTAGATTTATGCCAGAAATTAATCTTGACTGGAACCCTGTAACATTCACAGTTCTAGGTGTTGTATTCTCCACAGATGTACTTGAAACAGTTACAATCAATTTTGAAAACAAGCTAAATGAAATGAAGAAAGTGCTAATTGCCTGGTCTAGAAATCTTAGCCCCTTTGGGAGGATAACAGTAATAAAATCCTTAGTCATTTCCAAAATAACCCCACCTACTGATGAACCTCCCAGATCTTGAAGAGTTTTTTAAGCAATTGAATAAGCTTTCGTATAATTTTCTTTGGAATGGTAAAAATGATCAAATAAGATCTGGTGTGTGTCGAGCATATGAAGTTGGTGGTTTGAAAATAGTTGATATAAAATCGATTCTGGCTGCATTGAAAATCAGTTGGCTTAAACATATTCTACATGATGATGGAAAACTTTCAAAAATCCTACAAGCTACTGATTCAGAATGTAAAACAACAAGTGGTGGATTTACGAACATAATCATGCAAAGAGTTAAAAAAAAGAAAAGAATTTTGGTTTAATGTATTCAAACACAGAAGAAAAAAAAATGTCTGCCAAATGTACACCTGTAACTTTTGATGATTTTGTGTCCGAATGTCTACATTATAATGTTAATATATGCAGAGGAAAAAGGGTCGTATGTATTAGAAATTGGATGGACTGTGGCATTGTTTCCCTGGGACATTTTCTTGGTCCACATGGATACCTATCCTACAATAAATTTAAAGCAAAATTTCCCAATGTCAGGACTGATTTTTTGTGTGAAGGGATACTGACTGCAGTCAAAATTAATGTTATCAAAGAAGATTGGGTTTGGATATAAAACAGAATTTTGTTCTTGGTGATGCATTTGTATGGAGATATTTGTACAAATCTAGTGTTAAAGATATTTATTCATGCCTTGTAAAGACTAGTAAGACACCAATGTGCATAGAAAAATGGAGCAAAGTCCTTGCTGTTGAAATTGACACTAAGGCAGTCTTCAATAAAATGTTCAGGATCACATGTGAGAAATGTCTCACATGGTTCCAGTACAAATCATTATGTAATTTGCTACCCACTGGCCGCTTCCTATTTTAGCGACAGCTTGCAGATTCACCTGTCTGTGTCTTCTGCAAAGGTGCTGAAGAAACTTTGTTACATACGTTTGGGATTGCCCCAAAATCCAAGACTACTGGTTCGATGTACAGGGATGGCTTCATACCAGCTTCACATATTGTACTGATATAATATTTTTAAAAGAGCTTGCTATTCTTGGCAGTAAAGTGAATATGGTCTCTGACGGAATACTGGATTTGTGTATCCTTATAGTTAAATACAACATTTTCATCTCAAACATTTAGGCGTGGCGTGGTACCATCCCACACCTAAATGTTTCTACTAGATTTTTGAAGAATAGAGCTGTTCTGGAGAAATATTATCATACCTTAAATGGCAGACTAACAAATTTCATGCTGATTGGATGCTGTACAGTTCACTCCTTCCACGAGTAGCTCACTACTTTCAGGAGTCTTTTGTTTTTACTCAGCCTTGCTATTAATATTACCAATTATTAAGTCTTTTGATAATACTTATTGAAACACTTGACAGATAGCATATAATTATATACATGTGTGTACACGTCTCTCTCTCTTACCTCTCTGTCCTTCCCCCTCTCTCTTCCTATCTGCTTCACCAGAGTGCAAGATGAATTTAGGTATATATGTTTTCTATTGTTGCTGTTTTTTGTTGTTTTTGTGTTTGTGTTTTGCCTTTGTCTTCTGTTTGGTGTCTGTCTTAGTCTCTTGTAGCTTTACATGTTATACAATGCTTGTTATTTTGATATATCCCCATACTGAGATTAGCTACTCACATACTTAATAGTCACTGTATGGCATATACATGTATTGATCTTGCCGTTGTTATTTGTAGGTTTAATGTGAAAATTAAAAAAATTAAAATAAAATAAAAAAGAGGGAAAAAAAGGAGACAAAACAAATAAAAATAAAATCAGCATCGCCATTATTAAAAAAGAAAAAATTATGAGGTTCATTTGAGTATTAATGTTGTTATGATTTCAAAACAAAACAAAAATGAAAGTGTTTTTGAGGTGAGTCAGAAGGATGTGATCAATAGTGTTGAAGGCTGCACTTAGATCCAGAAGAGTCAAAATGAGAGAACCTTTGAGGATGCTGCATACAGAAATGAAGGTCCCCTCTGGTGGTAACCAAGGGCTAGCGGGGACCTTAATTTCTGTATGCAGCACCCTACTGCTGGGCAGTCAGACCATACATATGCAAATCTGGTCACCCACACACATTACATTACTGATATTCAAGCTCAAAAAAACAAAACAAACAAAAAAGATACAGTGGCTACATAAGGCATGGCTGCATAATTTGTCACCTGGGAAAAAAACTGTGTTGGGGTGACAAATTGTATTACAACATACCCCAAAGCTAATCACAACAAAAATGAGAAAGATAAAACCTCACCCCCACAAAAAAACAAAACAAAAAAAAACAACTAACATGGACAGTGTCCAAAAATGTTTATATCCGAGTTTCAGCCATAGGTCAGCCTATAACAGTAATTACTTTTTTTCCCCCCATGACTCTTTGTTTTACATCCACAAGTCACCAAACAATGAAGCAAACATGTCATTAACTCCATATAAATCCATGAGATTCGCACTTCACCTCTCTCAGCACATCCCCATTGAGTCCTGAATTTACACACATCTGATCTCTTGCAGTTCTATGAAGTCCATTTCCCCAGCTTCTAACTCTATGGAAGACATCAAAATCTGTTGTGTTTATTACAGAAACTTGACCCAAAGACAGTCTCCTACTGCCAGCATCAGCAGAAGAGTGTAAAGTACTGGGTTGAACCAGGGCTGCATCTGACATTAAACTGCCCAATGAATCTTCACTGGATAAGTCTCCATGTGAAGTTTCATCCTTAACACCAGTAACGTGGCTTTCTGAGACCGGATTTTCATTTGGGGCAAAAAACCCTTTGCTGCAACCACTTCCGAGCCTGATGGGGTGCTCTCCATCAGTAACAAAACTTTCCAACTTAAAATGTTGCTCCCATATGGGGCCTTCTGTGATACCTGTCCCATCCTTCACAGGGTCTTCTGCAACAGAGAGTCCACAACCATTCCTTTCTTCATCAGCAGCGCTTTTCTGAGTTATTTCACCACCCAAAGGATCGGTAACCATGTTTGGTTTCTCCACATTACCATTGCTGGAACAGCCATCAGATTTGCTGGTTGTTGGATTCTTTGTGCATGTTTTCAAACCCAGGTTGAAAGATGCACTTTGTTCATGGGTGTTAAAAGAAATGATGGCAGGCTGAATGTCCCTTTCTCTCAGCACAGCGGTGATGTTGAGTGTGTGATGAGGCAAGAGAGGCCCAGAGACTTCAAGTACACAACACTCGCCTGTCAGTGCTCCTCTGGGCAATTTGGCCACAGACTGATGAATCTGATGAAAAAAGTGATACATGTTGATACAAATAAAATACTTATGAACAGTAAATGCTCAGTGAACGGGTGTACAATTCAAGAAAATACATGAATGAACAAACAGAAATTTTTTAATGGCACATAAAATCTTCCACACAAAAACTTGCGTGTTCATAAGTTTTACTCTAGTACTTCCACTTTTTGTTTTGTGCATGCACTCACTTGGTCAGATTTTTTTTTAAAGAGAGAGAAAAAAATGTTTTTTAACCTTCGCCATACATCACTATAACTTTCTTCCCTTACGTTGTGGCTGAAAATTCATTTTTTAAAGAGGATCACTTACACCAGTGGGTAAAAATTCACCCATGACTTGAACATAATAATACTTTCACCATATACATTGTGAGTGAAAATTCACCAATGACTTTACATAGTAAAAATTTCGCTGCATATTTTATGGGTAAACATTCACCCGTGAGTTCTACAAAGCAGATTTCTTTATAGGCTGTGGGTGAAAATTAACCCATGATAGGGGTTTCCTCTTTCATCTAATTCGTGGCACAGCTGTGTAATGCAGTACCTCACTCAGACAGTTCACTAGGCTGAATGCACTTTCCTTCAACAGGTTGGTTGGTCATTCAGCAAGTTGCCAGATTTGTTCACACCTTCTCTCTCTCTCTCTTTGTCTGTCTGCACTAATTTGTTATGGTGACCGAGCCACAATGTAGCATAACTATGAAATAGCTGAGAGAATAGATATTGTGCATCAGATTGGCGAAAATGAAAATATGACCTTACTAGATTTTTAAGAACAACAAAGAACACTTTTCAAAATTAAATTCATTACCCGCTGCTATAAAACTTTCTTCCAGTATGTTGTGTGTGAAAATTCATCCTTACTTTATAACAGAATCACTTACACCATGTATGCAGTGTGTAAAAATTCACCCATGACTTTATCATAGTAAAACTTTCACTGCATACTTTTTGGGTGAAAATTAACCCATGAGTTTCACAGAGCAGACTTCTCTGGCATACATTGTTGGTGAGAATTCATCTAATTTGTGGCACAGCCGTGCAATGCAGTACCTCACTCAGACAGGTTGCTGGGCTGAATTCACTTTCCTTCAAATGGTTGGTTGGTTATGCAAATCATTCAGCAAGTTGCCGGATTTGTTCACATCTTCTCTTTCTCTTTCTCTCTGTCTACGCTAATTTGTTGTGGCAACCAAGCCACAATGTAGTATAGCTATGAAATGTCTGAGAGAATATATACTGTGCTTGGCGAAAATAAAAATATGAAATTACCAGATTTGTAAGAACAAAGAACACTTTTCAAAATCAGATTTATTAATGATTACTGGGTTTGCATACAACACATTAGCTCCAGATCGGCAAAAAGAATTATGTAATAACACCACTCAAAGAAAGCGCTTTGAGCTTTGTACAGGACAACCAGCACCTTGTAAAGTTGTTTCAGTGTAGTGCTGCATTGTGTACAAGTCATTGTGGATCATCCATAGAAAAGAGGAGAGAGAAACACAAACACACTCACAGACAGAGTGTGTGTGTATACTGTGTCTGTGTGTTATCAACTGTCAAGAAGAGTTGCTGGCTGCCCAAGGTTCTCGACCAAATTCAGCGGTTTTAGCGGTCTGATTTTTCTCACCATTGTTACATCCCTGGCTGCCATCTGCCAACATGTTGGTTCTCAAGTTCAGCTACCACTGGTATGGGTGAAAATTCACCCCCTTTACTGTGTACGCCCTGCAGGGTTCTTTGAAAACATGGGTGATTTTTCACCCAGGATGTAAAAAAAAAATTACTACTGATTTTTCTTTTCACAAGCGTACATATTCTTTTGCAAGCATGGGGGGGGGGGGGGGGGGGGGGGGGGAGTAGCAGACAACGTCATGATATTTCCATTTGTAAGTGAAATATTTGTTGAGTTACGAATTTTTGAATGAATTTTTACATGTGCGGCAAAGGTTTTAATGTCACATTGTGTGTAAATCATCACTGATCATCCACAGAATAACAGAGAGAGACAGGCAAACAGGCACACAGACACAGAGGAAAAGAGAGAGTGTGTAAAATCTGTGCGTGTGTCTGTGTGTTATCAACTGTCAAGAAGAGTCACTGGTTGCCCGAGTAGTAGCCAGTCCAGTTTCTTGCCACTGTTTACACCCTGGCTGCCGTCTGCGCAGACCATCCCAGTTCTCAAATTCAGCCACCATTGGCATGGGTGAAACTTCACTATGTACGCCCTGCAGAGCTCTTTCAAAGCATGTGTGAATTCTCACCAAAATCTGTTGTTGTTTTTTAAATTATTTAAAACATTTATATTTCACAAACATACACAATCTTCAGCATGCACAAAGTATGACAAAGTAGTTGACAAAGTAGTCATGAAATTTCCTTTTCATAACTCCAATTTGTTTTAGTTATGAATTTTTTAATGAATTTATGGATGAATTTTCACCCATTCCATTTTAAATTTTATCTTTTGCAGACCAAGATTCAAGACCAATAGGTCAAGGATGGGATGCTAACATCCTATTAACTTTGGGACAACAAACAGCAAATTGTAAAAATTGGGCGAACCTTACTTTTAAACTTTGAATGCCCCTCCTTCGAGGAGGAAGTGAACCACAATATTCAGTGCCTCTACTAGTCCTGCCTGGGATGGTTGATGAAACAAAACAGGGCAAGGGGAGAGTGAAGGAAGATCCTCCACCCACTAAAACATGTTCCCTGATTCCACAACCCCCAGGAGGAAAGGATTTGATACCTGCCACCCCAAATGGCCAAGAAATTGGTGACTCTGCAACCCAGAGTTATAGGTCTTACCAGAATTTGCAACCCACAGTCACCACCGGGGCACTGGGTAAGGGGATCAGGGCGAAGTCATCAGGGGTGCTGCCGAATGGAAGAGGTCCCTTTGACACATGGGGGCCTTTTCTTTCTTGAGAAGAATGAGGAAGGGCAAGGTGTCTCCTAAGATGGTGAAGGCTGGGAGACAGTGGCTTGCTTACATTTCTTGAACTGGTCACCAGCCTATAACCAAAAGCCCTTCCTCTTGGTGGATAGCCATGCACTCCATTACCATCTGCTGGCTTGCTTTTTTTCCTAGCTGAGAAACCAGGCAAGGCTTCCGGGAAAAAAGATCTGGGAAGAATTCAATGGGAGAGGAATGGCCCCTCTATAAAAGTGTAAAAGACACAAAAACCATATCCTTTCTCAGTAACTGGTAGACTACCTGTAGCCTTGGCAAGTGGCCAGTGGGATTGATGCCCTTCGACAGCACCTATATGAGGGCACAGGCCAAGGCCTTTGACTCCTCCTGAGAGATCTGCATCAAGCAATTTCTTATTCTTAATAAGGAAAGGCAAACCATCTAAAACATGGCCAAAGATCAGTCTGATGCAGAGCTCCAGGCATGCCATGTTTTCCCATTGCCTGAGGGCAGAGAGAGAAATGAAAGCCCCTGCCGGCCTGACATAAAGAGGGGTCCTTACCAGGAAAGGCAGTATTCATTACCTGAACCATCCCCTCAAGCATGCTGTTTGGTTGTAAGGCCACCAGTCCCTCACCAAAAGGAGTGGACTGCCCCCGTAGAACTGCCCAGTCAAGTCTGGTTTGGAAGAGGGCTTGCCCACCGGTGACCCAACAATATGGATAGTGTTTCTGTAAGTGTAAGAGAGCTCCACGACATATCAAAGTTGGGAGGCAATGATGCCAGTTTGTGAAATCGAGTCCTCTGGCTTGAAGGACCTACTCATCCGTCCTCATCCCCCAGGTCCATTATCTGTTGGGGACACAAAAGAGACACTGCATCATCAGAATACTCCCATGGATGGCCAAATGCTGAGCAAGCCACAGAGATGGGCTGCTGTGGTGGACCACCATTACTACCAGTTTGGGTCTGTGGCAGTACAGCACAGGGTGGAGCCGAGGGACTGCATTGGTTAGGGGTACTGAGGACCCCATAACCAAGGTGGTCAGAAACCAGGGGTCACCCATGCTCTACAGTCTACCCCTTTGACTATGTGTGTGTGTGTGTGTGTGTGTGTGTGTGTGTGTGTGTGTGTGTGTGCGTGTGCGAGCGCGTAGGCGTGTGTGTGCGCCTGCAAGTGGAAGTTTGCTTTGACTGTGTTTTGTTCTTTGCAAAGTGGAAGTTGCTCTGTTCAGTGAACTTGAGTTTAAACACCAAGTGACCATGGCTACGGGGGAGGGAGGGAGGCAGGGGAGCGGGGCATGAGAGCACTGAGGTGCCGGGGTGTCCATAGGGCAGGAAGCGGGATGGAGGGAGGGGAGGGTAGTCCATGGGCCAGGTATCAAACCCCCCCCCCCCCCCCCCCCCCCGGGAATTTTGGAGACAATGATTTTTGGATAGCTCAGTGTGTATCTTTTCAGTATCTGCTTGTCTGCAAGATGAACTACTCTGCTTTTAGGGATTATCTGAGATGGTACATTGTAGCTTAATCGCATGTATAAAATGGGCGTGTCCCCTACAAATCCCAAACAACAAGCAGCTATACCATTGTTTCGACACACAGAAATACTGCACATACTGGTATCAATGGGTAGCACTGCTCTTGTGGCTGCTGTTGTCTTACACAGGTATGGTGGCCTGAATTACGCGTGTGGGATTAATGAAGATTGAAAAAGAACAAATGTCACGTTGCAGAATTTTGTACAATGCTCATGTAAACAAAATTGAACAAAAGTGCTTCATTTACCACCAAATGTATCATGGCGACAGAGAGAGTCACAGAGAATGTTTGATTAACACCTGCATTAATGGATGACATCATGGAATAGAATATACTCAAGTTCAAAAGTTAAGCAACCTTTTACAAAAATGCACATAATTATGTTCAACCCTCAATAAACTACTTCCACAAAACTGCTGCAGATGCTGGATTATTCACTGGTCTACCTCCATTTAACCTGAAATCAGTTTCACAGTACTCTATACCCCATGGAAGATAGGCAAGAAACATGCCCGATGTATGCAAAACTTACCAGTTTTGCCTTTGTTATGTCTCAGTAAAACAGTTTAGGTTTAGGAGCTTGATGCCACCAGATCACATCTCTGGTTTGGCTTAATTCAGCATGCAACTGCTGGACAGTTTCATGTATCAGCTTGCAGTCAGCAGGCTCTTTGCCATTATGCCAATACAGATGAACAGCTAGGAAATGTCAAAGATATTCACCAAAGTGGTTGTCCACACTGTGAATGATTTGACAAATCATTACTGACTTTCTGAAATGATTATCTGACTTTGATATATAAAACATTTTTTAATGCATTACTCTCTTTATTTCTTACTGCTTATCATTATAGCTTGGGTGTATTTTCCCCAGCCAAAGATACCAAAGCCGGTGCCATAGATGGTTCCAAACCTGAATGTCCCTTACTGTGAGTGACACTGAATGCATGCCCAGCTTAGACATATATGTCAGCCTCAAACCTGGAGCCATCAAGATTCTCAAGCTCTGTGTATTCTTGATAGTCATCTTCCTTTTGGGGCTGCTCTGCCTGGATTTCAACCAGGTCTTGCAGCATGAAGAAACAGTCTGTCCAGTATACCTCCCACTTTTCCAGTCACAGTATGCAAACCATGGCCATCTGCTCGTGGAATGGTTTTAGTTGCCTTAACTGCAGAATATCAAGAGTGCTTGAAAGCTGGCCCTTTTGCTTTGCATTATCAATGCATCTCTGCATGGTGGCATTGCGACTGTTCAACAAGGATGAGGTGTGTTGACACATTTTGTTGACATCTATCACTTATTTACCACAAACAAGACATCTGTCACTGGGCAACAGCTAGCATTGTGGTTGCTGACGGATTTGCTGTTCTCACTTTTTGGAGGATTGCACATCACTCCCTTCTGATGGATTCTTTTGTCTGAAAATTATTCTGCAGTCATTCATAAAGTAGTACAATGTGTGATTCCCATGCAGATTCGGTATATACTCACATATTTCATCCACCATATCAGGACTAGACCATTGCACATGTTTACGTTATTTAGTTCTTGGATTTGTATGCCTCATCAACCGCACACGGTTGCTTCAGGACAAATCACAGTCACAGTTTCTTACGAGCAAAAAGCTGGCTCACACAGAACACAATCAGTAGCAAACATCCCAGCCAAAACAGTCAATAATTGGCACATATCACTATCTACAACTGCAAAAGATACTTCCAGACAGATTCCTTGTAACGCATTCAGTATAAAATTACAGAACAATTGATCAGATCACAAGTATGTCTAAATCACCTTTCTGAGGCACAGTAACACATGTTTTGGTGCCTATTTATAGTCTGCAGGTATTCAACAGTGCTTAAATCAATTGACTATGAGCAGTGTGACCAATTTTATTTCGCAGGCTAACGCGGGAATTCACTTCAGCCAAGACTAACGCAACTGAAAAGTATGGACAGGATTTGGAAAAAATGAAGGTGAATGGACCGGGGAAGCGGAAATTAGGACAAGGAAGAAATTATGGCACTGACTAAGCATACTTGGCTATATTCTGACCTGCTCCGTGCTTTTAAAGGAAAACATTCATCAGCTCTGGGGATTTTAACAGAGGGACCTTAATTTTTCTGCGTCCACAGTGCCCAATAACAAGGACATATTTAAGACAAAGAGAAACGGAAAGCTACAACATATTAAATTGTTCAAACAATAAAACAATATATGGAAATGGCCTTTTTTGTCATAATAAATGAGTTGCTAAGAGACAAGGTCATCGCAATTTGGAATTCCATATAGTGCATTTATTAGAACCAGCACCACAGACACAAACAGCAACAGTTCACTTGCAGACAACCTGAAATGTGTACTTTGATGGTCTATAGGTTGGCTCATGGCCTAAAGGGAGAGGTGTAGTGGCGAGTAGGGGATGGGAGGGCCGATAAGGGCCGGTTGTTTAGGTGAGGAGGCGGAGAAAAGGGGTAAAGGGGTAGGTAGGGAGATAATCTGGCACTCTGCGCACCGCCAGCGAAATTGCAGCATATATATCTCACCGCTAACATGGCCAGCCTGTTTGATTTTGGAGCGTTTTTGTCTGAATGGGGACTCCCTAAAGCTGTCGCCAAGGCTCTAGGCGAGGAGGATTTCTGTTCCAAAGCGGCCTTACTGGGTCTCACAGAAGAGGACATTCGTAGCTTTGAGCTGAAGAAAGGGGAGATGGCGGCCCTACGCACGGCTGTGGGCCAGTTGCAGGCCGAAGGGGGTGGCGGGCCACTCGCCCCCAAGACTGCCACACCTGCACCGTCCTGATGTCCGTCCGTGCTCCTGCATGACATGCTGAAAACGAATGCTGACGAAGTTGACATCAGTGCCAGGGGAACCGTCAGACCGTCAGAGTAGATCTGGACTCCCAATTCTACCTCTATAACGCATCAGGTGAGGCAAAGCCGCACTTGATCACAGATTTTGTGTCAGATACTGTGACCGACACAGAGGAAATTTCATTGGGACCGGGAGTGACACTGAAACCGACTAGCGGGACTAAACTGAAGCTGCACGCCGTGTCCCCGGTGATGTGCATCGCTGCCAATGCCCGCATCATGGCAGCCCTCTACGACAATGACGACCTGGACCATGGCGCCGCCAAAGACTACATGGCCTACACGGCGAAGATCAGTGAACTGGCATTGAGATACATTTGGGCTTCGGTTTTGGCGTATGACCAAGAGTACTGACATTGACAGGCAGCAGCCAGGTTCCGATAGGGGTCGGACTCACAGCACCTGTGCACAGTGCTGCTGAAAGAGAAGGCAACAACACCAACGGGCATCAAGCCGCGTGGAGGGCAGACAGGCCGCCGAGTTGGACCCAGCAGCAAAGAAGTGTACATACAACTACGGAAAGTGTTCTTACGGACCGCGGTGTAACTTCGAACACGTGTGTCTGCTGTGCCTACAGGCCCACCCCCAGTCAGATCATCGCCAGCAACAGGCGACAACCAAGCAGGAATAGGATCAGCTGCAGTCAGCAGATCAGGTGGGACATTCCTCCTCTTTCCAACTCAATAGCCCGTTTGAGCCTCTAAACCTATTCACGTGTGAATTTCTCGGTAATTACCAGTCTCTTGCATCCAAAGTCTCTGAATGGGAAAGGCAACTTGTGTGTGCCGCAGGTACCGGCGAACGAAAAATCTATAGCTATGTATGCTGCCTATTTAGCTAGAAGACTTCGGCCAGCATCCGTGCAACAGTATTTGAACATTGCGAGTCATGCATCTTGAGGCGGGCTTAAGCAATCCGTTGAAATATTGCTGGTTCATCTCTTCAACCTTAAGAGTGGTGGTGGTGTGTATGTGTGTGTGTGCACGCGTGCGTGCAAGTGCGCGTTTTTGTTTTTTGTTTTTCCCTGTTGTTTTGTGTGTGTGTATATATATATGTTTTGCTTTGAATTATCATACGTTTAATTTGAATTCTATTAATTTACTTATTATATTGATGGTTTGTTTCTAAGAAAATGTCCTCTCAATGAGAATAAAGTATTATTTTTTCTTATATTACTAGTGTTTGCTGCTTTATTTGCTGGTTGTATGCTCATATATATATGTATGTGTGCGTCTGCGTGTGAAAGTGTCCGTTTCTGGCATCTGAAATGCAGTCGATCTCTCGCTGTGAGAACAGAAAGCCGTAGTCCTATGCAGACTCCAGGGCAAAAGGTATGACTGTGAACAGAAACAGCGCAATCACGCCAGATATATTATTATGTATTAAGAAGTTGAAAATGAGTGACAGAGATCACAGATTTTTGGGGCAGCATGCCTTGTTATGTTTTTCGGCCTGTTTCATAAGGCCAACCTGTTTGCAAAACAAAAGTTTGATGCGGACAAACATTTCACCAGGGACTCTTTTGTGCTCGACGCTGACTGTTCGTTGACAATCTGTGTCCGGTGGTCCAAGACCATCCAATGCCGGGAACGAGAAATCAGGGTCACACTACCAGCCCTCCACCCTCACCCCCTTTGCCCCCGTGTCAGCGGTCTGCCAAGCGCTCTGCGCTGCTGTCCATCAGTCCCCAAAGGCGCCAGCCTTCCCCATGTCAGGAGCGTTGTTTGACAAAAAGCTGAAGGCGGTCACCCAGGGACAGGGTAACTTGTCAGGGCACAGTTTCCGTCCGAAGGGGCCTGCTGGGCACTGAGCCAAAACATTCTGGGGGAGATCATCAAGATCATGGGAGACTGGAAGTCGACTGTTTACATGTCATACCTTGACCAGTTGCCTCAGCTGGTGCTACACTATTACAGGGTCATTTTTTTCTCACGCGCTCCCACGTACATGTAGTTAAACAAGACAGTGGGAATTCATCATCATCTGATTTGGGGGGTATTGGGAGGAAAGGTGTTGTTTGGAATTATATTCGTGAGGGTTGAAGTGTTGACTACCACTGACCTACTGTTTGTATATATATAGGGTATGGAATAAACAGTTCCTTGTTTTGATGCCCAAACCAGGTTTTAAGTCAGTTGATGTGGGTGCGCGTGTGTGTGTATGCACGTGAATACAGATGCTTAACAGAACGGCAAGGTTTAAGTGGAAGTTGCACTGTTCAGTGAACTTGAGTTTAAACACCAAGTGACCACAGCTAGGGGGGAGGGATGGAGGCGGGGGAGGGGGGCATGAGAGCACTGAGGTGCTGGGGTGTCCAGAGGACAGGAATTGGGATGGAGGGAGGGGAGGGAGAGGTGTAGTGGCGAGTAGAGGATGGGAGGGCCGATAAGGGCCGGTTGTTTGGGTAAGGAGCTGGAGAAAATGGGTAAAGGGGCAGGCAGGCAGGGAAAGAATCTGGCACTCTGCGAAGCGCCAGGAAGATTGCCCACCCACCCAAACCCTTTTTCCTATCGTAAACTTTGCGCTTAACGTCTGCTGTTGTGTTTGTAATATAGTGCTTTAATGCATTGCTGTTAACGATTTGCTGACTGCGAAAACGTTGAAAAGACCACTTTGACGTTTGTTTTTACCAAGGAGTTTACATGTCAGATGTGTGTTAACTGATGATGTCACTTCTCCAGTCTGTGTATATGTAGGGAGGGTGTTGTTTGGAATTATATTCGTGGAGGGTTGAAGTGTTGACTACTACTGACCGACTGTTTGTATGTAGGGTATGGAATAAACAGCTCCTTGTTGTGATGCCCAAACCAGGTGTTCAGTTAGTTGATGTGTGTTTGTGTGTGTGTGCGCGCGAATACAGATGCTTAACAGAACAGCAGGGTTTAAAGAGTACATTATTAGTATTAACAGGAATGGCAAAACTGGCAAAAAAACACAAATAACAACCGAGATCATTACTGATATACAAAACAATACACAAAGGGAAGAAATTCTAGTGGGAAAGACTACATGGGATAAAACAGAAAGAACCCACCCAAGATCAGCCCTCTGCCTAAAAGATCAAACAGATGTGACCGGTGCTGGAGGGTGTTGTGAGAAGTTTTTGGGGGAGCATGTTTAGTTGTTTGCTAGTGGCTTTACCAGGAATAATGCATTAGTCACTTAGTGACAGACATACAGTATGTAAAATTATAACCAACAACTACATGGTAGACTGTCAGCATGGGAGAATACTCTCAGCTGACCCATATAAGCAGCTTTAAATAAAGAGACATTGATCAGGAAGGGCTGAAAAAAAGTTTTTCATTAATTGATGTTTTATATATATATATATACACACATGTCTTTTTATGTTAAGAAGAATTCAGTTTCAAAAAGCAAAAATTTTCAGATTTGAAATATCTTGCCCAGAGAAGTAACTTTGCAAGTACAAAAACTCTTTACTTGACCTTTAGATTCAAAAAGGATGCTTTAAAAATTTATATCTAAAAAATAAAATGGCCACAATGGTGTTCAAGCTTTGTGGCAATTGAACATAGGCAAGGAAACACAATGACTTTACTGTTTGAAGTGGTCAACTAAAAATGTGTCTGGTGAAATGGTGGCGTATTTTGCAATGGGCACCTATTTTTGTTCAGGGGAATGATCAAGCTATCCAAAATATACTGACAAACACCAAAATATTTTTATGACTCTGAAAAGGAGTTTGGCACTTCTTACTGATAATGGGTGTCAACAACACAGGATCACTTTGGAACACCTGGATCAGAGAAAGAGAGAATACCTTATTACTCTTGAGCGTAGCCCCTCTGAAGACTGTTGGGGAGAGTATAGTTGGCGGGATGCCAGCCTGGGGCCCTGTCAGTGCAATACAGCTGCGGAAGTTGATGAGGAAATTGAACAAGGCCTGCACTTCACTTCCCTCACAGAGCACAAGTGATTGGGCACGTCGATCCACCTGCTGGTGACTAATTCTATGTTAGGGAAAAATGTACATATTTGTCTATATATATATATGTATATATATATATCAGTCATTCTCCTGAAAAACTGGTCAAAATTGTGACATAGAGGGTAAAAATTCAAACTGTGAATTTTTTAATTCTATTATTTGGGAATGAAAGCTTGACATCTCTTGTGTTCATAAATATAAGACATAAATTGACAAGGTGACAGAAACTTAGTTAATTGTTCATTATGTTACGTCATAAGTCAGTGTTTGGTGTGTTACAGAAGACAACAGAAATGCATGAATAGAGTCGGCTCAGTGGCCAGTTTGTCTCTTGCCTTTTTTATTATACAATATTTCCTAATTAATAAAGGAATATCTGTCACTTCTGACATAAAAAAAAATTGTCCTGCATCTTTGGTTTAAAATGTCTTCTTGGAAGTACAGACATGCACAAAATAGATTACACATTTCTTTTCCTTAGTCCCCCCCCCCCCCCCCCCCCCCAAAGTAATTTGGAGGAGGGGGGGATGCATTGCACTAACTTGGTCTGAACCGTATATATAAATATAGATGTCAGAGGGATATTTGTTTCCTGCTTTCTGAAGTTAATAACCGATCGCATTTAATTAGTAATTTGTCTCACATGTTATGTGGACATCATCACAAGTACAAAAGGATATAAGAATAACACACTTGAACCATTGACCAAAAAACTTAATAAACAAGTATATTTATTACAAAAGCAATGTTCTTTCCACATTTTCTTGATTGGAACTGGTATTGACCTGTGCTTTAGATATCGGGATAGCCAAGAGCGGCAACAGTCTTCTCTCTCTCACAGCCTGTGTAAAAGCAAGAAAAAAAATTCACGGTGTCTTACCCTGTCTTGTGATAATGTACCATCAAACTAATTTGGATTGCAAAAGTTTCAGTATTTCTGAAGATCTAGTAGAAACGATTGTGGCTTTGACATTGAACATCACAAAATGATATTTTTGAATGATACTCTGGCTGATGATGATGCATCACCATACTAAGTTTGACCGATCAGAGATATTGTCTGGGCAAACATTCACTGAAGTTCAGAACTTTCACTGTGACCATGACCTTGAATACAGCAAAGCAACCTTTTTACAAGGCACTCCAGCTTATGAACATGCACTGTCAAACTAAGTTGGTCGCCCCAAAAAATCAGCAGTTCAGAACATATAATAGAAATAGTCATATTTGACTGTACACTCAAACTGAGTTTGGTTGCAAAAGACTCACTGGTTTAGAACTAATAAAAGATATAGTAGAAACTGTCATACTTTGATTATATAAGCCCACACTGTGACCTTGACCTTGAAGATAGCATCCCGTTTTTTCGCATGACATTCTGGCTCATGGTGGTGCACCACAATACCAAGTTTGGTTACAAAAGGTTGCAAAGAAACACTCAGCAAATACGTGTCAGGAGCATTACATCCCTCACCCCTGAAGACACCACAATGCTTTCCCTTTTCTAGTAAAATAGTACACCACACACAGTGCAAAAAGAGGTCAAATGTTTCTGCCGCAAGTCAGCTGATGTGGACTGGTATGTTAGAGCAGGTCGAAAGTCAATGGTACAAGGAGAAATAATTATTTTATCTCATCAACCACCCCTGAAGAAATAACTAATTTATTTTGTATCTACTCTTTTTTCATCAATCAAGCATTAACAATTAGGTCAAATGTGGTTATCTAGTAAGCTGATGAAAAACAACAACAGTTTTTTAGTTTCCATTGTGAACAAGTCACAATATCGTGATACACACTCAGAAGACACGATCAGTAACATGCAAGACACTGATTATCTTTCCTTTTTGTTTGGAGCTGTTAATAGCAAGCAACACACAATAAATACCATTTGAAAGTAAGAACTGGCCTCCTTCTTTCTCATGAAACCTGTTTTTATTCAATCATGAATGATTCCAAGGAAATATCTGCGATCAGCTAACCTTCCCAAAGCCATGTCACAAATGGCGGCCATGAAAATGTTGTGATTTTTACCAAAATAGGCTCACAGCGCAAGAAATAATAAAGCATTTACCCATTGTGGTATTTCCCTTATTTCTCCAAACACATTACATCAGAAATATAATGGTAGTTTAAAAAGTTTCATGTTTTAGTTTCATTTTTATTTCATCAGGAAAGCAGAACCCTCTTTGGTCCAGTTTTCAGGAGAAAGATATATATGTTAGTCAGCTCCCTAAAGAAAGAGAGAGGACTCGCAAGGTAATCTGCTCAGTTTCATCTCAATTCAGGATGGAGCAAAGAATTCACACAAGATTGAAACCTGTGATTCTTGTTTAAAAAATTAGACATTACACAACACTGTAGATAATAATAATTAAAGAACTAGACATTACACAAAACTGTAGATAATAATAATTAAAGTATTTGTAAAGCACAAAATCTGAAACAAGCGTGACAAGACATGCCAGCACTGTAAGTACACCACTTTGGTGGATATTCAAAAACGTCACTATAAAAAGCTACTGCTGCTAGTCACTCATGCAGAATCGCATGCAAGTGCAGTGAGTCTGCTGGAGAGCAGAGAACAGCGTTATATAAAAGCAACCAACAGCAACAACAACAGTCTGCTAGTTCTGTCAATTTAAAAAAAAAAAAAAAAAAAAAAAAGGCTGCTGGTAACACCATCACAATTCTTTCCTTGTTAGATAAATTATAGTAGTCGATGATACTGGCGGCCAATTTATTTTTATTGCATGCTTTATGGCAGTGTCATATTTGTTTATAAGTTTGCAAACTTATAAAAAATTAGGTGCTTAGTATAATTTTATATATTCATAGTTACTATTTGTGATGTAGATTTTCAAAATAATTCATAGGAGTGGGAACAGGACTTAGATTAAATAGATTTGGGATTTGCAGTTGCAGAACTTTTGAGTCTGGCACATAATTTGGTGTTTGTGTTTCTGACCCAGACTTATTTCTTGATTTTGGGGTAGATAAGTAGGTGGACTGTGTATGTAGTGAATGACTGGCATACTTTAGGGCCCTAGTTTCAAATCTATAATAGTGTTTAGGGGTATGGGTCGTGTTGTAGTTAATTAGGTTAATTGCTGCCGATTCGGTTCCACAGCCGAGTTTGCGTTGCTAATATTTTATTTGAGCTTCATTTGATAGACTAGGCAACAATGATCATTGTTGATAAATAGGTAATGGTCCACAGTTTTTAGCTTTTTAATCCACATTAAAATGCAATTAATGCTTTTTGAGTTTGGGCCCAATTAAAAGTTTAAAGTAACACAAGATAGTAACACAAGATAGGCTTCTTAATGGGCAGTTTAATGTTGCTGACAGAATCAGAAAAAGGAATGGTCTGAATGCCAAGACTAACTGAGTCAGGGACAGAAATGGTGGAAGGTTTCAAGGGAGACGAAAAGGAAAAAAAGGGAGCTTCTGTTTTGTCGTCATTAAGTTTGTGCAGATTTTCAGTCATCCATGTTTTTGTGCCATCTCTGCATGCATTCAGTAGTTCGGTGAGGCTGGTCACTTCACTGAGAGGAGCAAATTTCTGGTGTTGTGCGTCATCCACAAAAAGGTGTGATTTACAAAGTGATTAGCAATGATATTAGAGACAGATATAATGTATAGGATGAAGACAACAAGCTCTGAGCCCTGAGCTATTATGGTGACAAAGCCAAGTTATTGACTGCAGTGGACTGGTATCTGTCTGAGAGATACGACTGAAACCACTGGAGTGCAACAGGTTGAATATCAAACAGTTCAGGCAGGAGAGGAGTGGAACATTCAGTGGTCAAGTGTCAAAAGCTACAGTAAGATCTATTGTCAAAGAATATTGACATTTAAGATAAAACAAATTCCTTTCTGCTACATTTTGACAAATTTTGAAAGATCGATGAATGCGGAGCAACATGTGTAATATAGAAAAAGAAATTTGAATTTGAAAATGTTATTTTTTAAGTAGAGAATATATGACCAAACTGGTGAGCCATACCGGATGCGCTGTTTGTTTACGTAATGACAGCTGACCCTCACGCAGGGAGATTTCATGCCTGCTTTCATCGGAGGACTATTTTGAGGTAAGTTTATAATGTAACTGCAATTATAGCTAAAAACAACATCTGTCAACATCAGCAGTAATTAACACATACCGACAAGAAAAACCAGGCAAAACTCGGCCCCAGTAACTAGGTCACACGATCAGCAGAGCTTTGCAGCATAATTCAAAATTTTGTCTGCCCGTGAGATTGGTTTGTTGAAATGCGCATTCAAATGTCTGCAGACACACTATAAAATGCAAGCTGTTGTTTGTTTGAACATCAGCATTTCAGTTGCTTTCCGTGTGGCTCAAAATTTTTATTTAACATTGTTCGAGTCCTTAGGCTATGGTTTTATGCCAGCATTTACGCAGGCTAGATCTAAACAAAAAAGCGATTGGGTGGTGCAGCTTCACCACTTGGTTTTCACAAGTGTTTTGTGACTTCAGCACTTTCACAACAGTGGTCAAAATACATCAGAATTGTTACTGGGCTCTTACTGATGCAGATAAGCAGCTTAACTGACCAATGCAACGTATCCTTCTTTTATTATTTGTATTTTTATGGTTCATCGTTGCCAATCACTCATCAAGGGAGACAAGTGTGGTGATCCAAAATGTTTCCGAGATGAAAGAAGAGTGGCAGAGGAGAGTATATTATTAACAATGGCGGTTCAGCCTCAACCTGTCAAAATGATCCCACTGTTCAGAGCAAGATCGATTGGCTGTACCCATACGACGGAAGAACTTGTGTGAAAATCAGGAGTGAATTCAAGGATAGCTGTGTCATCCATGGGCAAATGTCAGCTGACCTCTCTTGTGCAAAAAGAACATTGAGGTTACTGGCAGAAAGACAGATTTTTAAAAACAATACTGGTCAGTAAAGCCGATGGTTTGCATGAATGCAAGTCCAGCAATACTTCTGATTTATGTGTAACCGAGTGTATTGTATACATGTTCCGGGCCATGACCCTATAACCTTTTCTTTCCGGTCCTTTTCCTTTTTGATTGGGTGGGTTTTTTATGGCCCAGTTATCTAAGGTGTTAAAAGTTGTGTGCTGGGCCGGCAGCGTCCCTTTCCCCCAGTGTCCCTGCAGAGGCAGGTTGTTTGTTTAACTGTTGCGGCCGGTGTTCATGTGTTTTCATCAGGGGAGAGCCTGTAAGTAGTTATTTTTCTATGGCTTGTTGTTGTTTCTTATTGATGTAAATAATGTATGTTTATAATGTTACCATGTTCACAACGTGCCTTGATTTTGGTTCTTGAATACGTAGGTAATTTTGGCGTTAGATTGCCGCCTGGTTGCAGCCGCTATGGCCGCGTCAGAGTACCTTGTTTGTACGTTCGAATGTTAAGCCTTTATGCCACAGGATGACCGGTATTTCCAAAATGTATGCAGCTCACCTTGGTTAGCTGATATGTAACTAGCATGTTATGCTGCCATTGTTGGATGTTCAGAGTGATGCTTTGCCGATGCAAAGTTATCCTTCTTAAAGTATGGGTACTTTGGCAGTGCGGCATAACTTATTTGTTTAGTATCCTACCGATCTATGTTGCTACATGAAATCGGTGGTATATCATGGCTAACACTTTGAAGATGTTGACTTCATAGTTGTGGAATGTTCATTTTACTAGTTGAATATGGTTTAGTACATAGGGGTGATTGTATAAACTGTGAGACATGTTATTTCTGCTTGATCCGGCTTTTGTATGGCCGAGTCTTGGGCGCGCAGACTTTCACTCTACTTAGCTTGTAAACCCTTTCCGGGTCTTTGTGTGTGTACCCAAACTGGCCGGTGATGCGCGTCAGTGGTGGCAATTAGGTCTTTGTCTCTGTTCACTAATCGAGCAGCTAGATCAACAGTTTAGATTCTTGCTGCGTTACCCGCTTCCTGTAAGACGCTTGACGTTGTTCACAGCCGGATATGCTCTGCTAGTCTGTAACAGTAACATGCTGTAACGCTTTGAGTAACTTGACGAGGCTGGAGCTGGTCAGTTTATGACTGACTTCCTCCCGCTCACAGCATGGACCCAGGTGCCACCCGTGTCACTATCCATCTCATTGTGTGCTTAAGTGGAACTGCTGTAACGATTATCTCACGCTTCCTGTTTAGTTAAGAATGAGCCTGGTAATCCACATTCTTCACTGTTACTTTATTGTATACTTCATTATACTGAGAGTTCATCAGTTAATTGACTGGCCGTCTCTTGTATACTCACCGTGACTCTGTGAGGTACAGGTTTTAAGTGTAAGTCAAGCACACGATTTATGTGCTTGATTATTAATCATTTTGTCATGTATTATAGTAACCTTCAGGTAAACTACATGGTTACTGTATTTATTAGATTAGTAATGGCTGTTGTTTATACTTTACATTTGCTTTCATGTTCTAAATGTTTTGTTTGCTTGTGTCTTTTCTAAAACAGACACTGTTTCCTGGTTGGTTGGTGTACAAATAAAAGTTATGTTATAGCAACCTCTGACTTGTGACTCTTCATCCATGCTTCCAACCTGCTTCCCCTCAACTCCCCATCCCCACTCCCCTACATATGAATATGCATTGTGCTGATGCCAAAGCAGGAAGACACTGGAGAAAACCGTTCATGATTCCCTAGTGTTGTTCCTAAAACTTACCAATGTATGGTAGCCTATTTCTGCAAGAAGGTATATATGTAAATAAACCCACAAGCTCCTTTGGGGATTTTTAAGGCCTGTCAGTGATCATAGACATAGTATTACAATCATTGCACATTCAAAATTATTCAATACCAGGTCAAAACACAAATCACAAGTGAAAAACTAGTTCACAATTCAACATGCAAAACAACCAAGTCAGTAATAAGCGTAACTGAACATTTCCATGTCATCAATTTAAAACTGACAGAATCTCAGGCAGGAACAAACATAATCAATAAATAAAAGGAAAAAAATAAAATAAACTCAGATAACAAACATCTGTTTTGTGTTACATGATGTGCATACGTACGCGCATTTGTGTGTGAGAGTAAAAATGTATGTATGTCTTTTTCACTAAACAAACAATAGTTAAATCATTAAGGTTCTTGTTCCTTTCCAGGATGCCGAAGAGACCCTTAAACCCTTAAACTGGTAAAACAAACAGCCACTGCTCTCGTTGGATAAAACACGGACTTCCTGGTACTTCTATTATTTCACGTTCAACCTGAGCACTGCAAAATTTTGTTCTTGACAGGTAAAATAAAAGCCAAAGCCTGGGACGTAAAAGTAGTCCAGGCAGCAACAGGAGTAGAGACATCTGTGAGAACATCAGATCATGTTTGATCATACAGTGGGAGGCTACAACACTACAAGTAGCCTTTTCTCAGTAGGAATAGGCTTGCCAATGCAGAAGCTGAAAGAATCTCTGTTCAGAAACCATGCAAAAGTGTTTACCAAGAAGTCAAACTCGCAAGAAAAAATCATAGAGGCAGGGGGAAGAGGCTCTTGTTCTGTATGGCGGAACTGTTGTATGGATGACTCAGCCTGAACATGCTTTGACCTGACAAGTAGATACCAAAACTATTCACCTGTACATCGGCAGAGGAAACCTGCAAGTTGCCTCAAACCTCATCTACAGTAAAATGTCACTCTTTGGGAACATAGTTTCAGATACATGCAGGTGGGCCTGCTTCACTTAGTGAAATGCAACTGCAAAACAGACAGCCACTCTGCCAAGTGTTCAGATAGGAAACAGGGCTTTATATGCACAGTGGGATGTGGGTAAGGCAGAGGAGAAAGTTACATGAGCCCCCTCATCAAGATGGACTCAGATGAAGCTGTGAACATGAATCATGAATGCTGAAAACGATGATTGTGTCTGTTTAAAGTGCATATGTTTCTTTATTGGCCAACCAATCATGTGTTCTCCAACAACAGAAGCCCGATTTTTAATGTTAAGGCCATGGCTGCAGGAACGTGACATTTAGGGACCATCAGTAGCACCCCTGCATGCTTTGTGGTGACATCAGATCAGCAGTAGATTACTGTTATCTTTAGTTTTGCTCAATGTTTTTCTCCTCCAGTGTAAACACACTACACATATGAGTAGGAATAACACAGACATAGCACCTTTTTATTTGTTTTGACTTTTGGTCATAGGTTTTAATCTATTGTGTGAGAAACATTGATTTGAATGAAATTGTTCTTTCATTATAAGGTATAACGGCTTTATCACTGTTTAACACACAAATCAGAAAGTAGTTGCCCCCAATGTATTCAGCTTTATAAGAGAATACTGCATTGGTGAATTGTTTCTCTGTGTAGCTTACCAAAAAAAAAAACTGCTAGCTAAGGGCTGATGCATTTTTCCAGGTTCAATGCACACCAGTGACGCTGCACGATGTAAAAAGTGATTTTCCCCCAGTATATTTTTCTATACTTTGGGTATTTTGTTAGGGGAGGTATACTAAACTTAAAATTAGTCAGAAAGGAATTTGTTCTACCTGAGGGCATTTTTGCTTGAAATATTGGATCACTAACAGAAGAACAGAAATGTTGTCTTTGTCCTGTCATTTACAACACATACCAAAATGGTCTTGGTGTTCAGAGGTATTGCAGAGGTTGTTTTCTTGGAGATGGGACAGACATCTGTGAACAACAACTTTTCAAAGGATTCTGAACAGAAATGGTAGGTCAGAGATGGGGCAGTCATTTTGCATCATATTTTTGTCAGGAGATGGCCTTTTCAACAGCAGTCTTCATATCATGTAGTACAATGCCATGAGAGGAGATGCAATACATAACAAGCTTCTCAAGAAACTCCAAAACCCAGAGTCAAGTCAGCTGGGCAGCATGACTTTGTTGTAGCTGGACTTCCCAAATGAAAGCATAGACTTTCCCACTGAAAAAAGGCTAAAAAGCAAAAACAAACAAAATTACATTCCAACTGTCTCCTTGCTTTTCATTTTTACTGGGTCACTTTGCCAAGTTTTCTTTTTCTTCTCTTTTTTTTTTTGACAGCCAAGCAAAATAAAGTTCAAACACTTTATGCTGTTGGTTCTCCAGTCCACAAAGTTATAAATAAATGTGATGATGAATAACCCAACCAAGGAATGAATAACATTGTCCTTGCTTTTGTAACTCCAACTGGCTAGCTCCTGTATGCTATTCACCTTCAAGGAGAGGTATCTTGTTTTTCCACAAACATAAAACAACTCATTCTTAGAGTTTTGATGGTGTTGATAGTCTTTTCAAATTCGTCTTCCAAAGGAAAGGAGGAGGTCATGTACCATCATGTTTGGTTTTATTTTGGTGGAAAAACAAGATACCTCTCCTTGAAAGTGAATAGCATACAGGAGCTAGCCAGTTGGAGTCTCAGAGAGAGAGAGAGAGAGAAAAAAAGGATACATTTTGACTTTTGCTGGTTCTAAGGTTGGAAAATCCTTCCTGTCCAGTCCAATGGTTTGCAGCCAAAGAGACACCCCATCACTGGATACACTGATGCCCTTGTTATCTTCAGCTTCATCACTGACATCATGCTGCACACCACTGCTGCATTCTGGAGAACCTATGTAGATGCTGTGAGGAAAAAATGAAAGGAAATACAGTTATTTTCATTGAGCTGCGAGTTATTCCACTTTCCCAGGGATATCTAGTGAGGTGAACATCACCATTATGGTAAAAGCACAGCAAGCACAAAAATAACTTTCAAGAAAGCACATTTCTAACCAAATACAAAACTTTCACCAAATACACTTCTCTAAGCAAAGTCTAAACTGCACAGTCATTCTGAAAGCTTACTAAAGAAACTTCACAAGACAATATGGAGATCAGTATGATCCACCATGCCTTAAAATGCTCATCTGCACAAAAACATGGAAATGTTCCACGTTTTTGATTTATTCTCACGTAATACTGTGTTTCTGTCATTAAAGGGCAGTACAGCTCTTGTGTCAGAGCTACATATATATATGGGCTGTTCTTCATGCTGTTGAATCTCTTACTTTTCTGTGAAAATGAATAAGAACTGCTAAAAAAAATTGTCTTCAAGTGTGTTTTGTTGTGTTCTGTCCCACACTGATTCAAAAAGCAATATGAGCAACAAAAAGGAAGATGAGTATGGTTATACCTTTGTTATTGTAGATTAATAAGTGCTTGTCACACAAAAACAGCTGCCAAAAATAGGCACTTTCACACTCTTGACAGGCTCACAATGCAGTACTCAACAGATATCAGCACAATTTTTGAGTAAAAGTTTGTATGGACATCAGTGATAAAACTACAAGCCTTTTATTGAAGATACAAGGACTCCTTTGGATACTATGTTCGTGCCAGGTAAAGTTCTTGTACTGTTTGGGACAATGTATACAATACCCTGTCCCAAACATTCCTTTTTGTCTGCAAACAAACACATGCTCTTCAAACTTGGGAAACATGTGCTAGAAATAGCTCGACTCATTGAGATAAGGATATTTCTTGCTTGTTGCAAAAACTTGCTAGCTAGCTTTACAGAAAATTTTGTATTGTACTGACAAAGATGATGTGTCATATTTGTCCCAAGCGCTACCCATTTGGTCATTCAGTTACTACACGTAATCCATATACCATAAAATATATTGGAAACTGCAATCCAGCTGGTTTAGCTTTTGTTTGATTTCTTCAACGTGTTTCTGCATCATTTTATGACATTTTGAATTTGATTTTGGACTGGATGTCACACATTCTGTCATCAGCACTGAAGAACAATAATTATATTTTTATTACATGAGCACCTCATCTCAAGATGAGCCCTAGACTATATACTATTCTCCGCTTCTGAGCAGACCCAATGCACTCTAGTTTCACGTAACTCTCAATAAGCAACTGTAACAGTGCATTTTTGAATAGTTAGTAAGTGGATATTAACTTCCGGTCAACCGCACAGGATCACCTCAGGACAACCAAACTCTGTCATAAGTAAATGCACATTTCAAAAACTATACTTACATATAAACCTTTTTTCAAGTCAGCCCACAAAATCAATTCCTATGCAAACATAAAACAACACGTACATGTCTACACAAACATTAAACACATTTTCGAAGAGTTCATCCCTTCAATATTGCCACTGTTAAAAGAGCACATAGGGCTCGGACATGCAGGTATTGTCGATCATTCTGTCTAATTTTTCAATACCAGATTTGTTTTTAATATAAAAAGGAATAAGCAGATTCAAAAATAATAAATTAAGTTAAATAAATGCACAATGGCAAATACCCATGCCATATGGCAGCAAGCTGCACATACCATCTACCCACTATCATCTCCTAGTGGGTACAAAAAAGACTAACTCTAAACAAAAAATGTTTGAGAGTTGTCTCAAAATAAAGTCAAGAGAACGTTAAGTAAGTAAGTTGGTGTTTTACGCCCAGTCAACCGGTGCGGTTATATCAGGGCAATACACTTCATATTGTATATTTAATTTTTAATAATGTGTATGTCTCAAAATGGGTCTATATACAGTTTTAAAACCATGCTTAAGAGGTGAAAACACAAACATAACTAAAAACGATCTCAAACTTAAATTTTTCTGAAAATATTAATTTCTTTCAAAAGGTTAAAAATCTTTTCAGGTGAAATATCCTTAAACAACATGCACAGTGATTTAGCTGTAAAGTGGCTCTCTCTTATTTCAATAAAATCCAAACAAGTAAGTAAAATATGCTCTATGGTTAAACGTTTATCACATCTGATGCACACTGGTGGTTCCTCACCCTTCAATAAAAGGGAATGAGTAAGAAAAGAACGGCCAATGTGCAATCGGCCATTACAGTTCCTTCTTTTCTGTTTTTCCGAGGACAACATATACATTCTTTTAATACTGGGAATATCTTATATAATTTATTTTCCGGGAAATCATCCCACTAAGACTGCCACAGTTCTAATATATATTTATTTGCGCGTGGTTTTAGGTCTGAGAATGGGATGAGCTCAACCAAGATGTCTCCATCAAGTATATCCTTAGCTGCAGAATCTGCAGTCGAATTTCCCCTAATGCCAACATGGCCGGGAACCCAGATGAAAACAATCTCTCTCCCATCTCTTGTCATTTCTGTATATCATTCTAAAATCTGAACTAAGACTGGATGATCATATTTTAGGTTTAACATAGTCTGTAACAATGAAAGGGAATCAGATAATATCAAAAATGATTTTTCTTTGGAATAATAAACATGTCTGAGAGCTAAAAGAATAACCCTCAACTCTGCTGTATATATTGAACTGTCGTCTGGAAGCCGACATGTAACAGGGTTTTTAATTCATTTTGTGGATACAGCCACCACAGCAACTCCTTCCTCCGTTTTAGAATGGTTGTTGAATTTTTTTTTTCTGATAAAGGGTATTCAGAGATAAGTTGTAAATAAAGCTGCTTATATATTTCTGGGTTTGTTGTATCTTTTTTAAAATTGGCTAGGTCAAAACGGACTGCAGGAACTGAAAGTTTCCAAGGGACGCTGTCCAATGAGGGAGCATTGTCTACCAAATTTAGGTTAAGTTTGGATTTCTCCAAGTGGGGCAGAATGCAGATGCCAAGAGGTGGAACCTTTGACTCCAATTCTTCAAATAATTTGGTGTTTTCAGGTTAAAAAACAAACTATAGGCTGGGTTTTCTGGCAGGGATTTGAGTTTAAGAACATAGTTTAAAGACAATTTTAATCGGTGAGTGGTTAACAATGGTTCATGTGCTTCTATGTATAGACTTTGAGCAGGAGATGTGCGGAAAGCACCCAACGCGATTCACAAGCCCTGATGGTGGATAGGATCCAATTGTTTCAGAACGACCGACGGGCTGATCTGTATACAATGCATCCATAATCCAGTTTGGAGTGGACTAACGAACGGTAATGGAGTAGCAGGACGATACGATCAGCTCCCCAATCAGTATGTCCCACTACATGAAGAATGTCCAGAGCCTTCTGACAGGAGGTTTTAAGGTATTGAATGTGATTTTTAAAAGGAAGTTTCGTGTCAAAGATAACACCAAGGAACTTTGCTTTTCTAACTACTTTTATGTGTAGAAGAATGTTAGGGTCTGGGAAAAAAATAAAAATACTGTTGATGGAAATGAATACAGACCGTCTTAGAGGTGGAGAACTTGAAGCCATTCTCAGTTACCCACTTCTGAACTCTGTTTACACACAACTGCACTCTCCACTCTGTTTAATGTCTTTCCACTCACACACAAAGCAAAGTCGTCCACAAACAAGGAGCAATCAGTACCCTTTAAGAGAGCTTTAACAATGTTGTTAATTTTAATGCTGAAAAGGGCCAGAGACAGGATACTACCTTGCGGGACCCCCATCTCCTGCTTGTGCAGCTCGGAAAGAGTGGAACCCACTCTAACCCCTGAAACCGAGATCCCAGAGGTCTGCCAGAATGCTGTGTTTCCACGTTGTGTCGTAAGCTTTCTCAAGGTCAAAGAAAATGGTTAAGACATGTTCTTTTTTAACAAAAGCATTTCTAATAAACGTTTCAAAATGAACGAGATGATCCAACATACTGTGGTTCTTCCTGAGGCCGCACTGCTTCTCAGAAAGAAGACCCCGCGACTCGAGGGACCACATGAGGCGAGCGTTGATCATCCTCTCCATTGTTTTACACAAACAGCTGGTTAATGCTATAGGTATGAAATTACCGGGATCTGAGTGATCCGTACTGGGTTTAGGAATGGGGATAACCACTGCCTCACGCCATGATAGTGGAAAACAGCCAGATTCCCACACATGTTTATAAACTTTTAAAAGGATGGATAGAGCAGAATTTGGGAGGTGTGTTAAAAGTTGGTAGTGGACTTGGTCCAAACAAGTGGTTGAATCGCTGGCTCTCTGTAACGATTGCCTCAATTCAGTCACTGAAAAAGGTAGGTTGTATTCCTCTTCATTTTTGGAAGAGAAGTCTAGGCATCGTTTCTCTTTTAACGTTTTAATCCTCTGAAATTCATCAGAATAATTATCCGTTGAAGAATTTTTTGACAGATTTTTAGCTAATACTTCTGCCACTTCCTTTTTATCGGTAATGAGATTACCATTAACTTTTAAATGTTTAACAGAATTACAACCACCCTTACCCTTTATTTTCCTAATAGCTTTCCAGATCTTTTGTGTTTGCATTTTAGAATTTAACTTATTACAAAAGTTTAAAATTTTGAACATTACTCAGTGTTGGGTTAGAAAAAAACTTTCACTGAGCTTTCTTTCTTTCTTTAATTGCTCTTTTACAACTGTCATTAAACCATGGAACTTTGGGAAGTTTTTTTGAGAAGCGTGTTTTGGGTATAGCTTTGTTTGCTGCTTGAATAAGTAGGTCAGTAAACTGACCGGCGGGATCCTTGGCAGACATGACTGCCTCCTCTGTCAGTTCAGAGGTACACTGAGCTTGGAAGGACAGCCAGTCTGCCTTTTTAAAATTCCACCTTTTAGGTGCAGCTTCCTCTTTGACAGCATTGCTGGTTAGGATTACAGGAAAGCGGTCACTTCTGCACAGATCCTCATGCATATTCCACTCATAGCCTGGGATGAATATAAGTTGATAAACCGTCATTTAGAATACATAAATCCATTTCTGAGAAGACATCCTCCAACATTTGTCCTCCGCTGTTATAGGACTCGTTACCCCAGCCCAAGGAGAGACCGTTGAAATCGCCCAAATGAATGAACGGAGATGGCAGTTGTTCGATTAGGTTAATCAGATCAGTCTTGGCAACATGATCTGATGGAGGAAAATAAATACTACAAAAGGTGATGACCTTGTTCAGTGTCACCCTCGCAGCCACCAACGGGTGTTCAAATGAGCCTCAGGATTTATTTATGAGCAGAGCTACTCCCCCAGTAGCTCTATCATTTAGGGAATTTTTGGTTAAGATATTAAAATCAGAGAAAGATGGAGTCTTGGAACTGGTTAAAAATGTTTCCTGCAATCCAAACACAGCTGGCTTATACCTTCTCGAAAGCAGAGCAAGCTCCTCTAAGTTGGCTTGAAAGCCTCGTACATTGCATTGGATAATGGAGTGTTTCATTGCTTCAGTCAGGTGAGATGGGTGACGAGTCCATCTCGTCATCAGACAGGGCAGAAAACTGGTCCTAAAGAACCCGATTTTGCTCTGCCTTCTTCAGCCTGTCTGAAGCTACAGGCTTGGGTGGTACCTGGGGCCTGCTGGGAGGAGTGGAGCGCCTGGGGTGCGAAAAGCCCTCAACATCCACCAGGTCCCCATCCACCCTTACCTTAGTAGGTGAGCACCTCAAAGATGATGAATCATCTTTCGAGGTCGCGGTTTTTAGGACCCTTAGGAGCTCTTTTGGAGGGAGTCGCAGAACTCTTAGATGCCAATTTGTGGGGATTGGCGGAACCCCTATAGGCCATTTTGGGGGGATCAGCTGAACCCCTATCCGTCTCCAAAGAACACTTGGCGGACTCGCACAGAACCCGGGCGTTGGCCGATACTGTCCTCGACATCTCAGAGGAAGCCCCGAGTTCAGGTTGATACCGATCCAGGTCCGCCAGAAGAACGCACATTAGATTCAGTTGTCCTGAGTGGACGATCTGAAAACACCCAGGTTAACGAGGTTTGACACTGAACAGATTTGGATTCTCTTCTGGTGGAAGCGGCAGTGACGTAGGTCTTACCTCCAGTAATCACAGTTGGCATCTTGGCTTCAACCAACTGTCTGGCTTCTGGAAAGGATATGCGTTTCTCAACGTGGACAGGTTGAATCTCCTTCTCCCAGACTGGGCAATCTTTAGGCAATGAAGCGTGAGGACCACTGCAATTAGAGCATAGCTTGGGTCCCTCACACTGACCTTCATGCTTATCTTTCCACAACCCGTACACTTTGCAGCAACCTTGCAATGTTGGCTCATATGTCCAAACTTGTTGCAGTTGAAGCAACGCATAGGGTTTGGAACAAACAAGGCCACCTTCACTTTTAGATAGCCAACCGTGATCTCTTTCGAGAGTTCCAGAGAACCAAACGTCAAGAAAAGAGTGTTGGTGGGGATCGCCTTCCCCTCCTTCTTCAGTGTCACTCGGTTCACCCCAATCACACCCTGATCCTTCAGTTCATCTCGGATCTCAACCTCCGTCATGTCAGTGAGGTCCTGACATCTGATTACTCCCCGAGAAGAGTTCAGGGTCTTGTGAATTGAGACCCTGACTGGTCTGTCAATAAATCTGTTTGTTCGGAGTAGGTTTTGGGCCTGGGCCCTTTTGTCACACTCCACCAGGAAAGATCCATCCCTCAACCTTTTAATACTTTTGAGGGTTCTGGCCACCGCCTGGAAACCCTTTTGAACAGCAGATGGTGACAGTTTGCTCAGCAGAAGGTTGTCACTTGATGATTCCACTACCAGAAACCATGGCCAACTGTTGTAGGAGTTGTAAGAGCATTCGTTTTCAGAGTCAGAGTCTGAATCCTGGTCGTTTTTCCGTAATCTTTTTTTATTTCTGGGTACCATGTTATGTTTCTGAAAGATTCATTACGTTTTGTCCCCACCCGCCACTAAGTCCAACAAGGGGATGCACACAAGCGGCATTCCAGCAAGTGTGCACCAGGGCTCAAAACACAATATACTCAGGGGATAAAAACAAAACAAAGTTTACTTCTATCCCCTAATTGACCCTGAGCTGCTGCCTTCTGATCGAAATTAGGGCAAAGCATGACCAGCTGATTGATTGGGTCGGGCCAACCCAACCACCCGTCTAGGGGAAGTCCGGGCTGAAGAAGCATGTTGGACCCCATGGGGGACCTCAGCCACCAGGATTCCATCCTCCCCCGACATGGGATGCAGCGCACAGCAAACACGCTGGGTCTGAAGGTGACCGCAGAGAGTAAGAAGAATTATATAAAGAAGAGCTGTGTTGTAGATAAATACAGGAGAATGGTCAGTTGGGTAGAAATAAGCTATAAGAAGGGAGCTGAAAACGGAGGTATTGTGGAGAGAGTTTTTGGAATGAAATATATGTAGGGGAGTGGGGATGGGGAGTTGAGGGGAAGCAGGTTGGAAGCATGGATGAAGAGTCACAAGTCAGAGGTTGCTATAACTTTTATTTGTACACCAACCAACCAGGAAACAGTGTCTGTTTTAGAAAAGACACAAGCAAACAAAACATTTAGAACATGAAAGCAAATGTAAAGTCTAAGCAACAGCAATTATCTAAATAATACAGTAACCATGTAGTTTACCTGAAGGTTACTATAATACATGACAAAATGATTAATAATCAAGCACATAAATCGTGTGCTTGACTTACACTTAAAACCTGTACCTCACAGAGTCACGGTGAGTATACAAGAGACGGCCAGTCAATTAACTGATGAACTCTCAGTATAATGAAGTATACAATAAAGTAACAGTGAAGAATGTGGATTACCAGGCTCATTCTTAACTAAACAGGAAGCGTGAGATAATCGTTACAGCAGATCCACTTAAGCACACAACGAGATGGATAGTGACACGGGGGGCACCTGGGTCCATGCCGTGAGTGGGAGGAAGTCAGTCATAAACTGACCAGCTCCAGCCTCGTCAAGTTACTCAAAGCGTTACAGCATGTTACTGTTACTGACTAGCAGAGCATATCCGGCTGTGAACAACATCAAGCGTCTTACAGGAAGCGGGTAACGCAGCAAGAATCTAAACTGTTGATCTAGCTGCTCGATTAGTGAACAGAGACAAAGACCTAATTGCCCCCACTGACGCGCATCACCAGCCAGTTCGGGTACACGCACAAAGACCCAGAAAGGGTTTACAAGCTAAGCAGAGTGAAAGTCTGCGCGCCCAAGACTCGGCCACACAAAAGCCGGATCAAAACAGAAATAACACGTCTCACAGTTTATACAATCACCCCTATGCACTAAACCATATTCAACTAGTAAAATGAACATTCCACAACTATGAAGTCAACATCTTCAAAGTGCCAGCCATAATATACCACCGATTTCATGTAGAAACATAGATCGGTAGGAAACTAAACAAATAAGTTATGCCACACGGCCACACTGACAAAGTACCCATACTTTAGAGGGATAACTTTGCATCAGCATAGCATCACTCAAACTGAACATCCAACAATGGCAGCATAACATATTAGTTACATAAGTTACATATCCACACATTTTGGAAACATCAGTCATCCTGTGGCATAAAAGATTAAGATATGAATGCACAAACAAGGTACTCTGACGCCACAGCGGCTGCAACCAGGTGGCAATCTGATGCCGAAATTACCCACGTATTCAAGAACCAAAATCAAGGCACGTTGTGAACATGGTAACATTATAGACATACATTATTTACATCAATAAGAAACAACAGAACAACAAGCCATAGAAAAGTAACTACTTACAGGCTCTCCCCTGATGAAAACACATGAACACCGGCCGCAACAGTTAAACAAACAACCTGCCTCTGCAGGGACACTGGGGGAAAAGGGACGCTGCCGGCCCAGCACACAACTTTTAACACCTTAGATAATTGGGCCATAAAAACCCCACCCAATCAAAAAGGAAAAGGACCGGAAAGAAAAGGTTATAGGGTCATGGCCTGGAACATGTATACAATACACTCGGTTACATATAGTTGGGCCAGTAAACAGAAACTAGACGTAAGAAAAGAGTGAAAGGGGTGGAGCAGCTTGGTTTAAACACCCCCGGCGCAAGAAGCCAGCCCCATGGGGGCTCACGAGAACGGACAATTAGCAGAAAAATTACAAGACAGAAAGAGCAAGAGGACTATCCAGAAAAACAAGATAGGAAAGGGGACTCAAATGAGAGTACTAAGATTCAAGACAGGGATGTGACATCAAACATCATCGGCCTCCCTTCAGGGAGCATTTTTGAATAAATATATTTGAATATCCACCAGAGTAGTGTACTTACAGTGCTGTTTATTTGTTACATGGCTGGTGTCATGTGAAACTACTACCATCTCAGCACATGTTCTGTATACAGCCATGCACCAATTTATAGACTCACTTCATTCAAAGCCACATAAGTAAGGTGCATGTGCATTTATCTGTGAACTGCCACCTGCAAAGTAAGGTGCATGTGCGTTTATCTGTTAACTGCCACCTGCACTTTTGGCAAAATGACTGGCATCTTTTACATGCCGCTGCAGTAACACAAAGGGTGGAACGGATATAAAAATGAGTCAGCACAAAAAGTTGACCCTAAAGAAGAAAATCTGCCTACTGCTCCTGCTGGAACTCAATCAAACCCATGACCTTTTGATCACGAGTCTGACACTATACCACTGAGCTATCCCCACTCCCTATTTTGCTTTCTTACAACTATGAGAAATAACAAGAGACAGTGTGTGCACTGGAAGCAAGATGCAGAAAAAGATCACTGGCATTGAAAATTCTTTGAAAGTCAAATTCTAATCAATAGCTTATTTCCAAATAGCCAGAAAGTTATCACCTTCATAATTAGTCTTCACAGACTGCAAACAAGTAAGTTTTAACATCAAATTTGCTCACCATTGAAGACAGATCTCACATTCATGCTGCTATGCCATGTGAACAAACTTCCTGCCATCTTTGACTTTGGCCTTTTCATCTCTCAACTTTTCTAGTTCTTTGTACAGATTGCTAACAGACAAGATGAAAGCAGAAGTTGTGAAGGAATAGACCATCATGGAGTATTTGAATGAATCATTCTAAACGAACACTACCTACCTTCTCAGTCCCCTTCAGTCAGCTTGCAGGTCCAACCACAGCATTTTGATCTGCTGAGGATTGTTTATGACTTTCTAATAGCTATGGAAAAAATATTTATTCTAACAGGTATTGCTGCACTTCAAATACCAGATCACCATGTAATGTTGTTGGTTTGTGGTGTTGTTGGTTGCTTGTTGTTTTTGTCCTTTCAATCCATTCACGCCAGTCAAACTGATGTCAAAAGCAGCCTTCAAAATGGACACTCTTTATTCCCATCTTCCAAACAGACACTCTTTATTCCTGTCTTCTCTCTCTGTCTCTCTGGTCTCTCACACACACACTCCTATCATAGTATATATATGTTTCATAGCAACTAAGAACAGTTCAGTTTTCAACCGTGTTGCAGCAACACAATCACATTCATTCCATCCACTGACCATTCACTCATCCATTTGCCTGCAAACACATTCACATTCAACTAACCATTCACTCATACCACAGGCACATGCTATCATACCACTATATTACCAGACTTTAGTTTCACATTTCTGCTCTTTGTCTTAGCTTTCTAAAAGAACCCAGGAAATCACCATAAATAGTCTGCAGTCTCAGCAAATCACTCTCTACTATGGCATTCCATAGGGCTCTGTTCTGGGTCCTGAGCTTTTCCACCAAACCACTCTTTGACCTAGTAAGCAAGCACACAATCAATGGGCATGCTTTCACAGATGACAACTAACTCTACCAGATCAGTAGGGATCGTGCTCATTGCAAAACTGTGCATAAATATTGCTCCTTTAAAACAAAAAACAAACAAAAAACAAAAACAATTAAAATAAATTAGCTGTGAGCATTTTAGCCACATCACCCTTCACAAAATGGCTAAACACCAATTTAATATACACTAGTATATGTGAGAATTCAAGGGACTGAAATCTGCCACATCACACCTGTGTTCAAGAAAGGGGAAAGATACAAGCCTCAAAATTACTGGCCCATATCTCACTCACCAGCACCATCATAGGATCTGTGGAAGAACACCAGTTCATTTGACTGAAGCGTTCCAAAAAGGAAGCCAAGAAGATGTGCTAATCACGGGCTTCTCTAGAGCATTTGATAAAGTGAGACACAGCCTTCTCATACATGAACTCCAGCAATATGGCATATTTGAAAGAGTCAACAGATGGACTCAGTACCAGCTCCATGGTCATACCCTTAGGACAGAAATGGAGACAGAATACCCTGTGCCCATGTCACTGATGTCTGCAACAAAGCCAACAAGACCCTGGGCTTCCTCAGACCACCAATGAGAGGCTGAAAAATGCAGCATACAAGACATCCCTACAAGCTGTGCTGGAGTATGCCAATCCCATATGGGATCCCTTCACAGCCAACAACATCAAGGCACTGAAAAATGTTCAGAGGCATGCAGCAAGATGGGTGCAACAGGCCTAAGAAGATCAGTGTTTGTGGGCACCATGCGAGAACAACTGCACTGGCCAACACTAGAGCAGCTGAGGAAGCAACCACGCCTCACTACCTTCTACAAGTTCCACCATGGTCTCGCCCACATCAAGTCAAAACACTGCCCCTCATCAACCGATCGCCCTTGGAAAACAACCCAGAATACCCATCACCTCACCTATGACATTCCAACTCACCAGACAGCTTACAAACACAAGATTTTCTTTCCGAGGATCATCCTAGAGTGGACTAGCCTTCCTCAAGACCTCCACTGCACCCGCCCCTGGCTCACTAGAGTCTTTTTCTTCCTAAATCTTTAACAAGTATTAACAAAAAGTGGCTAATGAAGAATGGAGCTGTGCCGGTCAGGGTTCATCCCCAGGGACTGCTACAGTAGCTGGATTGGTCTGGCTAGATACTCCAAAGTAGCTAATACATTGCACACTTTCCACCTCCCAAGTAGCTAATGCATTGCACTTTCACCCTATCTAAAATTTTCTTTTTTTAACTTTCTCGTACCACTTTATTCTCAGAGCTGCCAAACCATCACTAGACTTAAGTGTAGCAAAATCAGATTTTAAGCATAGTAATTAGATTTTGAGTGCAGTATATTTCATATAGTATTTTATATATATATACATTCCCCTTTCACAATTAAATTTTGAGGAAACATGCACCAGAACAGTCATCTAGCATGACCAGCTGCAGAGAGAGCAATGTTGTGCACTACAAAAAAATTGTGAAAAGCATCTCTGCTCAAATTACATCCAAATGCTGTGAAGACGCCATCTCACAAGCCATAAAAATGGGAAATCTTCAGCATACTTCCTACCACTTTTCATTCACTGATGTGATGCTTTAAGTACATGTGTTGTTTGATGTACATTCCACCATGGGCAACAGAAACGTCTCAAGAAGCAGGCGCTGCACTTCACATGCTGGGTGCTCTATGATGAACATACAATGCACAGAAACCTTTCTGTATATATATATATATCCTTCTCAGAAATTTTTGGTGTGCAGTTTTTTATGAGATTTATCACCTAGGAGCTCATTTTCAGCTTAGCGATTTGAAATGATTGAAAACGGAACTTGTCTTGCCAGGAAGTGACGCAAAAGAGCGGGAATTGAACTGAACACTACAATTGGTCAGCTGGTTTAAAACATGAACACCAATTGGCTGTGCATAACCAACCAACACCAGACACAAAAAAGGCACATGTGCAGCAGGTTGCTGGCATGTTTGATGTCCACATGCACACACAGGATTGAAAACAAACAATTTCTGTTTTTTGGGTGGTGTGTGATATGACCATGAGCGCAGCAGCGTAGTGCTGTGCCCTCAGGCGTAGTAAACTATGACCAAAATGTAGTGGTTGGCAGCTCTGTGTAACTGTAGGGTTCTGCAGACATTCCCCCCCCCCCTCCCCCCCCCCCAAGTGGCTGATGCCACCGCTGCTGTTTCTGACAACAGCAACAACACCACATCCATCAGCAGTGAAGTGGCCCCGCCCCATCAGCTGATGCCATCGCTGCTAGAACAACCATCATTTTCCAACAACAACGACAATACTGCGTCTGTCAGCAGTGAGGTGGCCCCATCAGCTGATAGAGACCTACTTTATACACCTACATAACTCCGCCTAGTCCTTCCAACTGCTTGTGAGAGTTTTTTTTTTTCTTTCTTTCTTTCTTTTTTCACCCTCTCCCTTACTGTTTTTTATAAGATAAGCATTGACTGCTTTCTTTTTCTTTTCCAGTACTTTACTAGTCATATAAATTGATCAGATGTTTTACTGCCTTATTTACTGGTTGTATGCTCATAATGTATAACTATGGGCATGCTCATAATGTATAAATGAGTGATGTATGCATCTGGCACTGTGAACACACTATGTTTTCTGTGGAAATGTTCACATATAAAATTTAACTCACTCATTCAAGCTTATGTACATAAATGATGCCTGTAATTTTATATTTATTCAGCAGTAGCTTAGCAAGGACTAGTTGTCAGATGGGTTTTTGACTGAACCTAACTACAATCCTTGTAATATAATGTTTTTCTGACTTCGAGTTCAAGTTCTCTCTCTGTTAGACACACACACACACACACACACACACACACACACACACACACACACACACACAGTGAGGCTGCCATTGCAATGACTGGTTATTTGAGACCTACTTTACATACCCAGAGAACTCTGCCCAGTCCTTCCAACTGCTTGTGAGTGCGACTATTTTTGTCTTTTTCTTTTTCCTCTCCCTTTCTGTTCTTTATAAGATAAGCATTGACTGCTTTTCTTTTCCAATACTGGTCATATGAATTGATCAGATGCTCCATTGCTTTATTTACTGGTTGTATGCTCATAATGTATGTAACTGAATGATGTATATACATGTGCATCTGGCACTGTGAACACACTGTGTTTTGTGTGGAAATTTTCATGTATAAAGTTTCATTCACTCATTCATGCCTATATGTATATAAATGATGCCTGTAATTTTAAATTTATTCTGCAGTAGCTTAGCAAGGATTAGTTGTTAGACAGGTTTTTGACTGGACCTGGACCACAGTCCTTGTAAATGGAGTTTTCAAGTTTGAATTAGAGTTCTCTCTCTCTCAGACAGAGAAACAGACAGAGAGACAGTGAGGTTTTCGA
This sequence comes from Alviniconcha strummeri, assembly GCA_963584105.1. Taxonomy (NCBI): domain Eukaryota; kingdom Metazoa; phylum Mollusca; class Gastropoda; family Provannidae; genus Alviniconcha; species Alviniconcha strummeri. Next base: position 15,141,310 of record OY757544.1, read on the forward strand.
GTGATTGCCATTGCAATGCCTGGTCATTTGAGACCTATTTTATATTTTCATAGAACTCTACCCTGTCCTTCCAACTATTTACGAGAGTGACCCCCCCACCCCCCACTCCTTTACTGTTATTTACAAGATAAGCATTGACAGCTTGTTTTCTTTTCCAATACTAGTTATATGAATTGATCAGATGTTCTACTACCTTAGTTGCTGGTTGTATGCTCATAATGTATAACTGAATGATGTATGCATGTGTGCATCTGGTGCTGTGAACATGCTATGTTTTGTGTGGAAATTCTCATGTATAACGTTTCACTCACTCATTCATGCCTATATGTATATATATGACTATATAAATGATGCCTGTAATTTTATATTTACTCATCAGTAGCTTAGCAAGGACTAGTTGCTAGGATTTTGACTAAACTTAAACTACAATCCTGTAAAATAAAGTTTTCAAGTTCAAGTTCTCTCTCTCTCTCTCTCTCACACACACACACACACTACAAGTGTATGCATTACTGGTGATGGGTTGGTACAATGAGAAGACAATGACAGATCATTGTGCAGAAGAAAAGAGAGGAGTTTCAGTTTTGACTTAAAGGAAGAGAGTCCAGACAAATGCTTGACAGAGAGGGGAAGATCACAGGTCCAATGTACTGAAAGGATCTCTCCCCCAGGGTCTTTCTGCCCATCCTAAGAGCACAGAAGATCTGAGTATGCGAGGTTGAGCGAAGAAAGTGAGAAGAACAGTTGAGGTGCAGCAACTCAGAGAGGTATGGAGGAGCTGTACCCATAACAATGTGCAAGCAGATGAGAGCTGTTTTGTATTGAATCCAGCTGCTGATTTGCAGCTAGTGAAGGCAGCACTCAGATCCAGAAGAGTCAGAATGGAGATAAAGCCAGAGTCTGAAGCAGTCAGGAGGTCATTGAAAACATAAAGGGGAGCTGTCTCAGTACTATGTTTTTGGATGGTAAGCTGACTGGAAGGAGTGCCAAAGATTGCTTTGATCCAGATGACTAAGTTTGGACACAAAGGACCGATTTGAAACAGGCCTGAAGTTTTTAAGCACATTCGGGTCAAGAGAGGTCTTTTTCAAAAGTGGTTTGACTATGGCTGCTTTCATACAGGGAGGAAAAATGCCAGTTGACAAGGACTGGTTTACAATGGCAGTGAGCCTCTTGTCAGAATACTCAAACAGTAAGGACATTGGAATCAGGTCTAGAACACATGTTTTTAGGAAACATTTGTGTCATGAACTTCAACACAATTTCTTTAGTGACTCTCAAATCCACATAAGGGTGTACCAGAGAAATGACACTCCCCAAAACTGTCCAAAGGGGGATGAACAACCTGTCAACAGAATCATGGATTTGGCAAACCTTGTTTACAAAAAAGTCAGAAAAGACCTGTGGAAGTTGGGGTGTGATGTAATCTTGACTAATAGATTGTTGGTTAATTTATACAGTTCCTTGACAGTTGAGCTGGTGGGCACTTTAACACTGTAAAAGGTGGACTTTGCATTGATGACAAGATGACTAATTATATGTTTGATGGAGTTCATGATTTCTTAGGGAAGAAAGAAATTAGGACAAGGATGAAATTCCTGGCAGCAGGTGAAGCATGCATAGCTATATCCTGACCTACTCCAGGCTTTAAAGGGGCAACAACTGTCAAACCTGAGTGGGATACTGCAGACATAAAAATTAAGGTCCTCTCTTCTGAGATTAAGTGAAGGTGAATGAAGGCATACACATTGTTCTGTAATTGCAGACCAGAGCGCTCAGTGATCACATTTGAAAGAACACCATGGGATGGTGAAACAATAAAGCATGACCAGAGTACATACAGACATGATTGGTGCACATTCATATTCCATCCTGCCCAGCTTCACACACTGTCCACTCATACAAGCCACATAAAATCAACATACTGCAAGAGACAAGGGCAGACACACTCCAAGCACCGCTTTCCGGCACCTTCCTCCAAATTCTGCCAGGTTTAGTTACGCCACTGAAGGGGCACTCGTTATCTCCGCGCAGCTGTCCAGCGACGCGGCTAGCGCCCTCCAAACGGGTTCGGGTACTAATATGACTGTAGAAACAACCTATCGCCAAAGCACACACGTAAACATGAGACGCATCCACCCTGGGTAAAAAAAAGAAAGAGTTCCTTCTCAATTCAAACGATTGTGGTTTTATTTGTGCTGGTGTAAACTTTGCTGGCGGCTATAAATGACACGCCTTGATTTATCTCAGTTGTGTGTAACAAACTTACTACTGTCTGAGCACCAACAAAAAACTGCTCATTGGCTGACAGTTTTCTGGACCCTATGGCGTAACTAAATACAGCAGTGGTTGAAGGAAGGATGTTGTAAACCGGTGCTTGGAGTTTGAAGGGCAGACTGTGTTGCCACCAGTGCCACACACCCACAGAGATCTCTCTCACACACAACAGAAACATGCTGCTATTTCTTTAAAAACAACAACAAAAAACAGTCAACACCAAGTGACTGTTGAATATCATTCTGGAGTCTACTGATTTTAACTGGTAAATTACAAAACAATACTGGTTAAAGCAAACCTGTTAGTAATGGGATTTTAACATCCTGTCAACCACACAGGGTGACCTCAGGACAATCAAACTCTTGTCATAAGCAAATGCACATTTCTAAACTCTTCTCATATCCACAAAACCAATCTCTATGCAAACATAAAACAAACATGCACAAACATAAAACAAAAAAATTCAAAGAGTTACTCCCTTTAATAGTTAAACATGCTGGAACATGTTGGTATCATCGACCATTCTAATTAGTTATATACTGGTACCAGATTAAAGAAAAATATAAAAGAAAAGACTGCACAGAAGCAAATGCCAGCACCATATGGCTGCAAGCTGCACCTACCACCTACTATAACCAACTATCATCTCCTAGCTGCTCAGGAAGAGCCATACAAAAAAACAAAAAAAAGAAAAATGTTGACAAAGTTCCTTGGGGGAAAAGACAGGAAAATGGACCTTTAACAAAAAAATGACCAAACCAAAAGTGTAAGCTGACTAGGCAGAAAAACAAGAGGGGGGAAAGGGGAATCAAATGACAGCCCTGAGATTCCAAACAGAAGCAGAACATCAGACATCCCCAACCTCCCTTCAGAGAAGCAAACCTGGATCATCTAACTCAACACTGCATGACAAAACAGCAATATACCCCACCTCCACCACCCAAAATGGAGCACTGTCTAGGACATCATGTAAGTGATCATTTCTTGTTTGTCCAAGGGTTGCTCAGTTTTGTGGACACCACAGCAGAAAAGCAAAATTAATGTGACATACATACATACTACCTGTGAAACTGAGATGATTCAAAGCTGTCACTGAGAGGTCTGCCCAACACTGCCTGGTGGTTAGTGAGATCTGAATCCATGACCGTCTCTTTTTTTAGATTGGGCAAGGTAAAACCAACACCTGTCAAAAATCCAAACAGGCATCAACTTGTAACAATCAGAAAATAATTTTCTTCATGAGAAAATACACCACATGCATACTTAATAACTGTGTTCACACCTGCCTGCCTGCCTGCATGTGTGTCTGTGCTTAACTTCCTTAAGACAATATATGTTGCCAGTATCCAGCCTCAATGGACCATTCCCAGTGAGACAGATCATAACAGGTTACAAAATAATCAAGCATTGCCATTGGCTTTCCAATAGCTCAAAGAATTGAATATAAGTTTCTTCTATTTGCTATAACCTAGTCCGAAACACTGCCCCACCTTAATTGTCTGATCTGCTCCACCTGTACATCCCATCTTGTTCATTGCATTCAATCCTCTACTGACACCTGCACTTTCAGATTCCCACACAAAAGAAAAACTCCTAAAGGGCAATGCACTTTTTCCCATCTGGGCCCTCTTACATGGAACAAACTCTCTATACCAACAAAATCCCAGTTCAAAACCAGACTATTCCTCTCAGCCCATGGACCAAACCCCTAAGTTCTTTCTTTCTGCTGCCAATCATACCCCCCCCCCCCCCTTCTGTTAACTAGCCTGTATCAGTGCATGCTGTGTGTGTGCGTGCATGTGTGAGTGCATGTGTGCGTGTGTGTGCCCATGGTGACAATGAATAGATGTATAATTTTCTTAATGTTGTAGCATATTGTCATGTAGCTAATGTCACTATTCTTGCTTTTGTACACACAAAATTAAAATTCTTATGTGTTCATATTTATTTGGGAGGGTGAACATTGCTTGTCTACACATATATATGTGTCATTCTCCTGAAAACTGGACCAAAGAGGGTGCTGCTTTCCTGATGAAATAAAAAATAAACTAAAACATGAAACTTTTTAAACTACTGCTATATTTCTGATGTAATGTGTTTGGAGAAATAAGGCAAATGCCACAGTGGGTAAATGCTTCATTATTTCTTGTGCTGTGAGCCTTTTTTTGGTAAGAAATCGTGACATTTTCATGGCCGCCATTTGTGACATGGCTATCGGAAGGTTAGCTGATCGCAGATATTTCCTTGGAATCATTCATGACTGAATAAAAACAGGTTTCATGAGAAAGAAGGAGGCCAGTTCTTACATACAAATGGTATTTATTGTGTGTTGTTTGCTATTAACAGCTCTAAACAAAGGAAAGATAATCAATGTCTTGCACGTTACCAATGATGTCTTCTGAGTGTGTATCACAATATTGTGACTTGTTCACAACAGAAACAAAAGAGCTTTTTTTCCCCCTTTTTTTTCAGCAGTGTAATGGTAGATAACCACATTTCACCTGATTGTTCATGCTTGTTTGATGACATGAGAGTTGATACTAAATAAATTATACAGTCATTTCTTCTGGGGTGGTTGATGTGGTGTCTTACAATGGTGTAATGTGCGAGCACACAAAATAATAATTTCTGCTTGTACCATCAACTTTCGACCTACTCTAACATACCAGTCCACATCAGCTGACTTCCAGCAGCAATGTTTGACCTCTTTTTGTGCTGTTTGTGGTGCATTAATTTACTAGAAAAGGGAAAGCACTGTGGTGTCTTCAGGGGTGAGGGATGTAATGCTCATGACACATATTTATTCCCGCTCAGCTGAGTGTTTGTTTGCAACTTTTTGTAACCAAACTTGGTATTATTGTGCACCACCATGAGCCAGAAAGTCATGCGAAAAAATGGGATTCTATCTTCAAGGTCAAGGTCACAGTGTGGGCTTATATAATCAAAATATGACAGTTTCTACTATATCTTTTATTAGTTCTAAACCAGTGAGTCTTTTGCAACCAAACTCAGTTTGAGTGTAGATCATCATAAACAAAGAAGTGTCCAGTAAAAATGTTGGATTGCTGTGTTCAAGGTCAGTGTCACAGCCAAGGTTAAAAGTTTCAGTTATTGTTAGTTTAGATGATATCTTATGCATCACTGAACCATTTGTAACCAAACCCAGTATGTTGAGACATCATTATAAGCCAGAGCGTCATCTGAGAAAAATGGGTTTCTATCTTCAAGGTCAAGGTCACAGTAAGGTCAAGGTCACAGTAACAGAATTTTGATTCATACAATCAAATATGACTATTTCTATTATGTGTTCTGAACTGCTGATTTTTGGGGGCGACCAACTTATTTTGATAGTGCATGTTCATAAGCTGGAGTGTCTTGTGAAAAGGTTGCTTTGCTGTATTCAAGGTCAAGGTCACAGTGAAGGTTCTAAACTTCAGTGAAAATTTACCCCGACAATATCTCTGATCAGTCAAATTTAGTATGGTGATGCATCATCATCAGCCAGAATATCACTCAGAAATATCATTTTGCTATGTTCAATGTCAAAGCCACAATTGTTTCTACTAGATCTTCAGAAATACTGAAACTTTTGCAAACCAAATTAGTTTGATGGTACATCATCACAAGACAGGCTAAGACACTGTGAAAAGATTTTCTTGCTTTTACACAGGGCATGAGACAGAGAATATGGCTTGGGGGACTGTGGACTAGATTGCTGCCACTCTTGGCTATCCCGATAGCTAAAGCAGGGGTCAATATCGGTTCCAATAAAGAAAATGTCAAAAGAACATTGCTTTTGTAATGAATATACTTGTTTATTAAGTTTTTTGGTCAATGGTTCAAGTGTGTTATTCTTATATCCTTTTGTACTTGTGAAGATGTCCACATAACATGTGAGACAAACTACTAATTAAGTGTGATTGGTTATTAACTTTAGAAAGCAAGAAACAAATATCCCTCTGACATGTATATTTATATATGGTTCAGACCAAGTTAGTGCAATGCATCCTCCACCCCCACCCCCCCACCCCACCCCTCCAAATTACTCGGGGGAGCGGGAGGGAAGAAAGAAAAAAAACAGAAAAAAACTAAGGAAAATAAATGTGTAATCTATTTCATGCATGTCTGCACTTTGAAGAAGATATTTTAAACCAAAATTGTTAGAGACAGGACAATGGGTTTTTTTAATGTCAGAAGTGACAGATGTTCCTTTATTAATTAGGAAATATTGTATAAGAAAAAAAAGAAAGGAAAAAAAAAGAAAAAAAGGCAAGAGTCAAACTGGCGAATGAGCTGACTCTATTCATGCATTTCTGGTGTCTTCTGTAACACATGAGACACTGACCTATGACGTAACATAATGCACAATTAACCAAGTTCCTGTCACCCTGTCAATTTATGTCTTATATTTATGTACACAAGAGATGTCAAGCTTTTATTTTCAAATAATAATATAAAAAAATTAACACTTTGAATTTTTACCCTCTATGTCACAGTTTTGACCAGTTTTCAGGAGAATGACCTATATACACAAATATATATATACACACTAAATAATGCTTGATCATACCCATGCACACACACACACACACACACACACACACACACACACACACACACACACACACACACACACACACACACACAAAGCACAGGATGCATTGTGTACTCATGTAAACTAAATCTTGCTTTACATATTAATTTTTCACCTGTATGTTGATAAACTTTTGAAAATACAGTGGCATCTTTAGCCACTCAAAAATGCATGGCTTGCATTTCTTACAGAATTAAATTAAATGCTCCTTTTTCATTTCTCATATTACACAAAACATGTAAGCAAAAAAACAACTAACTTACTAAGTTCCAGTTACATGAACAAGTCTGTTATGAACCCAAACATTGTGAAGCAGTCCCGAACACTGTTTTACTTGTGGAATAGTATACTTACAGAAACATTAAAAAACATAAGACAGAGATAGATACATATTTCTATGACAACATTCAAATGAATGCTAGTTTGCAAAGAGTTAAATAACTCTACCATCAAATGCTAACCAGCCTTCGTTTCCAGCTCAGCATGTTTTAGGTTCATTGCACAATGTATACAACTGACAACAAATGAACCAGACATCTGCCAGAACATGAAAATGGGTGAAGTCATCCTCATCCCATACAAACATACAGACATGCACCCAATTACAAAAAAATCAATGAATCATTAAACTTATAAATGTGTAGTTTGTAATTTGTCAGTTGTACTAAATATGATGTTAAAAACTACCTTGAACAGCAAAATGTTCATGTTGCAAAAATTCAGTCTCTCTTTCCTGTTATGATTAGTCATAAATGAACTTGCCTTTGTTATTTATGGGGGTAGACATTAGCCCCCTCCACCCCCTCAGTATGTCTGAGACCGATTGCAGCATTTTGGCTTAAGAAAAGGTTGTTCCCTTTCACGTAAATATGTGCAAATATAATCAGTACAAGGGAATTTTCAATTTCACATTATAATCTGCAGCTTTGTGGTTTGTCACTTTGTCAGACAAGTTAAAGTAAGCATGCTGTCAGAAACTGGGCAGTGTGAAAGTACCAGAATACATCATAGAATACATCACATTACAGTACCAGAATACATTTCATTATGTTATCACTATGGATTGACTTGAGGTCAAATTGGGCAGGATGAAACATTTTGTTCATTCCTCTGGTTGCATTTGCACTGGTTGACACGAGAAGCCTAATATGTCCTTCTTGGCATATTTGAGTAAGTTGTAATTTTTACTTTGCATTCAGATCTATAATTCAGGTGTGTACATTTCATAAAACTGTATCTACATGTTGACCATGCTGACTGTATCAAAGGGGTAAAAAGTTCCCAACCAAATGGAAGCCTTGTGCTCACTCACACTGAAGAATTCTGCTGAGGCCCTTTTTGGCTACAAGGCAATAGCTCAGCACTGGGTATTCATTTTCAGTTTACTGCACAGTGTTTCTGAACTATGCCCCATGTACATCATCAAATGACTGCTGAATTTAGGTGTTTGGATACAAAATATATATATATTTTTCCATTGTGTTCATGCATGATCAGAGATTTTCTGAAAAGGCAGAAGACAGTTCACAATACAACTTTCTGAAAAAGAAAAATACTTCAAAGTATTCAAAAATACTTCAAGGTTTTGACTCATGTTTATTAAATAAGGCAGCTTTGAACAATTTCAGAATGCCACTAAGAAAAATGTCCATTCAGAAAAGCCAACAACATGCTTTTTTTCTAGCTTCAACCTACCTGCGTGGTTGAGTGCTTCTCGGATGCCACAAGTGCTTGGAGTGAGGCAGGCAGTGTGTTGAAGGTATCCTCCAACTCCCTGGCCACGAAACAGTACGGTGAACTGGTGGCAACACAGGTAGAAGTATGGACACAGTCCAATCATCAGTTGCTGGTACAAGGAGGTGAAACTTTCTACCCTGTTAAAAGCAAAAGAAAAGTTTGTAGGCATAAATATTTACTTATGATTAAAAGCATCAGAAAATATTTTTTCTTGGAATGGTAAACATGTCTGAGAGCCAAAAGAATCGCTCATAGTTCCCTGGTAAATACAGAACTGTCATCAGAAATTTGAAACAGAATGAGGCGCTTGTGCAGACTCAACAAACAATGGAGTTAATTAGCACTCGAAATACACAAGTGCAACAACAAAGACCAAGTCACCTATGGTAACTCTAACCTGGCACGCGTGTAAATACAAGGTACGTAAACTCCACCAGAGGTACATCCTCAATCAGAGGTACATCATTCTGAGGATGTACTTGTGGTGGAGTTTATGTACCATGTATTTACATGCATGCCAGTTGAGAGTTACCACAGGTGACTCAGATCTTTGTTGTTGTACTTGTATTATGCATTTTGAGTGCTAATTAACTCCCTTGTCTGTTGTCATCAGAAAGCCACCAAGTGTATGGTTTGGTGGAGGGTGCAGCCAAGGAAGAAACATTTAAGCTACACATAAATTTTCAGCCAACAACAGTTTGAAACACAAAGTAGATTCTTTTCAACCAAAAGCAAATCAAAAACAGTGATTGAAATATCAGCATTAACAGATGATTTGAAAAAATGACACCCAGCATTCGTGCGGCCTGCTTTAGAGCACAAGATACTGGAACCAGTGAAGGAACCCTATGGCAACAGGGTGCAAGCTATGTCATTTGGTTCCATACACAGTGTGATGTTAAAGTAGAAAGATTTCATATGTCATTGTTGTAGACACTGCATTGTTTTGTCAAAAAGCAGGCAAGGGCTCGGGTAGGTGCTCTCTCTCTCTCTCTCTCTCTGTGATGTGTGTGTGTGTGTGTGTGTGCGTGCATAAGTTGTTGATCACTTTTATATAGCACTATTCTTCACTCTTGAGCATTCACCATGCTTGCATGCAATTCTACATGAGTAAATTGCTTCTTTTTCATAGTTTTTTCTTCTTCATTTTTTCCAAATTTTATATATCCACCAAAGTGGTGTACTTACAGCACTGGCATGGCTGGTGTTTAGCTGTAACCTGCCACCTGCACTTTTCGCAGACTGACCAGGATCTTTTACATGCCACTGCAGTAACACAGGGGTAGAACGGATACCAAAATAAGAGTCAGCACAGAAAGTTGACCATGGAGAAGAAAATTTGCCCACCACTCCTGCAGGGGTCTGAACCCACAACTTTCTGATCATGAGTCCAGCACTCTAACCAGTGAGTGAATGCATGTGCATGTGTGTGTGTGTGCATATGTTATGTTGTGTTATTAACTTGTTTTTAGACATAATTGTAATTTGTTTAAACGCTTCTTTTCATGAATACAAAACGAGGATGAAGTGCCCATACTTTATGGAAAATATAACATAAGGGTGCTTCTCAGAGATATACACTGTACCCAATTATATAACACAGAGCTTCAGAAATAAACTTTGCTCTAAATGTGCATCCTTTGGTGGCTTAACAGTTAGGTCACTGTGGACATATCCCGCAGAAAAAAACCCATATATCTTCTTCTTTTTTTCTCCTTTCTTTTTTAATAAGCATACGACACATGTTACTGGTACCCATTTGAGTAGAAACATGGAAGCCAAATTGGCAAATAGTGTTCATAAAGCATAAAAAGTAATAAAGCAGGATAAAAACAAGATTGGTTTATCTCGTTCATCATGTTTTCTTGTATCTTCAAAGGGGGATCTTCCATCTTTTCAGATTTTTTCCATTGGTAGCTGCATCAACAAACAAAATCATGATAAATGACTTATAAACATTTTTGCACTGTAAAATGGGGAGACAAATCATAAACCTGACAGGGCTTATTCTATTCTAGAACTGCAAGTTAGCAAAGTGCCTCTGCATTTTTGATGTCAATGGTTTGATGTAGAGCATGTGTAACACAAAATGTGCTACAGTTGAAACATGGAAGCGAAGTCCTAAAAGCATCATGTGAAACATCTCTGCTGTGTAAAATGAAGGTACAAAATCATAAGTGGAATGGGCTTATTCCATCTCAGAGTTAAAGCTTCAAGTTAGCAATGTGACAGTGCATATTTTTGTCAAGCATGCATTATGGAAAATGTGTTACAGTTGAAATGTGGAAACAACTCCTCAAAACAATACATAAAACACTTCTGCTGTTTAAAATGAAGGGACACTCATGAATCAGAGCTTCAGGTTAACTATGTGCCTATGCATTTTTGATTTCAGTGTCAACAAAGAATTTAATGAAAAATATATTAGAGTACAATTTTGGATTACTTGGGATGTAGTAATGTTATTATAGCTTATTTTTACCGCACACAATTTAAGTATTGCTGATATATATTTTAAAGAACATACAATATAATTTTGAAAAATTTGGGGAAGAAACTTAGCAAAAAATACTAAATTCAAAACATTTTTGTAGTATAAAGAAATCAAATAAAAGTGGTTTCAAACAAAGCTCTGTTCTAAAATTCTTATGACAAACCTGATTCTGAAAAATATGGGGGTGATTGAGAACATATGCAATTTTTATTTGACAAAAAACATACACCATTTTTCACTTTATGAACCAGTGTGAATGCACTCAGTCTTTCTGGGTGGTTAATCCCACACTCATTATCTTTGGACACAACAGAAAAACTAAATGAAGGTTTTGACTTATTTTTTGAGCATGCAAAATGTTTTGTTTATAAATGGAGACTGAACAACCTTAAGGCACACTGAAAGCCTTTATAAATAATGTGACACATATTTATGAAGTTGATGAGCATGTACATTCAATGGAAATAACATATGGTAAGTTCACAAAGAAATGAACATCATATAATCAGTTAGGGTTGGTAGCTTAAATACAAATATTTTGCTGTACAAGTGGAACTTTATTATGTTGTTTTGCTCAAAACCATCTATGTGCAAACACATAAATACTTCACTTCCTTTGTGTCCATGCTACGGTGATATAATATGAATTGTAACAACACTGCCTGAATAAAACACAAGAAAAAAAAAAATCAGTTGAATTTGCACATGGTTTTGATATTCTGAGAACAGCTAAAACAAGGAGTGATAGTTTCCATATTGCAACCGTTCCAGACTGCAGCAGTTTATTTTCTACTTCTGTATTGCTTTAGTCTTGTTTCAGTTGCAGATCACATCAGTGTGTACTTTTCCTGTTTGTCTACTTTTAAAATTGACAGACTATAATATAAACAGCCATGACTGTCCATTTTCATTACAAAAAGTCTGAACATGGAGCAATATGAGGTCAACTGACCAAAAACATTTCCAAACAGGATCAAATGTGACAATAGCCTTCACTTGATTTTCATACAGTGATATGTAAAAAAAGAAGTTGGTTTGTGTGGAAATTAATGTTCACCTTGGAAGCTGCTGAGCAATAATAGTTATTTAGTTAGTTGGTGCAATAAGCCCAGTCAACCACCAAACATCAATACAAACTCAGAACCTAATAGTTGCAATATGCATCAGCCTAATTGTGATAATGATGAAGCAGAGCTTTATGTCCTCGGATGTTGGTTGACATATTAGGGATAAATTGTGACCAATGCCAAAGCACAGTTTAATGTTGCTTTATATCCACAGAAACCAAAAGGCTCATTATGACAGAAAGCTCATAATCTGATTCTTCTTTAACAACAGATACAAATCTACAGTACAAATCTATAACAGTGAAATACCAGAATTATCAGAAGAGCAACAAGTATCACTTGAAGGAGAAATAACACTTGAAGAGGCAGGAACTGCCTTGAAAAATATGAAAAATGGGAAAAGTCCAGGAACTGGCAGCTTTGGTGCACATTAAAAAAAAATGCTTTTGGAGGCAAATTGGAGATTTTGTTGTTAGAGCTTTGAATGAATCATTTAGAGATGGAGAGTTGTCTGCAACACAGAAGCAGGGAATAATTACATGCATCCCAAAGGGAGATAAGAACAAAGATTGTAAAAAAAATTAGAGGCCAATTTCTCTTCTAAATGTTGTGTATAAGATAGGATCTTCTTGCATTGCTAACAGAATCAAAACAGTTATACCACTATTGATAAATGAGGACCAATCTGGATTTATTCTGTGACCTAATAAATTACCTGAATTCGAAAAACCTCCCTGGTATGCTTTTGTGTTTGGACTTTGAAAAAGCATTTGATTCACTGGACTGGAAATTTATGACTAAGGCTTTGAAAGCATTTGGATTTGGTGAAGATATATGAAGATAGATAGCCACTTTTTTATAAAAAGATTAACTCAATGACTAAGGCTTTGAAAGCATTTGGATTTGGTGAAGATATATGAAGATAGATAGCCACTTTTTTATAAAAAGATTAACTCGACAGTGATAGTAAACAATCAACCTTCATCGTGGTTCTCTACTGAACACGGATGTAGGCAGGGCGATCCAGTCTCACCTTACTTGTTTGTATTATACGTGGAAATATTAGCAACAATGATAAGAGAAAATGATGACATTAAAGGAATATGTATAAATGAGGTAGAACATAAAATTTAGCAATTTGCTGATGATGCACAATTGATGAATAATGGTGATAAAATGTCATTTGAAAAACCATTAGATACAATCGAAAAGTACGGCAAACTATCTGGTTTGTTTTTGAATACAGATAAAACACAGGCGATCTGGCTTGGAAACAAAAGATGGTCACAAATTAAATATATGCCACACTTGAAAATAGTTTGGAATCCTAGTCAATTCAAAATATTAGGGGTGTGGTTTACACAAGATCTGAAAGATTGTGAAAAAAATTAATTATAATGAATTTTTTTTGAAGTGAAAGCATTGTTCAACATCTGGTCAAAAAGACTTATTATCCCACTTGGAAGAGTTGCTATTTTGAAATCTCTGATACTGTCTAAACTTGTACATCTTTGGATTCTACTGCCAGACCCACCAGATGACTGTGAATAATCTGCAGAAAATGTGTTTTAAATTTATCTGGAATAACAAACAAGACAAAATAAGTCGCAAAACTGCCATAAAGAGCATAAAGAGTGGAGGCTTCGGAGTACCAGATATAAGGAAATCTATTTCAGCCCTGAAGATTATGTGGATAAGAAAACTGAAACAGACAAAGCACAAATGGAAAAACATAGCATTAGTAACTTATCCTTTTATTATAGGTTTAGAACAATGTGGTCCAAATTTGTATAGCCAAAAGGCAAAAAGTAATATATTTTGGGAACATGTTTTTTAAGGCTTATAGACTGCTTTATTGCAGAATTGAACCCCAAAATACTAGTGAGCTTCTTGCTGAACCGGTGGTACATAATGACTGAACTAAAATAGGAAACAAAGTTATTTCGTACAATGGATAGAGAAGGGTGTCTACAATCTCGCTAATTTTGTTGGAAACACCGGAAAGCTGTTAACATTTAGAAATAAGTATGGCATTTACATGTGTGAGCAAGTGCTCTTTGTACGTTTTACAATAATCCCGCCCCGCTTAACGGATCAATGCAATTTCATTACTGTACTTTAGTAACCCGGGAACCGGAGCAGACGACGCTTTTGTTTTGAAGCGCGGCGTGTGGCGTAACGCCACATGGCCTTCACACAGCCGACCGGCGATAGCCGCCAGTGCGCGCCTTTTTCAAATCTGTTTTTCTCCCTTAACATTTTGACCGCTTGGTTGTTTACCTACTCTTTGTCTATCTAGTCCTTTTTATGCACTAAGCTATGTATAATATAATTTGGCATCTTAGAATGTTTATTTATCGTTTATTCAGACACCGGATCGAGCTTAATTAGTAGCCGATGCCTCTCTGGGTCCATTCTTTTATAGCCGTCGTCTGCATGGCGCGCTTTGTTTAGTACTAGTAAATGGTAGTGAAATGTTGTTTTGATTCGATTAAAGTAATTCTGTGTCGATCAATGCGTTGTCGTATAGTATTTTGCTTAGCTGACTTCATGTTTAGTGTTTATTTTGGGCTGAAATTAACTTATTAAGTATTGTGTACTGTAGAAGCTAAGTTGTATTCATAGACTACTTAATCTCACTATCAGCGCTGCTGCGACTAAGGTTACGCGCCCCAGGCGAAAGTTCGCACCGAATGTTTTAATGCTAGTCTTTGAGTTTGTCTTGCTTCTCTTACAGAGCGTTGTATTGTAATTGTTATGTACCATTTTAACCGTGGGAGCGTGCTCTTTATTCCGATGTAAGTTTTAGTGACGTTTATATTTTGTACATTGTGTTAGTTGTGATTTAGTTGTACGAATCTGTATATAGACAGGCGCAAGCCACGCTTCCCACTCTTGTTGTAAATAAAATAAGTCATGTGTGTAAATTTTGTTTATACGGTTTAAAAGAGTGTAACTGTAGCTTTTATTTGATGTTTTTGATGTTTTAATTAGTTTAGTTATTGTAGAGGAAAGTGTATTTGTGCGGGCCAGGGAAACACAATTGTCAGCCATTTTGTGGTCCAGAGGGGCGATTTTACTGTAGCGATAGCGTGTGTTCCCTGTGGCCCGCGCCGTTCTCTTATCTATGTGTGAGCGTGATGATTTTGTGGGTGTGCTGAAAACTGTCTGCGGCTGAACAAGTAAAAACTGATTGCTGCCAAAAGCCTGCTGTGGTCTCCACTTTATTGACTCCGCTGCCTGTGTCTTGTCCTTTGACCACTCCGCACCATTACACATGGATTCTGTAACTTATTCAGGCCTGATATTATCACTAAAAAAATACATTCACAAAACCACAAAAATTCAAGTTGATGACAGTAGCCCATCAAATACAACTGTAGCCTTGAGGACAATATATTCCATAACAAAAGGTACAAAAGCTTACTATAGCATCTTGAATGATAGTGATTGTAACCCAAATTGTTGTGCAAAATGGACAAAAAAGTCATATATATTGTAATGTGTGTTGGAAGTCTTGCTTTTTAAAAATACATAAAATTGATGACATTAAATTAAAGTGGTTGCAAATCAGAATTGTCCATCGGGTAATTGCAACAAATGTTGTACTGAAAAAAATGGGTATTATAAACTGTGAACAATGTACGTTCTGTGATGAAAAGGATTCTATTGAACATTTCTTGTGGCAGTGCTACTTTACCAGACGCTTTTAGCAATTATTAGAGAATCTTATCAGCACAAGTTCTGAAACTGCCTGTAGCATTAAGATTATAGAAAATCTTGTATTGTCTGGAATAGACAGCACAGCTATTACTGACAAAATATTTGACCTCATTATTCTGTTGGCAAAGCAGTACCTTTATCGATGTAAATTTGAGCAATCTGTACCAGTGGTCTCTGTGTTCAGAAAACAACTTAAGCTAAGACACAAGTTAGAAGAATATAACTCAAAAATCACATTTCAAGAAAATGCCTTTAACGCACAATGGCATTGTTATAGACCTCTTTTGCTGGAAGACTAATGATTTACTTGAACTGATTAATTGTTACTGCTTGGATGCTATGTTGTTGTTTTTTGTTGTTGTAAATAGCTGGATAGTTGTGTCATTCAACCTTCTTTGTTTTTGTTTTTTTTGGGGGGGGGGGTTAGGAGTGAGGGGTGTATTTGCTTTTGGGTTTGATTTTTTATTTATTTTATTTTTGGCGTTTATTTGTGCATGCACGCATGTGTGTATGTTTGTTTCTGTGTGTGTTTGTGTGTGCGATGCCTTGTAGCTGTCTTTGAGTGAGTAACTGTGACTTATGGTGCGTTTGTTATTTTGAAGCAAACTGAATTTTTAAAAAAATAAAAAAATATACAGTACTTGGGACTACTTCCATGCAAAGAAAAGCCTACAAGGCATACAAAAATCTTGTGCCTCCATCTTAAACAGCTTTTTATCTGTTCCAACACTCATGCCACATCTCGATTCATAACTCTGCCCAAACCTAGAACAGACCTTTTTAAAACTAGCTTCTCATTTTCAGGTGCATCCCTATGGAATACTGTCCCAACTCAAATAAAGTCATGCAATTCACTAGCTTCAAAACACAGCTCCACAAATGATTCAGAAGCAGTTTGTTGTAAATAACCACACACACACACAAAATAAATTTCTTGGTTTCTCATGTGTATATACATGAATCTCCCAGTGTTATTATGAATTGATTTATTACCATTTTGTATTATTCATAATTATTGATTGACATTGATTTTTCTCCCATGATCATATGTCTATACATATATATATGTGTTTAAATGTTTGTAACAGTTTCAAGGACAGGTTGCCCAACAGGCATTCGTGCCTAAACCTTTATCCCTACATAATTAAAGTTCAATCAATCAATCAGTCTCTCTCTCTCTGCGCCCCCCCCCCCCCCCACCCCCATCTGCTCACCTTTCTCTGTCATTCTTCTGTTCCATTTCAGTTTTATGTCACATAATATTCATTACAGCATACCTATTACACATCATTGTCATGCCAACAATCTTCCAAGCACTGAACAAATTATCAACAGCTTAACCAAAAAAGGATACGTTTTTCTCTCATTTTTCGTTTTTAACCATTTATCTGTTAAGTGTCATTTTGTGGTTTCACAAAGGGGATTTCACTGAAAATGTGCATATTGTGTGTCCGTGTCATAATAAGTAAATGTTCTTTGGAACCATTTTTGTGTGTTTGGATTTCATTTTATGCATTTATTATAGTAATAATAATAATAATGAATACTTAGAGCACCTAACCCACACAGGCCCTAAGCGCTTACACGTTCTTTACAAATACAGTCAAAATTCAATGCATACAACATAAATGCACACACACACACACACGCATGCACACACACACATATGCACGCACGCGTGCACACACACACACACACACACAAACACACCAGTCGCATATCAGGGCAATGAGACTGAAGAAAAGGTTTTTAAAAAAGAGAAAGGTTTTCAAGGAAGATTTAAACAAGCTGACAGAGGCAGAATGGTGGGTAGAAACAGGGAGTTGGTTCCAGATAACCGGAGCCTGGTAAGAGAAAGAGCGCCAACCACAGGACTTTGTTCGGAAGGATGGTATTCTGAACACTCGGGTGTCTGTAGAAAAGCGGAGCTGCCAGGAGGGAGTGTAAAGGTGAAGTAGTTCTAAAAGTGAGTCTTGCACCATTGTTCTGTACTTTTTAGAGTTTAGAAAGATATTTAGGACAGCCAGCCAAAAGTGAGTTGCAGTAACTTAGTCTTGAAAGAACAAACGCACACAACAGTTTTTTTGGTGACATCTTCAGACAGATAGTGGCATATTGCACTAATCCAACAAAGTTCAAGATAGCAGATATGACAAACGGAGGAGTTTGTTGTTGGAAAGAGAGAGAGTAGGATCAAGACAGACACATAGGTTGCGAACTGTATTGGCAAATTTCATGTCAGAACCCTCCAGATTTATAGACTGTGGAACAGTCAGAGTTGTCTTTGTAGCAATAAGAATCATTTCCGTTTTATCATTGTTTAACTGCAGTTGATTATTTGTCATCCATGCTTTTACATCAGAGATACAAGACTGAGTTGAATGAATAATTTCAGAAAGTTGAGTAATGTTGCCAGAGAAACTATGAAGTGAAAGAGAGTGATAGGACACAATTTCAGAAGTAGGATGGGTGTAAAGGACAAAGAGAACAGGACCAAGCACTGACCCCTGTTGGACACCAAAGTTTAAGGCCATAGGAGCAGAGGAAGCACCATTGACAGATATAACCTTAGTTCGATCAGAGAGATATGACTGGAACCAAGACAAAGCAGTGCCAGAAATGCCAAAAGTATGATGAAGTCTGGAGAGTAGAATGGAGTGGTCGATAGTGTCATTATGAATCATTAATTTGTTAAGTTCTTTTGTATTGTTTGCGTTGTGCTCCATGTATTGTAAGAGACAACTTTGTTGCTCATGCGGCCATGCTCTGTGCAGAACACATTAATTTGATGGTTTCTCGTTGCGGAAAGATGCCTGGGAGGGTCCAGGCCAGGAAAATTAAAATTGGGCAATTTTGGGGAGTTGTGTTCCACGTAGCAGACAAGCATGTCACCAAGGTAGTGGTGCTCCAAGCAGGAGACATTAACTTGGTTTCCCATTGCAGAGACAGTTTGGAGGGCTCAAGTGGGGAATATTCAGCAGGCAAGGTGAAACAGTAGCATGATTGCCTTTACTTACTGTTTATTCCGAATCTGCTTCTGGTATGCCACCCAAGTGGAGAAAGTGGAGAGTGGTGGCCTGAGCCCGACACCAGCTTCAGCGTCTACCAGCAAGCAAGAAAAGACCTTGTCAGCACCATCACAATGAAGCCTGAAAGTGATGGAAGCCACTGAGGGATGGCACAAATCTCCAAACTGGTGGCAGGCCAAAAGGAGGATCAGCCACTCTTGGCCTAGGTGGGAGAGCTGCAGTGTGGTGGCCACTCTATCAGGTATGGTCACACAGCCAGGCCAGTCAAAATTCACTAGCACCTCTATCCCAATAAGCTGTGTCAAGACAAGCTCAAGTATTAGGTGTGGGCGGGGGAATTTTTTACTCACGGAAGAATTTCCCCCTGCAGCCTCCAATGCATTGGTAAGTAACCTGATGCTTTACGGCCACCGACACATCTGACTATAGGCTGCAGGTGCAGTCAAAATTGTTCCCCACTACAGGGCTGCAGCCTTGTCCACTGTCCAATGGGTAAAGCCTGGAAGAGGTACACAGCAATGGCCACCAGGAAAAACTCTGCACTGTACTGGGGGTGGCCCATCACTTCGAACTGGTGACGGGGTCTGGCTGAAAAGAAAAGCTGGAAGCTTCTGGTGATGCAGTGGGGCACGACACACCTTGAACTCTACATGAAAGCAATACTGAACACCGTTGGGGAGAGATCATCAACCAGTACTTTCCAAAATCAGCCAAACAGGGCACCTGCACTCAAGATCATGCCTCTGTGTGGGATCTGCCATAGGTACCACACCAAAGGGTTTCAGCACAAGTGTACACTTGCTTTGGGCTGCATCCATTCATACACTGCAGCCTTCTGACCACCCTGCCCTTCAAGGTCCTGCCCAGCTACACTGGTCACACCAAGGACTCAAGAAGCAGACCTGGCAATTCCTTTCACCCGCTACCCCCCCACCCATGCTAGGCTCAAGAGCAAGAAGGGGCACAGGGAATACAGGAAGCAACCCCCCTACTCCTATCAAAGCAGAACGGATGGGTTGGCAGCTGACATGATATTCACATAAAACATTGCTGATAGCAAGCTTTTTCTTCGGCTTTGATGTAGGTTACATTGGATCGTATCCTCATAGCAGGCCCCACAACCTAAAATCTGCGCTTGAACCATCACACATTGTCCAACAAAAATTGTCAGCAGAACTGGCTAAAGGGCACACTGCAGGGCCATTTACAACACAACCTTTTCCACACATGCAGCCGTCACTGTTGGGCCTAGTAGAAAAGAAGGTACCAGGTACCTTCAGGATGATACACCATCTTTCATATCAGATTATCCTGAAGACCAATCAGTGAACAATGATATCCCTGATGCTGGGGCTTCTGTTCATTATCAAGCAATAGATGACACAATCTGACACATCTGAAAATTGGGGCGAGGCAGCTTCATGGGCAAGACAGACGTTGGAGAGGCCTTCTGTATCATTCATTCCCTTCGCACATTCAGACGTGTCTTTTGGGGCTTACCTGGGACAAGTGCTAATTTGACAGGTGCCTGCCAAAGGGCTGCAGCACTAGCTGTCAGATCTTCAAGTCCTTTAGCTATGTTTAGCACCAGGTGGAAGAAACAGAATTGGGTATTTCACACATAGTGCATGTCCTCAAAGACTTCCTCAGCCTCATCTATTCACATGCAGTCTGCGACAACAAACTTGAATGATTCATAACTCCTTGTGATGACACTGAAGTGCCCCTGGCACCAGAGAAGACTTTCAAACCCAGCACAGTAATGATTTTTCTGAGGTATGAACTAGACACAAGCTGAGTGAAGGTGCAGCTCCCAGTGGACAAGCTTACAACATGCAATGACCTCATACAGTCAGATTTACCAAGACCCCTATGAGATTTGCAGTACACTGTTGGCACCCTCAGATTTGCATGCACAGTGGTTCACCCTGGTAGGGCTTTCCTAAGATGGCTCATCGACTTAACAATAGGCACTAAGAAACAGTACCATTTCATCAGGGTAACAAGGCCAGTGAGAGATGATCTTTGCCTGTGGGCAGCGTTCCTGACAGAGTTCAACAGCGAGTCCCTGCCGTTACCAGAGCGATGGCAACAGGCCCAAATCATCCACCTATTTACTGATGCATCGAGTTCACTGGGTTATGGTGCAGTACTAGGAAAGCAATGGTTCTCTGGGGTATGGGACAATGAATGGCAAGGCCAGAATATTAAACTCCTTGAACAGTACCCTTCACCCTGGCTATCAAGGTCTGGGGCATGACCTTGGCACACCAATGTATTAATTTCCACACAGGCACTCAGGCCCTGGTTAGCATTATCAAGAAGCTAACATCCAAAGACTGCCAAATCATGTTTCTAGTTGATAGCAAGTTGATAGGTGTTTGCCTTCTGCATAATATTCTCTTCCAAGCCCAGCATGTGGCTGGCATGGCAAACACATTACCTAACTTGTCTCCTCTACAGGTGTCCCTATTCAGAGACAGGGCCCCCCACACCCACCTACAACCAACACCCCTTCCTCCTCTGCTGAACTTTCCGAGCTGATGGGGACTCTGACAAAGACTTCTTACAAGAGAGCTTGGAGTTTGTTTTATTCTTTTGCTGAGGAGTGTTGTACTCCTCAGCAAAAGAATAAAACTGGAGTGGTAACGTCCTTGTTATGTTGTATCCCAAGGACATTACCACTCCAGTGTCGGTGGCATCTTTGGTTATTGCATACTTAGTACCAAAACACTATGCCCCATCTACAGTTTCTACTCATATATACTTGAATGTAAAGAAAACAAAGAAAATGCTGATTGATTTAAGAAAAACTCCAACTGTCATTCCAGATCTCTTTTTGGTGGCATGAAAGTTGAGAGAGTGACTGAGGTGAGTACAAATATATAGGAACAGTCTTAGACAACAAGCTGAATTTTACCAAAAACATTCATTTTATTCACAAAAATGTCAGCCGAGAACAGCCTTCAAAAGCTAAGATCTCATAATGTCAGTGCCACTGTTTTTAGTGGCCTTGTTAAAACAAATCAGTCTGACATTTTGAGTAGAAGCAAATGAGGCACTGAATCTTGTAGTTCTCATATGCCTGATGAATAATGAAATGGAAGTAACATTTTTATTACCTGTGAAAATAAGTACTGACTTTTTAAATGCCATTTGAAAAGTCAGTTGTGACATTATGGTGCATGATAGAAAAAAATACCCACATTCCACTCAATCACGATGGGGGAAGTGTGCACGTGGATACCCAGAAACTAGATCTATATCAAATGTCAATGCGGCATATGCATATGGAAAGACACAAATGTGATCACTCACTTTTTAGTTGCAAATTTCTCTCTAAATGATTCTGATGTTTGTGACCAGAATAGCACTAAAAAATGCCCCAGGAATTTTCAGCCGCCTCCCTGGATATTACCCTGAGGTTGTCTGCTCCAACAGCTGTGTTGGCCTGACTTCGATAATACATGATACATACCAAATCAGCTTTCAGCACCCAGATAAATTGCTCATCCTCACAATTTATTGTTAATACTTTCCATGTATAGTCTGTAACAATGAAGGTGATTTTGTTGTTGTGCTAGAATTGTGACAGCATCCATCATAAAGGGATCAGGTCTGTGCATGCAAAAGCAATGGTGTAAAGTGTATGGTTAGCAGTTGTGGTCATAATAATGCCAATTTGTGTTATGCCTCTCAGGAATAAATTGTTTACAATGATTGACTGATTGATGATCGCTTATATAGCGCTATTCTCCGCTCTCTTGAGCAGACTCATTGCGCTTGCATGTGGTTCTACATGAATTAGTTTTTTTATAGCGTTTTTTTTTATTTTTTATATCCACCGAAGTGGTGTACTTACAGCGCTGGCATGGCTGGTGGCACATGAAACTGCAGCTGTCTCAGCGCATTCTGTGTACACCATACAACCATGTCACTTCATGCAAAGCCACATACGTAAGGTGTATGTGTGTTTAGCTGTAACCTGTCACCTGCACTTTTGGCAGAATGACTGGGATCTTTTACGTGCTACTGCAGTAACACAGGGGTGGAACAGATACTGAAATAAGAGTCAGCACAGAAAGTCGACCCCGGAGAAGAAAATTCTCCTGCCGCTCCAGCAGGGATTCGAACCCGCAACCTTTCAGTCACGAGTCCGGCGCTCTAACCACTGAGCTATCCCCGCCCCCCAAGATGCAATGATGTCATAGACTTGTTTAAAGTCAGAGAAGCCATTTCTTTTCTTTTTTTAATTTCCCTTCAAATCTATCTATGGTCAAGCAGTGTGTGTGTGTGTGTGTGTGTGTGTGTGTGTGTGTGTGTGTGTGTGTGTGTGTGTGTGTGTGAACAGACCACGGGTGATGTTCTGGCAGGGTCTTGTCAAACACAGGCTGCATCAACAATCTTCCAGCTGAAGATATTCAATAGCAAAAACGAGTTTGGTTCACAAAAACAAGACACCCAGACACAAACACATCACCATGCAAAAACCAAACAGACACCAGTTCCAGTCTACCTTGTCATGCACTACTGTTGCACTCTACATCTTGTACCACAGAGCATTTGAGAAAATGGAGAACAGTAATGAGACATGTGAAGTCTGGTCCAAGAAACATCGGGAGCAGCCAATGTTTCCATATTGGAGCTGTGTGCTGAGTTGGAGCTGAGCATTCTTCAGTTTAGTCAATCCTTCCAAACTGCTAACTTAACCAGTTCATACAGACACTGACAAAGCTGTTACCATGTTGTTGTTTTGCCCTTGACAACATCAACTACGCTAGATGGTTTTTAGTGTACCTTCATGACATCTGTCAACTCAGAGGCACCCATCAGTGTATCAAGCCTTTTGCAATGGTGTATTTGTTGTCCTTTCTCAGCCATAGCCCATGACCAAACACAGGAGCAGTGCAATGCGATGGTAAAAGGAAATGGAGGTGCAGTAGGACTTGCCAGCAATCCAGGTGCTGTGAGACAATGGATGACTGCAGGGCCACCAACTGCCTGTTTGCTTAAAAAGCTTTGAGCATAGTATAACATCCAAAAGTGCAGATCGCATGGATCACCATGAGCAAAGCCCTGCACTGCAAAAGATGAAGATGATGGAGGATGCCTCTTTTGCCCTCAAAGTCACTGCAGATGCGGCTGCCATGTCTGCAGTGAGCTCCGTCATCACTAGTGAGATGCATCAATATAACAACTTTTTTGAGGAAAGGCTTGAAAAGAGAACAAAACCAATCAAAAAGCCTCCGCGAAAGAAAAAGCTGCATGTGTTTGTGCAACAATGGAATGCTAAAAAATCTTCCCTGACAACCTTCCACAATGACTGCTCATTGTTTTTGTGGCTTTACATTGCATGCCAGACAAGGAAAATGGACCTGCCAGAATTGTTCAGGCATGAAAACCAGCCAAGACCATTATCACTGAACAAACTGGGTGATATGCGGACAGGTAAAAAGGCAGACTTGCTGAAGTGTCTTGAACGTTCTCCTCTTGGATCTGGGAATGCTGATGAGGAAGAAGTCCTGGTAGAATATCATATTTAGATTAATATGTATCATGTATATGTATCAAAAAATTGCCTCTTGCAGGATGATTAATTTTTTTTAAACTGAATTGAATGTGAGTGTCCAGGGCATTGATGAGCACATGATAAATGTACATTATTATTATATGAAGCAAACAACATTGATCATGAAGAGACCGTTGACCCAGTCATCGATGATATCACTATTGAAGAGCTTTCTGATTTTATCAGTGGAACTGAACTTGAACCTTGTACGCAGGAAGAGGAACAACTAATCAACAAAGACACTTGCTGCAGACCACTCACCTGAAGCAGATGTGAAAATCCTTTATGGGGCATTTGTTGTTCAAACACAGGACATCAAACACTTTCCAGGACTACAGCAACAGTGTCTTCTTGCCTTACATTTTTGGACAACTTCAGAGTGTTCAACAGTTCAACATTGTTTGGGATGTTTATCTCACAGACAGCTTTCTGAATGCCGGGGCAAGAAGCAAACAGGCCCCCTGTTAACATTGTAAGGTGTTACCTTTGGCACCATTACTTTCCACCTGGAAAAGCTTCTTGAGGAACGATGCGAACAAGAATGATCTGTTTTGTTTTCTTTCCAAAGAAATTGAAAGAACTCAAGTTTCTTGCAAAATACTCATCTACACTTGCACTTGCAGTGACAGCATGGTTTCATCATCCACAGAAGTAGACCTGAACAATATGAGTGGATGCACCCATGAAGAGGCTGACAGACGAGCATTTCTTCATGCTGCAGATTGTGTGAAACAAGACCAGAACTTTCTGAGACCGGAAAACATTTCAGATACATTGCAGCCCATGTGATTGCTTCAAGTCTTGATGCAGACAAATCAAGAGCTTTGCCTGCCTTTCACGCTGTAACTGGTTGTGACACGGTCTCATTCTTCAGCTGGAAAGGAAACCTGAAGGCCTGAAACACATGGACTGCATTCGCTACAGTGGCGTTGGTTTTTTAGAACTTGGTAATGAGAAAGCAAACCTGTCTCAAGATGCATTTGAGAAGATTGAGCAATTTGTTGTGTTCCTGTATGAAAAGAACATTACAGTGACAAAAGTGAATGAAGCAAGGCAAAAGCTGTTTTCCCAATGATGCAAAGCTATCAAGAACATTCCCCCTACACAGGATGCTCTTTCATTCTTTGTCAGCACACCCTATGTGCAGCCTATCAAGCATGTTTGGGGCCAGTGTCTCCACAGAGCACCAAGGTTGCCATCTCCACCCACCTGGGGATGGACCAAGCATGAAAGACAACCATGGAAGCCACTATGGACAACACTTCGTCAGGCTGAGGACTTGTGCTACGAGCTAATCCACTGTGGCTGTGGCTGCAAACAAGGCTGTAAAAAGAAGAAGAAAAAAAGACGCAAATGTGCAGCTGCCAACTTCCCATGTACTGCTTTATGCTACTCTGGAGGAGACTGCAATGCAGACTAGCTTGATGACAGCATTCAAATCTTCCAGCCGACTTTGTGTGAGTTGTTGCACAGTCGTTTCTGTTCATGTTATAAATTTACTCAGTCCTGTCGGAACACTGGATTGCAACATCTGAATTGATAGTATGCAGATTTTTCGAGGGTTCCACTGAAACACATAGCACCATTTCATACATCCGCCACCCATCCATAAGGTTACAGTGAACAAAATCAAAACATAATTATCAATCAGCTTCTTCTGTTGACCTACTTTTATTATTTTGACCTAGTTTTGGATTTGTTACCTTTTGTTCCACATATTGACAAACTGTGTTTTTCTGTGAAGAATGTAGTGTTACAATGATCACAATCAAAAGATAATTATAAGTCTGCTTCTTCAGTTGATCTACTTTCACGATTTTGACCTAGTTCAGATTTGTTGTGACCTTTCGTTCCACACGATCAACAAACATTGTGTTTTTCTGTAAAAGATTATAAGTTCAAATGTATGCAGTTAAACTTTGCTCTAGGTAGTTTTGAAAGTGATACATAGCCAGTGGGCATAAAGTGCTTGCGGCTAAATCAACACAGGCACAGCAGTCATTAGCAATCACTTTCCATCACAAACATATCACTTTATTATGATTTAAAATACTCTTGCTTTCAAATGCTTCTGATGGGAGACAAAAAGCATTAACCAAATCATAAAACAGCAAGACAGTATCCAGTTTTGATGTATAATGAATCAGTCACATGCAGCTATTTTTAGCATGATAATGTACATTTAAAACACTTTAAACTTTTTTGTTGTAAAGTGCAACCACTGTACCATAGTATTGAACTTGGGGTTTTAAAACAGAAACTGTCAGAGACACTGAGAATTTCTAAATACCATTTGATTTTACATGGTGACCTAAATAATACAGGTCAAGGTGACCTAAAAAGTGACCTTCGACCTTCCTTCCATTTAAAATATCGATCTGTATGCTATACCACATGTTGTTTTTGTTTTTAACACATGCTTCTACCCCAATTTGCAAACTGCTTCTCAATTTATCGTCTTAACAAGGTCACTATTTACACACCTTTACCAGAGTTGCATTGAATCAGTTTTAAAATTTTCATTCCTGTGCTGGTTTGGTGGCTTGAATGTGAAAAGTAAAAATGTCCTGAATAAAGTGGTGAATGTGTTTAGCAAGATTGTGTGTGAAAGACAAGAACACTTAAGTCAGTTGTATGAACAGCATGTGGTACAGAAGGCATGGGTGACTGTGGATGACAATAGCCATGTCCCAGGCATGGGAAGAAGGAAAAGGAAAAAAAAAACCACAGGCACAGCAGTCATTAGCAATCACTTTCCATCACAAACATATCACTTTATTATGATTTAAAATACTCTTGCTTTCAAATGCTTCTGATGGGAGACAAAAAGCATTAACCAAATCATAAAACAGCAAGGGAAAAAGGAAAAACGCTGAAATCTATGGGGGTCCGGGGGCATCTTACTCGAGTGCACTCCCCTCTTGTTGCATCTAAACCAAAGGTTAGGTCCTGCGGAATATGCAATCAAGATCAAGAATTGCAACATCACAAAACCACGTGCCAATGTGTTCCAGGCTTCATTTCCTCACAAACTTTCACTTCCAGCTCAACTGGTCTTCCTCTTTCATAAAGTGACCTTCGTTAACTCAAGACTATGTCACCAGTTCAAGGTTGCAGAGCAGTTTTTAGGTATATTTGTTTTATTTTTGAAAACCACACGTACAAACAAATGGAGTTCCAAGTGTCCAACCAGCTTTTTATGTCTCCGACCGACTGACTAGACCAATCCGGCTACCCATTTATTGGCACGGCCACAGTCTTTGAACTTTTCGCCATGGTTTACAACTTGAGCGACCAAACATGGTTAAATCTTTCACTTTGAAAACTTTCAGAACATTCACTTTTTCTCAGCCAAAACATGGAGTAGAAGCATGTAGGAATGACTGCATTAAAGCCTAAGCCTGCTCACAAGAGTAACAGCAGCGGCTGTCTTCACAATTAAGTGACTAAAACGGGTACTTGCTGCATGTGAACGCGCTTCATTTGTTTTGTGGGTATTCAGAACGTATTAAGTATAAAGTCGCTTGTATGTGTTTCAGTGCTATAAATGGTTCTGGTCCTGCTTACCTCTCTGAACTGCTGCATGTCTACACTCCATCTCGTACACTACGCTCTTCTTCTGACACCCGCATGCTGAAAATCCAGCAATACAAATCCAAGACTCATGGCTTTTGCACTTTCTCTTGCTTTGGACCCCACATTTGGAATTCACTCCCACAAGACCTTAGACACTGCTCAACCCTATCATCTTTCAAAGCCAAACTGAAAACCTTCCTCTTCTCACAGTATTTCTGCCCCAACTAATGTCAATACCCAGTTTCTGCTACAGTCAGTGTGTGTGTGTGTGCGTGCGTGCGTGCGTATGTGCGTGCGTGCGTGTGTGCATGCATGCGTGTACATATAATGCCTTATGTAAACTGTTTTGGTAGGACTGACTTCTACGTGTGTATATTGTATCTAGGTAAAATTAATATGTATGATATGAGTGCTCATGGTATTGATGAGTGCATGATAAATGTACATTATTGTTATTACTGTATCATTCTGGGTTCCAAAGAGAGAGCTGTGCTTCCCACAAGTCAAATGACCGGTCAATTCCCTCTGAAGCACCATCATCAATTTGTATTTTTCTTTCTTTCTCATCCACAGGAGAGTTCTCTTTGCTCTCAACCAATCAGTGGGTGAATATTCCAAGAACACGCTGAGTGAAGCTTTTTCGACCCAAACATAGATTCATTGCAGTTCAACAAATTCCCCAAACTAGGTTTGCGAAGCAAAGTTCACTGAATTAAGAATCAACTATGTTCACCAAACCTTTTTCAGGTTCAGTGAATACCCCAAACTAGGTTTGCAAAGCAAATGTTTGCCCAATTAAGAACGGACTTTATAAGCATAGGCAGGGTCACCCCTTTGTGCTCCGGATTCAAGTCAGTACAGAGGTAGATGCTCTGAAATTGATGAACCAGCATCTGACAATCAAAGGTGACACACCAGGCCCCTTCTTTCAGTACATGGGACAACCAGGCACACATTCTGAATTTAACAAGCACCTGAAACAGGTATTACAGTTCTGTAAATTTAGCTGGTCTATTCCAGGCACATAGGTTCTGCATAGGGGCAGCCTCCACAGCTGCCGAGAAAGGGCTACCAGACAGCCAAATCCAACATCCGGGTTGATTGAAGTCAGATGCTTTTAAAAGATACATCAGGTTGGTGGAACAAGTATCTAGGATTTTGTTTGGACAGTTAACAGTATACTACACAATAACAGACTGTCAGCAACTACCCTCTGTCATGCAGATACAGACAATAAAGGTCACAGTAAATGCTGGGTATACAGACCTGGCTAGCCAACTGTTTTTCAGGTTCACAAACCTGGCTCTGGGTTAATTAGTAACTGGATTTCAGTGTCATTTCAAACACACAGGGTCACCTTAGGAAAATCAAACTCAGGCCATAAGCAAATGCACATTTCAAAACTCTTCTCATATATATATATGTATAAATCTTTTGTCTCATCAATACACAAAACCAATCACTTTGCAAACATAAAACATACATTATACATACACAAACATCAAACAAATTTTTTTTGAAGAGTTAGTCCCTTCAATATTAACCCCTATTAAAACAGCACATTAAGTTAGGACATGCTGGTGTCGTCAACCATTCTGTCTAATTCATCAATACCAGATCAAAGTATAATAAGAAAAAAAGAGGAAGAAAAAAAGAATGGACAGAACTTTTTCTTTTAAGTAAAAAAAATATATAAATGCATAATGGCAAATCCAGTCCCATATGGCAGCAAGCTGCACATACCACCTACCAATGACCACCTCCTAGCTGCTCAACCAAGTAATGTCAAAGAGTATTTGGAAAGTGCTTACACCTAACGTGAGCCCAAAGCAGAGAATACAAAAGCAATAAGATCAACAAAATACATACACAGCCTAAGCACAATGAACTCTACTAATTATGTAAACATACTAGTTTTACTACAACACTTCATTCAACATCTTTCTCATCACACACACACATGCACAAATATATGCAAAACCAATGACATACAACTGCATGAACACACACACACACAGGCTGAGTCCAGAGGAGAAAAGATGGGCCCTGGGGACAGATTTAAATGATGCCAAGGAAGAAAAGTGTCAAACAGACTTGGGTAGATTGTTCCAGAATAATCGTGCTTGACAAAAGAAGGCATATCAACCAGAAGAGCCATACAAAAAAGCCTAACTCACATTAGTCTTAATGAAAAATATCTGAGTTTTCCGGGGGAAAAAAGTAGCAAGAATAGACCAACAGCAGAAAACTGGCAAGACGGAAAGAGCAAGAGAACTAGGCAGAAAAACACGAGAGGAGATAGAAAATGGGATTCAAACAACATCCCTGAGATTCCAGGCATAGGGGTGAGAGAGACATCAGACATCCTCGGCCTCACTTCAGGGTGGCTCTGGGTAGGGGAACTAACTTACTAGGGGGCAGTTTTGGGGCTCAGAATCTGGCACCATTTCTCTTGTGTGTTTCAGGTCTTTTGGGTTCACAGACCTGGGGCCTTACTCCAATGGATTCTCCTCAACCTACAATGGATTCCACCTTGCCACAGTATCCCCACTCTTGAATATATGGGCCTGGATATAGTGTCAATGTCAAACTGCATATATTAGTCACGTTGAACTATGCCTTGTCAATGGTGCATGGTATATATTAATACTGAACTGTAATATCATTAAGGTGGAAAAGTACATATTATTATGGCTGAAATGTAACTGTCACTTTGTCCATAGGCAAGGTGGGTTCAGTCCATGGGTCCTTGGGCACTTCAGCTGCTCCTTCAGTTTGGACTAAGGGAGACAATGTATAGCACATTTCAAAGAAACTGTTCTGGAAAATAATTGGAATATCACTTGCATTGAAAGTTGAGTTTATTGCCTACTAAGGGAGACAATCCCTAACATGTAAACAAAGACAGGCCTTCTTTGTGATCATGATAATAAATTTCACTCTACATGAACCAGACCAACAATCAAGGTGTCATGAAATGATACTGTATGTATGCACATGACCTTAAACAAATGCAATGTATCATAACCATGAAACTCAACATTTCCTTCTTTCTTTCTACCCTGTCATCAAATTCCTAGAACTAGGGTGGACGACCACAACACAAAGGTGCCGTTGCTGGTATGACATACCATTAAAATTCAGAACTGTCAAACAAAACAATGGTGGTGACTCAATGGTGGGAGTGTCACAGCATAACCTACAGTGGTATTTGACCAGTTCTGTTGTGCATCGCTGCTTCAAGCCATTGGTCTCATGCTGTCAGTGACTAAATGCACTGACAACTGCACTGCATGTCACACCATACTATTTTACCAACATCAGTTACATCATTTGTAGTATGCTTGTGGCAGTGCTGCTCAACTGCTCACATCATAAACTGCACAGTGTGTATTCAATAAGTGAATAACTGCTGCAACAATTGCTGGACAGTCTATCTTAATTAATACTGTAATAGTGCTGATGAAGGGGTGACAAATCGTGTCCCAAGTGTACCTTTCAGAATGATGTGGCGACAAATCACGTGGGAGTAACAAATCATGTTGGCAGAACAGATTTCACACAGTTTATTACCCTAGGTGACAAACCATGTCGCCACATACTCTACAACATTCATCAGAAAAAGAAAGAAAGAAAAAAAAACTTGCATTCTCACCAGTCATTGTAGAGAGATTTTTGTATCACAGGACTTAGCTCTGGATCAGATGGCACTTGTTTTCTTATATAAAGGGACAGAAAAGAAAGAATTGAAAGAATAAGATTATATTTATAAGCAGCAAGCCCACTAATGACCAATGAAAGTATTCTGTTGTTTCTTTGATGCTGTTTGATTGGATACTTTGTTTATTTTTCTTTCAAGACATAGATTCAGAGATTAGATTTTTTTTTTTTTTTATTGTTTACTTACAAGGAATACTTCTTGTTGTTGGTTCTATCATCTTCACTATTAGCATATTGCACCCACACAATTCAACAACATTAACAATACCACTTTTGTCAGTCATGACTAGGCAATCTGCTTCTTTTCCAACACACACAATGCACCTGAATAATCTAATATCCACAGTGATCAGTACTAAGACTACAACTTTTACATTTACAGTCAAAGACTAGCTGACCACTCACAGTACAGGTCTGCAATAATAACAATAACAATGTGGCACTTGGCAAGTGGAACCTTTAGCTAAGCACATACAAATTCTTTTACACATGCATGTATATACTGATATAGTCAAATGCACAAAATCATGCATGCATGCTGCACCCAGGTACTGCTCACCAACATTAGGGTTCTAACACTATTCATCATTTTGAATTCTCTCTGTTTTCAATCAAATCCAAGTGATACTTATATGATGCAAATCTAAAACAAAAACAAAAAAATACAAAAGTTCTACATACTTTACATGTCAAAACAATTACACTAATATTATAATATTAACACAAAACATACTAGTGCATGCCCATAAAATGATATCCAGTTATAGAATAACAATGCAAATACTGACCAACCTATCTGCAAAAAGCCACAAAACTATTCTATGCCACAGCTCACACATATTACTTCTGCACACTTTTAACACTAGTCAAGCACTTCACACCGTGACTGACTCAGCGACTGACTGTGCTCTGACTGACTGTACTCCGGCTGCATATGCAGCCTTTGCTTACAACACAAATGGACCCATCCACAGCCCCACCACTTTCCTGCTGTTATCACAATGTATCACAAGTTTTGGTCTGGGTTTGTGAGCTGGTTTGGCCTAGTGGTAAGGTGTAAGCAGAAGGGCCTCGGCTCAATTCTGCTTTGGCTCTCCTTTCTCTTCAAAAAGGTTGTGGTTTGTGGAGACAATCTTGTGACTTTGTCCCTCACAATTAATGAAACATTAAAATGACTCTCAATGTATCATCGCTGCCCTTCTTAATGCAGGAGTCATTCTGGTGGTGACACTGTAGTGATAGGTAGATAATCTCCCTCTTCGCCCACCTCCATACGCCCTCTCACTTCTCCACATACCTAATAAGCCTTATTGTTTCTGTGGACGTTAAGCACCATGTTTACCAAAGGTTTTTCAGGAAAGCGACCAACTTACTGTGGTCACTTCCAGATAACATGTGTTTCTTTCCTGCCTGACAGTGAGAAGATTTCCCAAACTACAACAGAGGCATGGACAGATAGTGGTCATGTTTTTTGGATGATATCAAAGTGTTTGAACCAAGTGAAGAAAGAGACTTGACTGTGCAAATGACAGTCTGATGCTACAGATGATATGCAAGACAGAAGCTCCACATAGAATTTTGTTTGATTTGGACACAAGACAGAAAATCACTGAAAATCCAACACCATGTGCTGCCTACCTAAAAATGAGGCGTAGACTGACACCCTAAAAACCAAAACAAGTGCTAAACAGAGAAAAAAACTGAACACAAATGCCTGTGGCAAAATTATAAAGAAAGATGAAACAACACAATGCAATTAAATGAAAAATGGCTGCCCTAATCAGGCAAGCAAACAATTGAAACCAAATGGCCAGATGGAAATGATGTTGAAAGAAAGATCAAGGAGAAAGAGGGATGGAAAAAAAATCCATTACTCCTAGTCCTACCAGATCAAAAACCGTACATTGTAACTAACTGTCCCTGACAGCGTGCAATGTGTCATCCATACACATGATACAAACCACACAATAATGCTAGCAACCACTGGGCAATAGACACTCATGAAGTATCCACATACAAAATTAAAAATCAAGTCATCTTGACTAGCAAGGCACCTCAAGGTTACTCCCATCACCCCCACATCAAAAAAGAATGAAACAACTCAGAGAAGCAAAAGGGAAAGCAAGGAGAGGAAAAACAAAAAATAGTTGAAGTGTATACCAAGAACCGCACTGACCCAAACCCAAAACCCTAACCCAGGGAAAGCAGAAAGTATCTAGATTTGATCAACAACAAAAAAGCATTTTTTTTAATTTGAAGGATAACGCAAACAAAGAACTTACTGGGGCAAATACGAAACAATCATTCCATAAGAGGAAAGTTCCCTGATGAGGTATATTTTTCTTGTGTATTGTTAGCTGTCATAGACGTATTAAAATTATTTTTTAACACGTTATCTTTGGTATTTTTCTCAATTAATACTGAAAATGTCAGAGAATGTTGCAAAGTGCAGTGAGTTTGTGTGGATCAGAGAATAGTGCTATACTGGCCTAAAAGTGATCTCTTAATATTTCTTATTATTGTGGTCCCAAAGAAAACAGACTGAAATACCATGAATCTGACATGGCTATACAAAGAGGAGGGGGGGGGGGGGGGGGGGGGAGATGGAGAGTGACAGAAATAGAAGAAGAAGAAGAAAGAAAACAAAAAGATGAGGCAAAACAAAATCCCAACTGCTGGCAATGGTGTCAGAGTTTTAGAGATTTGAACTGGAAATTGTTCTAAGTTGATTACCCTGGGGGCACCCTTACTACCATTTTGCTGTGATACGGTGACAGAACCAAAAATGACAAAACTGCACTGAGTCGGTGTGTGCCCAGCCACTGTTTGTGATACCAGTGTGTGAGACAAAACAATCTGAGCTAAAAATAGCAACATTTCATGCCTGTGATTGGTTGAGATCAGCGACCGTATTGTACATGCTGGTGGGTCGATGCCCCAGAGCCTGTAACTTTGTACATACTTCTGTTTGTGCCATGGGAACTGTCTATAGATAATGACAGAACCAGGCTTATCTTTTGGTGTCCTTACACAAATATCAGTGTTGTCAGATCCAGACTGCATATTAAGAGATTCCAGAACCCTAAAGAATACTCTCTATCACCAAGATAGCTTTTACACAACTTTGACACCATGCCTGCACCTCAATCAAGTTAAAAAAAACCCAACTAATTCACACAAAAATGGTAACATCTATCAACCACAGGTAGTGTGTTTATGCAGATTCTGATTGAACTAGGTTGAAGTTGTGAGTTGGTTTGGCCTGACAATAAGATGTTAGGCTGGTAAACAGAAGGATCTTGATTCAGTTCAGCTTCAGCTCTCCCTTCTCTTCAAAACTTGTGGTCTGTGGACACTGTCTTGTGATTCTATCCTCACAATTAATGAAACATAAAAACAGTTCTCATCACTGCCCATCTTAACGCAGAAATCATTCTGGTGGTGACAGCCTTATCATAGGTATAGTCTCCCTCTTTCCCCACTTCCTGGGATCTCAGTCCCCACCAGTACCTCTTCAGAGACAATTCCACATTAAACAAGTTTAACCAGGCTTGTG
This sequence comes from Alviniconcha strummeri, assembly GCA_963584105.1. Classification (NCBI taxonomy): domain Eukaryota; kingdom Metazoa; phylum Mollusca; class Gastropoda; family Provannidae; genus Alviniconcha; species Alviniconcha strummeri. The sequence continues at coordinate 15,176,652 of OY757544.1, forward strand.
TCACTGGTGTCTGCACACAGATATCAACATTCCCATCAGAACCATGTACTACACAGCAGAAACACTTTCAGGACTATATACCAAGAGGCTGCAGATCCCTGAAGTGCATGGTTCAGTATTCAATCACTCAGTTTTTACACGTCTTTGACACCATGCATGACAACATCAGTCACTCGCATTAAAATGTGTTCTTGCAGTTTGTCTCTAAGAAGTGTGAATTGCAGAAACAACCACTGAAAGTCAAAATTCCAATGTTAGAATGCAAATAGCAAAACAAAACTGCACTCTTAGGTTAGACTAGGTCAATTCTGCAAAATGGGCTTAAATATGAAGAGGTCTGCATTTCGAGGTCAAAGTGGACACACAGCTTTTTCTAAAGTTTTTTTGTGTGCTCTTTCCATTTCTGGTGTCTGCCAAGGTGTCATGTATATGCATAGTTTGTGCTGAGAAATTAAAAGGACTGGCCCATGCAGATTTAGCTAAAAAAAAAAAAAAAATTGCATGAATTTTTATTGTTTTATGTATGGTTTTTCTGTAGCATTAATTTATGCTTTGGCCCTTTTGAAATATGCCAATTTAAGTGTAACTGAGTGTATTGTATACATGTTCTGGGCCATGACCCTATAACCTTTTCTTTCCGGTCCTTTTCCTTTTTGACTGGGTGGGGTTTTTATGGCCCAATTATCTAAGGTGTTAAAAGTTGTGTGCTGGGCCGGCAGCGTCCCTTTTCCCCCAGTGTCCCTGCAGAGGCAGGTTGTTTGTTTAACTGTTGCGGCCGGTGTTCATGTTTTGATCAGGGGAGAGCCTACACTGTTTCCAGGCTGGTTGGTGTACAAATAAAAGTTATGATATAGCAACCTCTGACTTGTGACTCTTCATCCATGCTTCCAACCTGCTTTCCCTCTACTCCCCATCCCCACTCCCCTACATAAGACTAACTGTAGTGTTCTAAAAATAGATGGGGATCTCCCTATGTGGTGCAGCTATTTATGGACTATTATACATATTACATCATTACATTTTGTTGTTTAACACATTTTTGTAGACTCAGCCTGCAAACAATTGACAGTGGCCTTGTCTCAGGCCTATTAATTCGCTGAGCAATTTAACTGATGGTTGTGTGAATCATTTTATATCATTCTTTGAATAAATCTTCCAGTCGTGCACTGTGTACCTCACTATAATGGATGAGGCCGGCTGGCGTTTACTTATCATGCTCGGCAATGGACTGAGGTGCAGGGTGTCAGGTGACGAAGTTTTCTCTCAGCCTTTTGATCCCATGCTATTACAGGAAATATTTCAGACACCATTTTCTAATAATATATTGATCCAATGCTTTTACAGGAAATATTTCAGACACCATTTTCTAATTGTAACCGAGTGTATTGTATACATGTTCCAGGCCATGACCCTATAACCTTTTCTTTCCGGTCCTTTTCCTTTTTGATTGGGTGGGGGTTTTATGGCCCCAATTATCTAAGGTGTTAAAAGTTGTGTGCTGGGCTGGCAGCGTCCCAAGAGAGCTGGTTTGGCCTAGTGGTAAGGCGGTAGGCTTGTTAGCAGAAGGACCTCGGTTCGATACCGCTTCGGCTCTCCTTTCTCTTCAAAAGTTGTGGTTTGTGGACATGGTCTTGTGACTTTGTCCCTCACAATTAATGAAACATTAAAATGGCTCTCATCGCTGCCCATCTTAATGCAGGTCATTCTGGTGGTGACAGTGTAGCAATAGGTATATACTCTCCCTCTTCCCCCACCTCCATACCCCCTTCCCCCCATCCCTAATAAGCCTTATGGTTTATGTGGACGTTAAGCACCATGTTTACTTACTTAGGAGCGTACATAGTTCAGGAGCTGTGTGAGAGTCGACGAGGTGGCCGTCCTGGGCTGTCCGTCCTAACGAGCCTTCTGGTTTCCGTGGACGTAAAGCTATATTGAACCATGCTTCGGCATTGGTCCCAGCTTGTCCCTAATACGTCAACTGACATCTAAGGACATTAAGCAACACTTCATCATCATAAGGAGCGTACACATAGTTCAGGAGCTGTGCGAGAGTCGAGGTGGCCGTCCTGGGCTGTCTGTCCTAACGAGCCGTATGGTTTCCATGGATGTAAAGAATTATTGAACCGTGTTTCGGCATTGGTCACAACTTGTTCCTAATATGTCAACCGACATCTGAGGACATTAAGCATCAATTCATCATCATCGGCAGCGTCCCTTTCCCCCAAGTGTCCCTGCAGAGGCAGGTTGTTTGTTTACTGTTGCGGCCGGTGTTCATCTCAGGGAAGAACCTGTAAGTAGTTATTTTTCTATGGCTTGTTGTTCTGTTGTTTCTTATTAATGTAAATAATGTATGTTTATAATGTTACCATGTTCACAACGTGCCTTGATTTTGGTTCTTGAACGTGGGTAATTTCGGCGTTAGATTGCCGCCTGGTTGCAGCCGCCATGGCGTCAGTGTACATTGTATGTGTGTTCGTATCTTAAGCTTTTATGCCACAAAATGACCAATGCTTCCATAATGTATGCAGCTAACCCTGGTTAGCTGATATGTAGCTAGTATGTTATGCTGCCATTGTTGGATGTTCAGTTTGAGTGATGCTTTGCCAATGCAAAGTTATCCCTCTAAAGTATGGGTACTTTGTCAGTGCAACATAACTTATTTGTTTAGTTTCCTACCGATCTATGTTTCTGCATGAAATCGGTGGTATATTATGGCTAACACTTTGAAGATGTTGACTGCATAGTTGTTGAATGTTCAGTTTACTAGTTGAATATGGTTTAGCACACAGGGATGATTGCATAAACTGTGAGACGTGTTATTTCTGTTTTGATCTGGCTTTTGTATGGCCAAGTCTTGGGCGTGCAGACTTTCACTCTACTTAGCTTGTAAACCCTTTCCAGGTCTTTGTGCGTGTGCCCGAACTAGCCGGTGATGCGCATCAGTGGTGGCAATTAGGTCTTTGTCTCTGTTCACTAACCGAGCAGACAGGCGCAGCCAGATCAGCGGTTTAGATTCTTGCTGCGCTACCTACTTCCTGTAAGACGCTTGACGTTGTTCACAGATATGCTCTGCTAGTCAGTAACAGTAACATGCTGTAACGCTTCGTTTCATTGTTCGTCTTGGTATCTAATTGTGTGCTGGTTTGGTTTATTTCCATGTATTTTATGCTGTTCCCCATAAATAGGTTAGGAAAATGAAATTATTTCACACACTGTCCAGAATAAAAAAAATAGACATTGATAAAAAAATCATTTCTACATGACATGTACACAAAATTGAGAAGTTCAAGTATCCTATGAATGATGTAATACTAAAACACAGGGAAGAACTTGTGAAAACAGTGTTAGCAAAACTGGCTGGGAAAGTCCTCTTCTAAAATCGTTATAAAATCAACACCACTTTCAATCACAAAACTTTTAATGCGGATCATGTTCATTTAACCCCCATTAAGTACACGAGAAGTTTAGCCTCACAGACACCACACACACAAAAATGCCAAAATCGTGTTTTGGGATGCCATGGTCAATTTTGGTATTTTGCCCAATTTGCACTCTATTGTGACTCTTCTTTCAGGTTTGCGTGATTTTATTGGAATAAAATATGTTTTTCATGCTAAATAAATGTGATTTTGAAACCAGTATTGTTGTGATATTGCTTCCGTTTCGCTTCAACCGCTCAAAAAGCATTTGTTTGGGTCTTGGTTACGGCATTTTCCACACACAAAACCCCGCCGTGTCATACACGCAAGGCTTCGTCATTCTCTCCCCTTGCTCACTGTGTGCGTGGAAACTCCGAATGAGCCAGTGAGATGTGATCATTCGGGCTTTTCCGACATACATTGACAGAGAAAATCTACGGAAACTTCCTTATAAGGAAGTTGACGTCACCCACGCTTGAAACGAATAGTTGCGATTGGCTCAAAGTGTTCACGTGACCAATCAACGCGCATTTCCTGCGGGATACGAATTGAGAAAAGTTTGCTTTCGACTCGACTGCGCTTTCAGATTATGGAGAAATCAGCTACAAAATCGCCAGTTTCCCGCCGTCAACGAACTCCACTTGGTGGAGGGAAGAGGTCACGCAGAGCACACTGCCGAAAAGCAGCCGAATCTCGATGGAAGAAGAAAAAAGCGGACGAAAATTTGGCGTGTTCACAGCTCGGCGAAAGCGAAACAGCCACACTCACAATCAGTGGCGATGCAGAAATTCTTAGCATGGGAAATCTACAAGAACCAGCTGAACAGCCAAATGACCCTTGCACGGCAAGAAAAAAACTTGATCTAATGAGGTGGCAGTTAGGACCAACAAACGATGACATTGACACCGAACAAAAGCTCTGTTTCATGGAGTTGCCAAGTTTGCAGTCCCTGTTTACTGATGTTGCATGTGGTGCAGTTGGGAGTTTGGATGTGTCTTTCGGCGAGAAGATGGGTTATTCCAGACAGATCAGACTTGTATGCCAGGTATGTAAATAATCACAATACGTTTCTAAGCCTTTCTTCTTCTCTCTTGAACATACTTGCTTCTACCTGTCTGTTTCTATTCTTTTCCATTTTATTCTTTCCTATTTGAGTATTTCACTTTTTGTCTTGTGTACACAGTATAAATTCTGTTATATGTATCAATCAGCTCTCATTGATTCACATTTAGTGGAGAACAAACATTTTCCAAAGTACTTATTCTTATGTCACAAAATGTCCAGATTTCTAGTAAAGTAACTGATTCCTCTGCTGTTGTTGTGATGTTCATTTTGTTTTTTGTTGAGGGGCTATTTTTTACATCTGGTCATTTGTTTATCTCCAGGAATGTACCTTCAGACATGTGAAGTTTTCGTGTGGACGTCAGGATGGCAGTGATGATGTCACAGTAGGATTTTCAGTCAACGACTCCATGATCCTCTGTTTCAACGAGCTTGGGTGTGGGCAAGCAGCAATGAATAAATTTTCTGCCATCATGAACATTTCTGGCATGGCAAACCGCACATACAGTCGTCTTTCAAGGAAAGTGGGGGAAGCTCACCAAATGGTGACAGCAAATGTTTTGAGTGCAGCTGCAACTGCTGTGCATGGTGCAAACCTCGTAAATGCTGAAGAGGCAGACAGAGATGATGACAATGATCATGCTGCTAATGAACCTCAAGGTGCACATGGCGACAACAGTGATGGTGATAATGGCACTGCTGATTCTGGAGATGGAGACAGTGACAACGACGATGGTGATGCTCCTGTTGTTGATGTGATTGTGTCGTTTGATGGAACTTGGCATAAACGTGGATTTACATCAAACTATGGTGTGGGTATTGTCATTGATGTCATGACGGGACTTGTTCTTGATTATGAAGTTCTATCAAAGTATTGTAATGCATGCTCTTTGGCGGAGAAGAAGGATATGACCCAGGTGGAGAGAGATGAGTGGAAGATGGATCACAGACCACAGTGTCAAAAGAATTATGAGGGTTCATCAAAAGGTATGGAGAAGGAGGCTGCGCTGCGAATTTGGGGACAGTCGGTGGAGAAGAACAACATGCACTATACAGGCATGCTCTCAGATGGAGATTCTGTGGCCTACAAGGCAGTGTGTGATGCCAACTTTTACCCAGTCAGGAAACTGGAATGCATGAACCACTGCGACAAAAGGATGGAAACAGCACTGAGGAAAAAAGCCAAGGAGGAACGACTCAGTGGGCGTCGCTATGGTGCACTCACTGCCAACTCGTGTAATGTCCTGCAGTCATATTACAGGAACGCTATAATGAAGAACTTGGGAAATAGTGACAGCATGAGAGAGGCAATCATGGCATCTTTGTTTCACTGCATGTCAACAGATGAAAGCCCAGAGCACCAGAAATGCCCACAGGGACCCGATTCGTGGTGCTTCTGTAATAAAGTTGTTGCCAATGGACAACATCCACCAAAGCACAAAGACCACATTGGAACGCCACTCTCTCAAGATGTAGCTAGAGCTGTGAGGCCCATCTATGAGAGAATGTCAGACCCCAGTCTCCTAGAAAGAATTCAGCATGGACGGACACAAAATGCAAACGAATGTCTGAATGGCCAAATTTGGGCACGGTGTCCGAAGACGGTCCATGTGGGTGCTGACAGGGTGAATGCTGCGGTGGCTTCTGCTGTCTCCAATTTTAACCAGGGATGTTCCCACCTGTCACAGGTGGTGAAACACCTTGGTGTTATTCCAACAGCTCAACTCCATGAGTACCAGGAGAGTCAGGACAGGAAGCGGTGCAAACAGGCTGATCTGGAGTCAGAATTAGTAACAAAACACTCACGCAAGGACAGAAGTCGTTCAAAGAAAACTAAGACTGTGTGCCAAGAAAGGGGGGAAGGACAGACATATGGTGCAGGTATGCTGTGAATAGGTGAGAACTGTGAGGAAAGAAGATGTGCACACAAAGCGAGGTCAGATTTTGTCAGTTTTTGTACGAATTTGCATGCTGACTATGGTTATTGTTTTCAAGTGGATTTTTCTCAAATTCGCATTTTTCACATACAGCAGATGAAATAACTCAACAATGGTACATCCTATAAAGCTGTCATTTGGCACATATATAAAGTGAATGGTGAACTTTATGGTGATATAGCTGTTTGAATGTGAGGGTATTAGTTTGCATTTTATGATTTTTAATTGTTTTTGTATTATCAATTTTTTTCATACACCGATACATACATTATTATAGATATAAAAAATGGTCTGTAGAAACACAATTTGCATGCATCGTAATATTCTTCAATGCTGATAGTAACAAGAAAATCAAACAGAAAGTATGTATGATGTCAAGTATGTGTACAATGTATTCTTGAAATATATGTACGTTTCGGTAAAAAAAATGTGCGTCAAAGTCAATATATGCATGAAAATTTTATTATTTTTAATGGTCTTGTTAAGTTTGATCATATTTTGACCTTTCATTCAAATAATGATCAGGTATACCCAAAACACACAATTTTGCTGCTTTCTGTGTGGTGTCTGACCTTAAGGAGAGTTCCTTTAAACATTCAAAATGGCTGCCCAAAACACTCAAACTCACAGAAAAACTCATAATACATTCAAAATTTTACAAAAGGACTTTAATAACTACTAACTTTGGTCCTAATTTATGGTATAAAAACACAAGAAAAAGAAAACTCTGTTGTCCAATATCCTTGTGGTGGTATCTAATCAGTCAATCCATAGAAGGAATAAAGTTGACTAATGAGGGGAAGAAAGGAACTTGGTTTATTTTTACGCCCAACAAACCATGATAGTTATATCAGTGCAAATGACCAATGCTTGGCATTGACAATCTGAGATTCTGATGAAAAAAAAGAAAAGAAAGACAAACAAACAAACAGCAGCACCACCAACAACAACAACAACAAGGCTATGTCAAAAAATAAAAGCTTTGTAAACAAAACCCATATCCATAAATTTTGAATGATCAGTTATGTTTGAAATTAGAGCAGCATGAAATAACACATTTTCCATGCCAAATTCAGTCTACAGATGCCTTTCAATGTAATCATTAGAAAGAGAGGGAAGGGTTGAAAAAGGAGGGAAAACTGACATTTCTGTATGATTAAATCTTAATTTAAAATCATTTTGAAGATAAATTACTTATCACAGAAAATCATTATAGACACTCCTGTGGTCATAAATCAAAAATGGGCAGAAGTGAAGGCAGAGAGAGAGACAGACAGAGTGTGTTTTTTCTTTTACTTTCTTCTTCTTCTTTTTTTTTTTTGAGGTGCTGAACAATACTGATGCAATAATCATGTTATTCTAAATGCCATGACTTTAGCAACCTAACACTGTAAACAGATGTATTTGGTGCTCAACCAGTTAACAGATGGTGTCAGTGAAAGAAACATTTCACCATAACAGATCTCACCCTTGTCATGGCATTTGCATGTTGCTGTGCATGGTAGACAAGACATTCTGCATTTGCAACTAACTCCCGTACATTGCTTGGTGCAAGCACAGAAGATTAGGTCAGCACATGCATCAGGACCTGATGGAAGAGGCTTAAGAACTGATTCCAAGACATGGTCTTCAAGCCTCCATCCCATGGTTTCAGATGGAGGGGGTTCTGGGTGCTGCTGATGACACTGTTGCCAAAATGCTACCTGGCAGCTATTATAGAGGTAAAAAAAAGAGTGCATCGTTTGTCAGGGGCAGAATTTCTGGCATAAATTATGGGCTGTGTGACTCATGACTGACCGGACCATGTTGACAGCGTCTCACTTTAGCACACTGTATTTTACAAATGAAGAGCTCTGTATCTCAGAAAGATCACCTTTTCTCAGTGATTTCAGCAGACCATAATACTGCTGAAAAACATTCCAGCACAGTTCCCTGCCAAGGAGGTCAAATCACACCCAGTGCAGGCATGAAATCCAGCCTGCAGTTTCTGAACCTGATCCTTTTCTATGTCTGAATGATCCATAATGGTGTTAAATCCAGATTTTGGGATATTTAATTTTGTCAAAATGTACCACCAGTAACAAAAAAAAAATGCTGGATGCTTGATTATTCAGTGGAGGAACACTTTTGTATCTACCTCCTCATGAGAGGCCTCCAAGTGACTTCTGTCTTTATTTGGATTAGGAGACTCGTTTCAGTAGCATCACTAAAAGCACCACCAGCTAAAATTGTTTTGTCAACTCACTGGTGTCAGTAGTATAAGTAGCAAGGACAATGTCAGCTTTGTTTTTTGTTTCTGGTGGGACAAAGAAGGTTTTCCCATTTCGCATTTCAAAATTCAATCATTCTTCTGGTTGGCTGGGAACCTTCGTTCATCTCTTCTTGATTCCATTTTGACTGAGGTTTCATAATACCTGTTGATGTCAATGTGCTTGAATTTGTTGAAAGCATGTCCAGCTTGCAGGAAAGACCTGATAAAACTGTCAGCCAAATCTACAAACACTGCTGCATGCTGAGTCTAGGTATCCAAATGGCAAAACAAACAATAACACCATCTTTCTTTTTTGTTCCATTGAGCAATTTTTGACTTTGGTCTGAGTCTACTCAGTTGAACTTCTTTGCACATTCTAGCACAAAGTTTCCATCTTAATTGTAGCTCTGACCTCTTCAGGGCACCGATGTATTTCACTCACATACATCAGCATGATACTTGATAGCAAAACCAAAACAACCTCAACAGAATTGGATGTCAACACAGTTTGTCACCTTGCATGGTGAAATACCACCCATTGTGTGCCTAGATACTATAAATCACTGTTACTGTCTACATGTATGTCAGTTTGTTTGCACCAGGCCTTGTTATTAGTCATAGTACATACACACACTATTTCGGTTGCAAAGATCAGCAGCACAGAAAACACAGGACTGACAAATATTTAGTGACTTGATGAACCGTAATTATGAAGTTGACTTCAAACAAGGCAAACTGTGGTCTTAAACGTATTATTTCAATCCACAGGTTTCTCACTGAAGATGCAGCCAAGACTCTTGTTACTTGCTATATCATCTCACGGCTTGACTACTGCAACTGTCTCCTCATAGGTACACCTATTTCTGTCATCCAACCTCTCCAGAAAAATCAAAACTTTGCTGCAAGACTCATTCTTTCGGCACCCCACCATCACCATCCAACACTTCTGCTGGAAAAACTGCACTGGCTTCCCATTTCAAAACGTATTAAATATAAAGTTGTATGTGTTTCAGTGATATAAATGGTTCTGGTCCTGCTTACCTCTCTGAACTACTACATGCCTACAATCTGTCTTGTATACTACGCTCTTCTTCTGACACCCATGCTGAAAATCCAGCAATACAAACACAAGCTTCATGGCTTTCACAGTTTCTCTTGCTTTGGACCCCTCATTTAGAATTCACTCACGCAAGACCTTAGACAGTGCTCAACCCTGTCATCTTTTAAAGGGACTGGCCCACTCAGATTTGGCTAAAGATTTTTTTTTTTGCATGAATTTTGTTTTATGTACAATTTTTCTGTAGCATTCATTTCTGCTTTGGCCCCCTTCAGATACAGCAATTTAGGAATAAATGTAGTGGTATAAAAATAGATTGGTGATCTCCCCATGGGGCACATAACTGGCTCAGGCCTAATAATTTGTGAGGCGACTTAACTGATGATTTTGTGAATAATCTTATATTTTTTGTTTCAATCAATCTCCAAATCGCGCAATGTGTACTTCACTATGTAACCGAGTATTGTATACATCATTACATGTTCCAGGCCATGACCCTATAACCTTTTCTTTCCAGTCCTTTTCCTTTTTGATGGGTGGGGGTTTTATGGCCCAATTATCTAAGGTGTTAAAAGTTGTGTGCAGCGTCCCTTTTCCCCCAGTGTCCCTGCAGAGGGAGGTTGTTTGTTTAACTGTTGTGGCCGGTGTTCATGTTTTCATCAGGGGAGAGCCTGTAAGTAGTTATTTTTCTATGGCTTGTTGTTCTGTTGTTTCTTATTGATGTAAATAATGTATGTTTATAATGTTACCATGTTCACAACGTGCCTTGATTTTGGTTCTTGAATACGTGGGTAATTTCAGCATCAGAGTACCTTGTTTGTGCGTTCAAATGTTACGCCTTTATGCCACAGAATGACCGGTGTTTTCAAAATGTATGCAGCTAACCTTGGTTAGCTGATATGTAACTAGTATGTTATGTTGCCATTGTTGGATGTTCAGTTTGAGTGATGCTTTGCCGATGCAAAGTTATCCCTCTAAAGTATGGGTGTCAGTGCGGCGTAACTTCTTTGTTTGGTTTCCTACCGATCTACGTTTCTACATGAAATCGGTGGTATATTATGGCTAACACTCTGAAGATGTTGACTTCATAGTTGTAGAATGTTCATTTTACTAGTTGAATATGGTTTAGTGCATAGGGGTGATTGTATAAACTGTGAGACATGTTATTTCTGCTTGATCCGGCTTTTGTATGGCCGAGTTTTGGGCGCGCAGACTTTCACTCTACTTAGCTTGTAAACCCTTTCCAGGTCTTTGTGCGTGTACCCGAACTGGCCGGCGATGCGCGTCAGTGGTGGTAATTAGGTCTTTGCCTCTGTTCACTAACCGAGCAGACAGGCGCAGCCAGATCAGCAGTTTAGATTCTTGATGCGCTACCCTCAGTTTAGATTCTTGATGACGTTGTTTACAGCCGGATATGCTCTGATAGTCAGTAACAGTAACATGCTGTAACGCTTTGAGTAACATGACGAGGCTGGAGCCGGTCAGTTTATGACTGACTTCCTCTCGCTTATGGCATGGACCCAGGTGCCACCTGTGTCACTATCCATCTCGTTGTGTGCTTAAGTGGATCTGCTGTAACGATTATCTCACTCTTCCTGTTTAGTTAAGAATGAGCTTGGTAATCCGCATTCTTCACTGTTACTTTATTGTATACTATTATACTGGGAGTTCATCAGTTAATTGACTGGCCGTCTCTTGTATACTCACCGCGACTCTGTGAGATACGGGTTTTAAGTGTAAGTCAAGCACACGATTTATGTGCTTGATTATTAATCATTTTGTTATGTATTATAGTAACCCACAGGTAAACTACATGGTTACTGTATTTATTAGATTAGTAATTGCTGTTGTTTAGACTTTACATTTGCTTGCATGTTCTAAATGTTTTGTTTGCTTGTGTCTTTTCCAATACAGACACTGTTTCCGGGTTGGTTGGTGTACAAATAAAAGTTATGTTATAGCAACCTCTGACTTGTGACTCTTCATCCATGCTTCCAACCTGCTTCCCTCAACTCCCCATCCCAAGTCCCCTACAACTATAATGGATGAGACTGGTAGCTGCTGTTTACCAGTAATGCTTGGCGATGGACCAAGGTGCAAGGAGTTGGGTGACAAATCTTTCTCAGCATATTGATCCGATGCCGCTACTACTGGAAATATTTTAGACACCATTTTCTAAAAATAATAATGAAAAAAGAAAGAAAAACCTACTGGCTGGTGGCACACCAGAAACATGCACATTACGCAAACAGGTAGCACTTAGAATATTTAAACATATGGTTCTGGTAGACTACTCTTACCAATCAAAAAGAAATATCAGGAACCTTTTCTTTTACTTGTCTAGTAACAGCTTTGCCAGTTTCCTATCACAGAGGTCTAACCGTATGCACAGCTCTCTCCACCTGGTCACACAGGTTTACCAGCCATGACCTGTATCTGCATTGTTGGTCTGGCAGACAGTCGAGCTAAACATTCTTTTTATTTTGGTCCTCCAAAGTTAAACAGCAGTAACTCCAGATTATCTCTGCTTTGATTGCATAATCTTGAAAAAATGTAAAAGAAGTATGAAGATATCAGCACCACTGTTTCATTCTCAGTTCTTCGCTGTTTTCATTCAATGGGCTATTTGCTCCATATAATACATTAATAGTACATGAAAGAATGTATTTATTATCTATTAACACAAAAGAAGGCGGCACACAAGACAAAATGTACATCCCGTCCCGTGTTCTCTTGTTCCTAGTCATTGTTTTCAGTTTTGTCCTGTTTACAATCAGTAACTACTTCTAGAGCCATTGTTTCCTTCAACTCTTCCTTCTCCTTTCTATAATCTTGCATCATTGTAATGACATCAAAATAACTTTGCCAACATTTCATTGAGCGGCATATGGTGGCATGAGGGAAATTCGTCCACTTGCTCGGTTAGGGGAACTTCAGCCACCCAAACACTTTGTGAGCCGCACTTAATACTACGCATCAACCTCTATAATTGAACTTTTCCAAACTGTAACATCAGTTTCATAATAGATCAATCCACAAACAAAATAAACAAGAGTGATTGTTACAAGTAGCATGTGGGAAAGCCTCCTACTTTGGGAGCCTTGTTATTCGCTTGGCAACAAAACCAGTGTGGGTTGTACAAAAAGTAAGGACCCACATACTGCTGGCAGATCTTGTTTGTTTCGAAGTTAAGTGTTTGCCAAAAACTGCCCACTTGAAGATCCTCCAAATTTTCGTCATTTTGATGACATCGTTTTAAATCTATACATTCTTAACATCATTTTTTTTTTTTTTTTACATCAGCTTCTTCTTGTCTGTCTTATTCTTAGATTCCTTCTTCTTTATCTATCTTCTTGCACCTGACAAAGACAATTTTCTGTCAAAAGCACTTGTGTTTCGTTGTTTCCTTCTGTTTCATCATATAGGTGAGTACATTTCCCTAGATCTGTTCTATCAGTTTTGTCAACCTCATCAGCAGTTGTTCACTCATTCCTCAGAAAAAGAATGTTTTCTTTCATATTCATGAGATCACATGGGTAGTTGTGTTGTATACTAGCCTGTGATTGGTCGAAGGTGTCTGCAAACCACAACGAGCTTGTGTTGGTTGAGCCAGTGTGACAGAATAGTGTCTCAATGCGTGCATGTGAATCAAATGTACCTGTTTGGCCAAATTTCCCCCAGGCCACCCTAAAATGTTTGAAAGAACACTAGACATCATTTCATTGTTCATCTTGGCAATTTCAAACAATATCAGTTTATTTCTGAATTTGTTATGCTGTTCCCCATGAAAAGGTTAAGAAAATGAAATTATTTCACACACACTGTCCTGATTTAAAAAAAATATATTGACAAAAATAATTTCTACGTGACATGTACACAAAACTGAGAAGTTCCGGTATCCTATCAATGATGTCATACTGAAACACATGAAAGAGCTTGTGAAAACAGTGTTAGTAACACTGTCTGGGAAAGTCTTCTTCTAAAACTGTTATAAAATCAACGGCATGTTCAATCACAGAACTTTTAATGCAGATCATGTTCATTTAACCTCCTCTAAGTACATGAGAAGTTTAGCCTCCCAAGGAGAGTTCCTTTAAAGCCAAACTGAAAACCTTCCTCTTCTCACAGTATTTCGGCCCCAACTAATACCCAGTTTCTGCTACAGTCATTGTGTGTGCGTCCGTGCGTGCACATGTGTGTGTGTGTGTGCATATGTATCTGTGTGTGTTTCCATATGCCCTATGTAAATTGTTTTGGTAGGACTGTCCTCTATGTGTGTATAGAATACTGTATTTAGGTTAATATGTACGTTGTGAGCGCTCATAGCGTTAATGAGCACATGATTAATGTACATTATTATTGTTAAGGCAGTCTGGCTTATGATGGTGTCCCATCAAACTAAGTTTGGTTACAGATCATTCACACCAGTGCTGAAGACACAGAAACAATATGACCCCATACTTTGACCTTGACCTTGAAGACAGCAAAGCATTTTTCGCATGACACTCTGGCTCATAATGAATTACCATATTACATTTGGCGACAAAAGATTAAATCATTCAGAAGATATCATCCAGGTAAACAGACAATATTTTGAACCTTTGCTGTGACCTTGACCTTGAACACAGGAAAGCTCACATTCCATAAGACACTGGGTGACTGCAGTTCATGATGATGTATCACAGTACCAAGTTCAGTTACTAAAGTTTCAGCAGTTCAGAAGGTACCATCTGGATAAACACTAAATTGAATTTTGAACCGTAACTGTGACCATGGCCTTTTACACACCAATAACACATTTTCAAAGTATGCTTTGGCTTATGAGGATCTGCAAACAAAGTTTGACTGCAAAAAAACAACGTCAGTTCAGAAGACATGTAAGTAAGTTGGTGTTTTACACCCAGTTAACCATTATGGTTATATCTGGGCCGAATCAGAAGACATAGTTCAAACCGTCATATTTGTGATTATATAAGTTCCTATTGTGTGTGACCTCAAATTTGAAGATAGCATCCCAATTCTTTCGCAAGACACACTGGCTCAGGACGATGCACCACCATACCAGGTTTGGATACAAAACATTGAGCTGTTCAGAAGATATCTTCTGGACAAAGCCTGGCAGACAGATACAAGAAGAGAGGGACGCAAGGACACAGCAATTCCAGATCCCCCCCCCCCCCCCCCCCCCCAGCTTTTTTACATGGGGGACAACAAAACGTGAAAGAAGTCTGAAACAAAGCATATGTGAAATATTTCAAAAATGCTGTGAAACAACAAAACGGCATGGAAAGTGGTGTGAAAGTCTACTAAATAGCAAAACACTATGCTGATAGCATTTTTTTTACAGTAATTTGTCAGCCATGTTCAGTATCTTAGGATACCAGACAAAGTAAGCATTTTTTTACTTTGGCAGACCCAAGAAATGGATTCAGCATAACCAGTTCCTTTAGAAAACTTTCTCTAACAGCTTCTACCTCAAAATGCCTCAGGGTGTTTATTTTCTGAAATTTGGCCTAGTATATATATATAGATTATGTGTCCAAAATATGACATTTTGATCAGAGAGCCTTCAAAACTCTGCTTTGTAAAAAATGTCACAACTGTACAGTCAGTGACTGATACCATAGCATTCTTACACACCAACACAGACAGACACATGCAAACGCGGATCTGTAATACTGATGGTGTACTGACACTCAAACACATTATGCAGCACTGTTTTTGACTCTCCATGCATCAGCCAAGGAATCACAACATGCTCTGTTTCACTCTGTCTCAAACCATCAATCGAAACCCATCCAACATATCCTGAGCCAATCTCAGTACAACATTCTGTATTTCTCTGACACAATTAAAATTGTTTTTATCTGGCATGTAACACTTAATCTAAAAATGGACTGAGCTCATGCTAAAAGACTGGCCCATTTATTTAAGGCCCTCTAAAGCCAGTACTATTAGTATTACACTATAGGATTAACATGTACCTGATCTTGGAATCCACAATTATGCGTGGAAATTCTGGGAACCAAGGCAGGCTGGGGTGCACCCAGTAGTTGCAGCATCGCTGAAGAGAAGCTAGGATGGAACCTGTGCCTGCATCATCCTGAACACAAGTAATAATAATCTGTGGAGAGCTATGAAGCACATACATACAATATTACAAGTATTGCTTTTCACAACTGCAAAGGTGGGGAGGGATGGGGTTAGTTCAGTTCAGGTATCTTTATGGGGGTTAGTAGGAACGAGGCTACACCTTGCAGGCACTGATAGCTTCGATGGCCAATTTTGTTCATTTATGTGCAGATTATATAATATGAAGTGTGCATAAATGATTGACACCTGTGCGTTCATAGTAAACTGGACTTCATTTTGTTTTGTGTTTTGTTCCATGTTGCCCCTGGAATTTCAGCTGATTTAGACTGTTTTCCTGTCACAACTGGCTGCCAGTCTCAACAATTTTTGTCAGCCATTTTTCAAGTTCACCACCCAGCAAGTGCTGAACACAACAGTCCACAATGTCAAGTCAGCTGAGTGTCCACTTGTGTACATGAGCGTAGTGATCACCTTGTGAGACTGTGTCCTTCACACCTGCAGTACTCTCATAAGGAGTTGCTATCTATGCCACATCGAGCATCCACCCCTCCATTCTGTCTTCCGTCAGGGATCTGGGTACTGGGCACCAGCTACCTAAGATCTGTTCCCACAGCACAGGGCTGGACAACACAAGCAGAGAAAGATAAGTGTGTTGCACAGTCCCCAAGACCAGACTTGGCCACAGGCACAGACACGTGAAACTTGGTTTATAAATCTCTACTCAAGATAGCCAACAGATCCTCCAGAAAATTTGTCAGTGTCTGTACATGGCTTTGTGGCCATGAGAAACTTTTATTCTTCCTACTACTTATCCACCTTGCCAGCTTCCTGATGTTTTCTGTGATTATTTCACTCACAAAGTTACTGACATACACTCTGACCTTGACAAACAAACCCCTTCCTCACCTATTGGCAGCCCTGATTCATGTTCATCTTCTGTCCTTGACTCATTCTGTCTGGTGTCTGAGCAGGAACTTAAGAGTTGTCATTTTGAAGTCCAAGCCCACAACCTACTCAATCGATCCCATCCCTACAGCATTTCTTCTGGACTGCTTAGACAACCTTCTGCCAACTCTGTCTCAGATTGTTAGCAACAGTCTGCTGTCTGTTTCTTTCCATCAGTATTCAAACACGCTGTTGTTCAGCCTCTTCTCAAAAAGTCTACTCTTGACCACAACAACCTTAAGAACTACCGTCCAATCTCAAACCTTTCATTCCTGTCCAAGGTCACTGAGAAACTAGTACTGCGGCAGCTTTTCCCCTACTTGAATTTCATGACCTCCTCCACCCTTCCCAGTCTGCTTACTATCCATGTCACAGCACTGAGATGGCTCAACTCAAAATGACTAACAACATTCTGCTTGCTCTGGATAGTGGTGATATGTCTGATAGTGGTGCTTCCTTCTGGATCTGTCCTCTGCTTTCAACACTACCAACGACAATATTCTCGTCCACAGACTTCAAATCTCTCTATGGCATTTCTGGCACTGTTCTTTCAGTTTTTGGTCCCATCCTCTTCATTCTCTGCTCTGCACCTTTCTGCTCTTTGATTGAAACTCATTCTGTCTCCCTCATTCTCTGCTCTGCACCTTTCTGCTCTTTGATTGAAACTCATTCTGTCTCCAACCAGTCTTTTGCTGATGACACAGCTACTTCAGTCCTGTCCTCCTGATCAGATATACTGTCTTGACCAAGCAGATGTGCATCTCTGACCTGAAAACCTGGATGACTACAACAACAACAAAAAACCACCTGAAACTGAATGACAACAAGACAGAGGCTCTCCTCATCAAGTTAAATAAAACCAATTTTCCCACTTCTCTTAATTTTGGCACTGTCAACATTCTGTTCACAACTTTGGTTTCATGATTTCACATAATATGACTGGACATTAATGACAAGCACACTTGAATTGTCTGCCATTCTGCTTATGTGGAAATCAGACACATCAGCTCTATTTGCTAAAACCTTTGAAGCAACCAAAACTCTTGTAATAGTTGTATGTGCCTTTGTTCTCTCCAAGTTGGACTATTGTAATTCTCTTCTTCTATCTGGCTGCCCACTTTACCTTCTCAGCAACTGTGCAGCGAAACTAGGGTTTTCACAGCACAAAAACGTTGATTATGTGCAATCTCTTCTGCAAGCTCTCCATTGGTCCATCCAAGCCAGAATAGACTACAAACTGTCAACTATCTGTTACAAATTCTTCTCTGACTCATTTCCTGCCTATTTCTCAGACCTTCTCACTGTCTACAAATGTGCTTACAGTCACTAAAAGTGATATGGATGGGTAGAGCCCAAAGGGTACTACCATCATACAAAGTTTTACATTTATCACATTAATACTAATAATAGTGTCAGAAATGTGGACAAATTCAAGTAGCACTATCTCCAGTGATGGATCATTTGACTACAAAATAGCAGCCAGAATTGGTAAAGCCATCCAAGCACAAGGAAGAAAGTGATCAGCCACCACATCAAGCTCTCCACAAAACTGATCTGCGGCAGTGCAGTTCTGCACTCTTGCCATAGAGATCCAAATCTGAGCACAGTGTGGAAGTCATTTCAAGAAACTGAAACAATTCCATCAACATAGTCCATCATGGGAATCCAGCAGTAAGAGGGATTTAAAAACACAGAGGTCCTGGGGAGAGCTGGTACAACGGCAGTGAATTAGCTAGATGCTGCTGTAGAGTCAGCCACACTGGGCTGGTCATCAATCTCATTGTTCAAAACAACCATATAGAGAGCTGAGCAAAGGGAACAGGTACCAGGGCCTACTTCAAAAGCACTACAAAGATGACCTAAAGACCCATCTCGGGTGGGCAGATATCAAGCTTAAAGAACTTGAGAAAGCAACCCATGGAAGAACAACATGGTGAACTTGACCTGGAAGGCAGCCTCCAGCTCCAAGAATGACAAAATGCAGCATCTTCAGGATGCTTGTGACTGGTGTCTACCACCATCACTGCTGTATAATACCAGTGCCCACAGTGCTCCAGACTGTGCTTCCAGCTTCCATCTATGCAGCAACATGTGAGCCCACCAATAAAATGTAGCTAGTTGTCATCATCATCAACAACAGACTACTATGACTCTGTGAAAATAGCAACATTAAAGGGTTTTTTACACACCCCACATTCAACTAAATATTTTATATTTTTTTATGCAAGTCATTTATGGCCATGGGTAGTTTCATATGATATAGGTTGTTTATGGGTCATGTTTAACACTAACACTGTAACAGTTTGCT
Source organism: Alviniconcha strummeri (assembly GCA_963584105.1). NCBI lineage: Eukaryota > Metazoa > Mollusca > Gastropoda > Provannidae > Alviniconcha > Alviniconcha strummeri. The sequence continues at coordinate 15,195,724 of OY757544.1, forward strand.
TTGAAAAATGAACCTTGCACAAGCTGTTATTCTTATAAATTTTACATTCTTCAACTACAATGAGAAGCAGCATCAGTTTGGGAGCTCTGCTGGTACAGTGGAAGCCCTTTTTAAGATCACCCTGCAAATTAAGTAAAAGGGGTGTTTAAAGGAAAAGTCCAAGGTTTTTAAGTATGCAAAATGACCACTGAAATGATTGCCAAATTAGTAACTACTTTCAGATTTAATGAAATTAAAAAATTAAAAATAAAAAGTTTAAGTAGGTTTTTACTAATTTTAATCGATTTTATTTTCTGTAGGCTGGCCGAGACTACTGTCTCGGGTTCTCCATCAGTCACGTGATTTTCTCGGAAGTGACGTCAGTCTGGGGAGTCAGTGCGGTTGCCATCTTAGATTGTTCATTGAATGTGTATGCATGTGGTCAACAAAAAGCTCTAACCATGCTGGCCTACTGTATTTCAGCAAACTGTAACAACCCACAAGCAACCCAAGGCATAGCTATGCACGAGTTCCCATGGAATCAACCCATTGTGAGGTGAAAATGGGTCACATTTGTACAGTTCAAACAAGCTGACTTTGATGCTGTGCTTCATCAGTCACGCCCATTTATGTAGCAAGCACTTCGCTGAGTGCGATTTTGTAAACTTTATGGAATACCAAATGGGGTTTGTTTCAAAGTGTCCACAGGGTAACCGACTTGGAAAAAATTCAGTTTGAATCTCCAAGGCCAGCTGATGAGCAGAAAGCGCACAGCATGATACCAAAAATTGAGAGGTACACTGATACCCTGAAACAAGGGCTAACAAGGTAAAGACAAAAGTCTAACACGAAGGCCTACAACAAAAAGAAAGAGACTGTACACAAATGTCTGTGGCAAGGAAAGACCAAACCACAAATGCTGGTGGCAAACAAAAAATCAGTGGCTGCCCTAATCAGGCAAGCAAACAGCTGACACCAAATGAAAAACAAAAGAGCTGAAACCACCCCAAAAACCCAAACGGTGGCCTACCTGCAAGCATAAGGTGGAAAAACAAACCAAAAAACACACACCACCAAATCACAACAGTCTAATAGACTACTGTCTGCAACAAATGAGTGGACTACAGTCAAAGCCATAAGAGCAAAGAGCTAAAAATAGCTGTGCCAAAAACAAACAGATGGAAAGCCAAACTAACCATAACTAACTCTAACTAACCCAGCTTCCATCTAGAAAAACAAAGGCTGCAGACTGATAAAGGAAAACGCTAATCAGGACTACTGATGACAAAGCATCAGGATGTAAACAAATGCAGACGAAAAGAGAAATGCAAAATGGATGCTCTGATCAGGCAAGCTAACAAGTGGGTACGACATGAAATGGCCAATAAGCCAGAGACAAGAAAGAATGCACAGTGGAAAAGAAGAGGAAAAGACAGAGAAAAACAACACTTTCTAAAAAGAAAGAGGAGGCAAGACATGTCAGCGAGCAACGGGACAAAGGCTGGATACACATAATCTGTGTACACGATACAACTCACTTAGCAGTGACAACACGGCAGGGCAACAGACGCTCAGGAACTACCCCACACAAAGAAAGAATGAGCAGGCTCGTTAAACATCGAGACTACCCCCTCACTCATCCATCATAAATTAACGATACACCTCGAGAAACAAAAGGGCAGGCCAAGAGAAAAAACAGTAAATTGCAAGAACCAGTAACTAGCCCAACAGGCCATTTTGCAGCGACTCCCCAGAGTGACATAGTGCACATGATTTTCAGCGTCATGGTGACACTTTTGGTACGACAAAAAATGCCTTTTTTCATGCATTTATAGCCCTTAGATCACAATTTCACCTACATCATCGTTCTCAGGAAACTTTAACAGAAATCATGTCAAAAATCACCCTGAACCTTGGACTTGTCCTTTAATTTAAGAAGGAAGCTGTCAGGGGTTCATTTACATAGAAGTATAGAACAAAAGGTTATGGAAAAAGTGGTTTTGAAAGAGGGATAGTTTCTCATCAAGGTGGTCTTTTATCTGGGGTTTCACTGTTCCAGCAATTTCAACACATTAATCACACATTTGAATAATAAACTGTTTGAAATTATATTTGTTTTGTTGCCTTTTCCCCTGTTGATTTTATTACCAGTAGCACACATACACACACACACACACACACACACACACACACATTACATTTTTGACAATTCTGATTGAAATCAAAAGTTTTGGCTATCTAGAATTTATTTCAGGCAACTCAGTTTGCCTGGCTGGTTAGCAGCTATCTGTAAATAATAATAATAAACAGTAAATGTACACCCTGTTCACATATGTCAAAAACTGTCTTTGACATTGGAGAATGGTGTATAAGAATGAAAAGGAGTGTCAAAAAGCTCCAATGCTTAAAAGCTTAGTACGTACCAGTGGCACATTGTGCACAAAGTCTGCCAAAGCATTTGCTTCAGATGTACTCTTCACCGCAGCAGCAGAGACCAGGGCCTTCCGGGTTAATATCCTCAGTTTCATTTTCAGGCTCCAGTCCACTGGCAAAACCTCACTTTCCTGTCAATCATTTGGGAGGCACAAACAATATGTGTTAACCTGCATGGATGGAACTAAAAATATGTGCAGACACTATAAGCATAAATTAAGCTAGTGTAGTAACAGTATCATATATATATTCCCCCACCAGTCCCCTAGGGACCTTTTCATGGCTGGATAGGTCCCATTCAGAATGTTCCTGTCATTGTAATTCCAAACAGAACTAAGAACATTAAACTTAAAACAGCTGTTTCAGCATGTGTGTATCTGAAAATGCATTGCAGTCACATACATTTTGATCAGTGATTACAGCCTACACATGAAGAAAACATCCCATTACTATTGCTAGAAATAGAAATCTTATTATATGCAGTGTACTTGCTGGGCACAGCATGTTGCTTGGGCATAAATTTGCCCAATTATTCTCAGTCTGAAGGTATCAGTATATACCCAAGGAATGAAGGATGTATTAAACAAGGTTGTATTAAACAAACTATGCTTCTTCATATGAATATATGCAGAATATGCATAAAATTGAAGAGTATCAGCCTTATAACAGTATTTCAGAACAGGATCGGTTTAACCATTTTCAAAAGGTGCTTGAGCAAGACAACCAGGATCAAGATTCTGATGATGATTTTAAAAATTGTGAAAGTGATGTCTATTATGACAGACCAATTACAAAAGAAGTTTTATTAGCCATTCAAAGCTTAAAGAATGATAAGGCTGCAGGTATTGGTGAATTACTCAAGCATGCTGGACATTTGGCAGTGGACTTTTTGGTTACGTTTTTCAATGCTTTGTTTGATTGTGGTATGTATCAAGATAGTTGGACTTTTAATTCTTCCCCTCTATAAGAATGGTAATCAAAATGATCCAAACAACTACTGAGGAATATCTCTATGCGATATCAGTAGTAAGTTATATAGTTCCATTATTAACAACAGGTTACAGGAGCGGATTGAATTGAACAAAACAATTTAACGGCAGAATGTCAAACAGGTTTCAAAAAAGACTGCTCAACTGTTGACCATATGTTTACACTGATTGATGGCAATGATTCAGAAACAACTTGCCTTAAATAGAAAACTGTATGCAGCCTTGAAAAGCCTTTGATTCAATATCGAGAAAACTATGGCCTATTCTTTTGAAAATTGGTAGTAAGGGTAGACTGTATAAGTGCGTTAGAAGTATGTAAAAAATGTGAAGGCTAAAAGTAGAATTTGATGTGGTGCTAAGTTTACAGACTATATTAATTGTACCCATGGTGTGAAACAGGGTGATGTATGTAGCCCTGTCTTGTTCCCACTGTTTATTAACGAGCTTGCTCTTGATATTACTAATAACAGCAGACATGGAGTAAGCCTGAGCAGTGACTGTCCAATTAGTGATATTATTATTTGCAGATGACATGATATTGCTATCTGAAACTGTTATTGGTCTGCAGACCCAGCTTAACAGTATATTTAGTGCTGCATCAAGGTTACAACTTAAATATGGATAAAAGTAATATAGTGATGTTTAGGAATGAAGGGTATTTAGGGGCCAGAGAAAGATGGTTTTACGATGATTGTATGTTGAGATTGGTGAACTCTTATAAATAACTTAGAACATGTTTTTCTACAAGGCTTAGTTTTCACCATGCTTGTCAAGATTTGGTAAGCAGAGCAAAAAGGGCACTGCTGTGCATTATGAGTAAATTATACAGAACTGACTGCAATTCAATTTAAAAAAATTGAAGATTCTGATGCTCAAGTGCAACCAACTGTTCTCTATGGAGCAGAGATATGGGGCCTACTGTCAACTGGCTCTGAGCTAGTGAAAGGAACTGTTTTAAAACTATCATCACAACTCAACTGCAAAAAAAAAAGTCAGAGTTTTCTGCATTGTCTTTCACAACATTATGATGAGCTGTAAAATGTGGACAGTCTTGAACCCAAACAAATGGCAGGAAACTAGTAATGCAGTGGAAACAGACATAGGCAGTGGACTAGTACTGAACTTGTTTGATGTCATTTACCCTGGCCAAGCTGTGAAAGTGGATATGTTCTGAGAACCGACTTCGCATCCCACTTCACACCCCAACATGAGAAACACAGAGACTGAGTGAGAGAGACCACCTATTTTTATAAAGCCTTTAAATGTTTTATTAAATGTGTTCTGTTATAGGGATCTGGACTTTTTGCATATTAAATGCATGGGGTTGGAGCAATTGCATGAGAGGGATCTGTGTTAAGAATGAGTTGTTGTTTTTACATATTTGTGACCCATGCTGTTTAGGTGCCTGTATTTACAGCTGCCAATGCCAACCCCTCAAGTGCCAACTCAAGTGTACCAAAATCTTATTTTGTGTGTAAAATTTATATTCTGATTTCAATGCAGGCAGCAACTGGAAGAGAAAAAAAAGGAAAAACAAAAAGAAAAATCTCTGGTGGATCAAAATACAAAATAAAGTAAGAACATCTTTGCCTTAAAAAAATGTACATCCATGGATGTAATTTCTCCTCATTGCACAGGAATGGGATTTTTTGTTGCCAGTGTATTTTCAAATTCAAGCCAGTATCAAGTTCCTCTTCATGGAGTGATAGCTTCATTATGATACATTTGACAAACTATATGTAACCCAGTGTATTGTATACATGTTCCGGGCCATACCCTTTAACCTTTTCTTTCTGGTCCTTTTCCTTTTTGATTGGGTGGGGGTTTTATGGCCCAATTATCTAAGGTGTTAAAAGTTGTGTGCTGGGCCGGCAGCGTCCCTTTTCCCCCAGTGTCCCTGCAGAGGCAGGTTGTTTGTTTAACTGTTGCGGCCCGTGTTCATGTTTTCATCAGGGGAGAGCCTACACTGTTTCCTGGTTGGTTGGTGTACAAATAAAAGTTATGTTATAGCAACCTCTGACTTGTGACTCTTCATCCATGCTTCCAACGTGCTTCCCCTCAACTCCTCATCCCCACTCCCCCTACATATATATCTATAAAGGAATTATCATTTGGAGGCTAAACTTCTCATGTGTTTAGAGCAGGTTAAACAAACACAATCTGCAGTCAAAGTTTAGTGACTAAACATGCCACTGATTTTTATTACAATTTTATAAGAGGATTTTCCTGGACACCATAACATGGACACCATAATGAATGAATGAATGAAAATTTATATATAGCGCATAAAAAACTTCCACACAAAACCTTGCGTGTTCACAGCGCCAGATACACACAGTGCATACATGTAAGCTCTCGCAAGCTAAAACTACCAAAGGACATGCACTCATACCCACCCACCCCTTTCCAAAAGTGGAACTATGCATAACAGTTAAATGTAAAAATAAATACAGAGTTACAAATAATGATAACAGAAAAAAAAGAATCACACACACACACACATAACATTAACAAACACTCTTCAGGAGTAAGTTGGTGTTTTACACCCACTTTTTACAAGTTCTTTCTCGCATTTTAGTATAACATCACTGATAGGATAATGGAACTTTTCAGTTTTGTGTACATGTCAATTGTCATACATATAAAATATATAATCTTTTGATGGGGAACAGCATAAAACAGAAATTAAATGATATTGTTTGAAACTGCTACAGCAAACACTGAAATGATGGCAAATCGATTTTGATGTCATTGCAATATTAATAATTTGATGTCAAGATTATGGAGAATGAAAAATTGATGGGGAAAAAAATGCAACTACCATAACTAGAAATAGTTACTGATGGTAAGAATGACAAAACTGAAAAGAACTAGTACTTGTAGTAGGAATATGTACAAAACAAGAGAACACAGTACGGGACATCTCTTGTTTTTTGTCCCACCATATTGTCTATTGAGATAATCAATGCATTCTTTCAGGTGCTATTTCTCAACTATGCACAAGTTTAGACATAGATCTGTGATAGGAGATTGACAAAGCATCACATCAAAGGAAAAGTTCCTGATACTTTTTTTCTCATTATTAATACTACATTACTAGGACTAGGACTGGAGTAGTCTATCAGAACCATACATTTAAATATTCTGCTACTGTCTTTTTGCGTAATGTGTGTTTCTGGTGTGCCAATGGCCAGATGAGTTGATGCTTAATGTCCTCAGATGTCATTTGACATATTAGGGACAAGTTGTGACCAATGCCGAAGCACGGTTCAATAAAAGCCACATACGTAAGGTGTATGCGTGTTTAGCTGTAACCTGCCACCTGCACTTTTGGCAGAATGACCGGGATCTTTTACGTGCTACTGTGGTAACACGGGGGTGGAATGGATACCGAAATAAGTCAGCACAGAAAGTCGACCCTGGAGAAGAAAATTCTCCCGCCGTTCCAGCAGGGATTCGAACCCGCGACCTTTCAATCACGAGTCCGGCGCTCTAACCACTGAGCTATCCCCGCCCACCCCCCCCCCCCCCCCCCAATGGCCAGTAGGTTTTTCTTTTATTTAATCTTTTAAAATATGAAAAAAGAAAATGATGTCTGAAAAATGTCCTGTAAAAGTAATACTAATAGCATCAGATCAATATGCTGAGCAAAACTGGTCACCCAGCACCTTGCACCTCAGTCCATGCCTGAGCACAATCAGTAATGAACCACTATGACATAATACACATTCCATAAATAGCTGCACCAGGTTGGGTGATCCCTAATCTATTTTTTAGACCACTGTAGTGTTATGTAACTGCAGTGGTCTAAAAATAGATACGGGATAGTAAGTAAACATGGTGCTTAATGTCCACAGAAACCGTATGGCTTATTAGGGACGGGGAGAAGGGGGGAAGGGGGTACGGATGTGGGAGGAGAGGGAGATTATATACATATCACTACACTGTCACCACCAGAATGATTCCTGCATTAAGATGGGCAGTGATGAGAACCATTTTAATGTTTCAGTAGGAAGTGATGGGCGCAAAGTCCCAAGACAGTCTCCACAAACCACAACCTTTCTGAAGAGAAAGGAGAGCTGAAGCGGTATTGAACCAAGGTCCTTCCGCTTACCAACCTAATGCCTTGCCGCTAGGCCAAACCAGCTCATGGATTGGGGATCGCCCAACTGGTCTTAAATTGGCATATTTCAAAAGGACCAAAACTTAAATTAATGCAAAATTATACCTAAAATAATAAAAATTAATGCCAAAAATTGTTTTTTAGCCAAACCTGCCTGGGCTAGTTATTTTAATGGATTTTTTTTTTTAAATACACACACTGTGCGTATTACTTTGAAGTTTCTGTCAGTCAGTGCCATACAAAAGTGAAACTGGCTTGACCTTTTCAAAAGAAAGAACTTGGTTCCCTTCTTAGTTATTGTGTCACTGCTCTGTGTTACTTTATAAAGTTTATTCATATAATTGTGACAGACATTTGTCAAACTGGTGTGACATCTACAAAGTAGTGAAAAAGGTTCACAGAAACCAATCAATCACTGTAACTGGTTAGATATACTGCCATCTATATAATAGATACTACTACTGTACTAGTACTAGTAACTAGAGCTATACTAGTAGTACTAGCAAACACCCTGTTCCCTTCCCCATCACCCATGCACAACACACAAACATTTTCTATCCTTCTCCCTGTGCTGCATTTATTTATATTTTTGTTTTTCAGAGAACCAGTCATGTAAAATAACAACCGGCACAGCTAACTGACTCCTGAGTTTGTTTCTGGTATAATGCTGATCTTAACCGGTAAAATACTGGAAATTACCGGTTAACATGAACACTGTGATATGAACACTTGTTGAGTACCTTATCTTGAAATGATCCCTAGGCACTTCATAATGGCAACTATAGCACTGTTCTCTGCATCTGCATTCTACTTTCTAGTCATATGAGACACTGAGAGTGAGAGTGATTGTAGCTTTACACAATGCATTTTGAACATAAAAACAACCAAAGTGGTTAAAGCACTGTTTGGTTGTTACATGGCTAGTGCCATGTGTAACTGCTGCCATTGCTGTGAAAATTTTGTGGACTGATTGGTTTGACAATTCTGTAAACTGGTGCATGGTTGTATCATTCAATTTGTATGGTGTCCACAGAACCGGACCTTATTTGAGGCCATAAAGTATATTTTTATAGGTAGAATGCATGTGTGTTTAGCTAAAACCTGCCACCTGCACTTTTGGCAAAATTACCAGAATCTTTTACTATTTCTGATTTAGACCAGTTCAAATCAAGCAATCAAGGATCATTGTCTTATGGTCAATATTCAACACCATTACACCATAGTTTCTGACTAACACTATATGTGTTGCTCTACATCAGACTTTTCTCCTGTTACTGGTTTTGTCTTCCGTTACTCCAATACTCGACCCCCCCCCCCCTCCCATTACCCTCTTCACTTGTTCATGTGACTGCAAACTAATAGTAAGTTACACTTACAGAACCTCAGATAAACTCATAATTGAAGTTGTCCAGTTGCTAATTCGTAAGCTGGCCTTGGCACTTTGCGCTTTCCGTCCCGCCGCTCCCCTCCCTCTGCCAAGTATGCAGCCTTCAAATAAGTTGGTCACTAACCGCTAACCCAGTTAATGTTTAAAATAAGCCTACTAAAGTACTATTGCGTACCTGCAGCAACAATCCGTGGTCTGTTGTTTTACCGTCGGACTTATCGTCTTCGGGACACTGCACTTTCTACAACTGAGTTTCCTCCTGCAAGAGTTTCTCTGCCTCCAGCCAGTACCCTCAGCTTCAACGGCGACCTGCACCCGAAAGGGTTTTTTCCTTTTCCTGCCGCCATCAGTCGGATAGCAAGTCAAGCTTTCGATGCTTTTATCGCAGTCTTTTGCTGTCTCTTGTTTCTGTATCTTCGATTTCTGCTTAAGTCGATGGACACACATAACTGCCGCAGGTGTTTTCCATTCTGAAGCCTTAGGTGAGAACATTGTGTATGCGATCCTTGTCCTGTTAGTGAAGTGTTCGGGTGAAATGTAAAAGACTGTAAAACTTACAAAGCGGTCATCAAACTGAACCATTTGTTGTTCCTAACTGAAATTATGAAGTAATATGTTTGTACAGTATCAACAATGGGTTTCTGCTTTCTGTTTGACTCTAATCACATCAACTTGCATTTGCGTAGGCCTTATGCGCCGGTTTGAGATTTGCGCCAAATGAAACAGGCGCATGCGCGAAAAGCTGCGCCCAGGCGTCCTTTGGCCTCCCCACTGCCGGTGCCGAACGGGGCAACAAACGGGATTCTCCCTGCTACATGGAAACTACGATTATTCAGTATCTGTGATGGTATCTTTAACTGAACTAGCCCACGCAGATTTGCCTAAAAACAAATAACAAATGTCGATTTTGCTGAATGTTTTGTCAGCCCCCCCCCCCCCCCCCCCCCCCCATTTCTCGCATACCGTACTCACCACCGGCCGGTGGCATGCCAGAAACTGACACGATTACGCAAACAGGTAGTGGAATATTTAAATATATGGTTCCGGTAGACTACCTATCACTCGAAAAAGAAGTATCAGGAACATTTCCGCCGCCTTTGTTCAGTAACAGCTTTGCCGGTTTAGTAAGTACTGACTGAAGTAAACATGGTGGGTTAACGTCACGTCCCGGGCCGCACAGATTGAAACCCGCCATAATTAGGCTTATTAGGGACGGGGGGGAAGGGGGTATGGAGGTGATGATGAATTGATGCTTAATGTCCTCAGATGTCAGTTGACATATTAGGGACAAGTTGTGACCAATGCCGCCGAAGCACGGTTCAATAATTCTTTACATCCACGGAAACCAGAAGGCTCGTTAGCCGCACGATTGAGATTTATTCAAAGAAAGATACAAAATAATTCACAAAAATCATAAGTCGCCCGACAAATTACTGCTAGGTCCTGAGCAGATTAACGTGCCTGAGGCAACGCCATTGTGAATTGTTTGCAGGCTGAGTCTACACTGAAAAAAAACGTCACTTGAACTGACTCGGTCAGTGCGTAAAACAACATCTAAATCACTGACGTAATACGTATCCGTAAATCAGTGGCTGCACCCCGGCGTGGGGAGTGGTGGTGAAGTGATGCTTAATGTCCACATATGTCAGGTGACATATTAGGGACAAGTTGTTCAATAATTCTTTACGTCCACGGAAACCATGAGGCTCGTTATGACGGACAGCCCAGCGACGGCCGACCGTCGACTCTCACACAGCTCAGTGAACTATGACCGGCGTGGGGAGATCCCCAGTCTATTTTTATACCACAACAGTTATTCTTATTGCCGTAACTTGATTCAAAAAGGGCCAAAGCAGAAATTAATCATACAGAAAAATCGTACATAAACAATAAAAATCAAGTTCATGCCAGAAAAAAAATTAATAAATCTTTTTTTTTAGCCAAATCTGCGCTAAGTCCCTTTACTGAATGATTGTGAGTTTAGTGTGACCCAAAATAACTCGAGCATCTCCTTGGATTTTGCCCTCGGACTCTTTAGTTAATCGGGGTTATGGGCCGCTTTACTGGGGTGGGGGGGGGGGGGGGGGGGGGTGGGTGGGGGGGGGAGGGGGGGGGGGGGGGGGGGGGGGGGGGCTGATCACTTACCGGCCCATGGGCATCCATGATCCCATTCAACCAATCACAGACCCGCAAGACAGGTTAGGCCTGTGAGAAAGGCTCGTTACGTGTAACAGGCTAATTCGGACCTTGACCTACCACAAGATGGACTGCCAGAAATCCCCAGGAGTAGAATTTGGTAAGCAGATGATGATCATAAATAATTCATTAATTGTAATGCGCATTTCAGTGGGTGATGGGTGTTCAAATGGTGCACGTGTGTGTTCTACTTGAGCGGGTTCTTTTTGTTGATCGCTTTCTTCTAGCATACTTCGACTCTGCGCTCTTGCAGGTAATGACAATAACTTTTTTTTCCCACTTGCCCCTGTAGAATGAATTTTTTCTACTTGCCCCGAGTGGCAAAACTAGTTGCCCATGCCAGATTCTTAAAATCAACCATTTTTGATTAAATAGGCGATATGTTTGTCAAATGGATTTTAAAAGGTAGAAAGTGTGATAAGTAGACTGACACACACACAAACCATCTTCCACACAAAGTGAAATTGTAACATATTGTTAATTGCCAGGTCCATGCTTGAAGTTGAAATGAGATAAAATTCTGTAAAACCTACTCAACTTACTACTTTTTTTCTACTCAGTGCCCACTGCCAGTGGTACCCGTCTCAGTACTAATGGTATCCAGCAATGAATCATTGCCAGTACAGAATGATAACTCTGCCTCATTCAGTCATTGTCAGTGTCCATGTCATGACTTCTGTGAAAGCCAAAAGGCAGTTACTGTTCATTTCATTCTAACGCTGTAACAGTTCTAATTTCAGAATTTTAATTATTGTTAATATTAATGACCCAAACTGCC
>OY757544.1:15207808-15442950 GCA_963584105.1 Alviniconcha strummeri
ATGCCCTTTCCCGCATGCCCCTCGAACACTCTCCTGAACCACTCCTGACAATGGTGCCACCAGAGGTAGCCACTGTCAGTGATCTCCAGTGCAAGCAGCTGGCTGTCGATCCCACTCCCACTGCTGGTGTCCTTGGCGACACCATCATGGCTCCTGTGCTGTCCCTGGACAAGGAGGACGAACCTGATCAAACGGCTGTTCCCGAGGCTGCAACTGAGGTACTCCCCAGACTGTCTCTGGCTGACTTGCAGCAGCTGCAGCAACAGGATCAAGTCCTTGGCCCGGTGCTCGCAGCCTGGCCAGCCAAGCCCTCCGACACCAAGGAACGCTCCATGCGAGCACTGGTGCAGCAGTACCCTCGACTGTTCCTAAAGAAGGGGGTACTCCATCGCAGGCAGGCTGACCAGCGGCGGGGTACTCTCGAGCAGCTGGTTCTTCCCAGCTCACTTCGGCCTGATGTCCTGGCGTCGCTCCATGATGATATGGGCCACCAATGCTATGAGCGCACCATGGAGTTGCTGAGGCCTCGTGTCTACTGGCCCGCCATGTACAGAGAAGTCAGAGACTACATCAGCAGCTGTGAGCGGTGCACGATGGGCCATGCACCAGCGCTCCGCACCACTTCCAGTCATCTGCTTGCCAGCCGTCCCCTTGAAATCCTGGCAATAGACTTCACGAAGCTTGAGACTGCTAGTGATGGGCGAGAAAATGTTCTTGTTCTCACCGATGTTTTCTCGAAGTTCACCCAGGCCATACCGACGCGCAACCAGGAGGCAGGGACAGTGGCCAAGGTGTTGGTCCATGAGTGGTTCCAGCGCTACGGGGTACCCCAGAAAATCCACAGTGACCAGGGTAGGGACTTTGAGTCTAAGCTGGTGAAATCCCTGTGTGAGCTCTATGGGATCAAGAAGACCCGGACCACTCCATACCACCCCCGTGGCAACGCGCAGTGCGAGCGGTTCAATCGCTCGTTGCATGATCTGCTTCGAACCCTGCCCCCGGAACAGAAGTCCAAGTGGCCACAGTACCTCCCGGAGCTCGTGCAGGCGTATAACAATACGCCTCACGCTTCCACCGGGTTTTCGCCCCACTTCCTTCTGTTCGGCCAGGAACCGCAGCTACCAGTTGACCACCTGCTTGGGCGCACAACCACGTCCGCGGTTGGACCCACCGACTGGGTACGACAGCATCGGCTGCGCCTGCAGGCTTCACACGCCAGGGCACTGAAGCATCTCCAAGAAGCTGCAGCGGAGAGACGAAAGCAGACGGACCAGAAAGCTGCCGATCATCCACTACACGTTGGTGACCTGGTTTACCTGAGAAACCGTGTCCTCGGCAGGAGCAAGATTCAAGACCGGTGGCGTCCTGAACTGCACGTCGTGACCGCACGTCCCTACCCCGGCATACATGTGTACGGGGTCAAACCATTCTCTGGCGGGTAGGAGCGGACCCTCAGTAGAGATGGCCTGTTGCCTGCCAGGGCACCACTGGCTGCTGCCTCAGAGGAACCGCCGACACGGGAAACACCTGCTCAGGCCAACCCACAGTACCCTGATCGGGGTGAGTTCTGGCTGGGTCGGCCTGCGACTGTTGGCTTGCCTCCTGCCGCACCCATGCCTCTTCCCGCACCCATTCCTGCTGCCCCCATTCCTCTTGGTTCCGTTCCCGCTGCACCCATTCCCGTTGCACCCATTCCTGCAGCTGACGCACCGCCAGTCAAACCTGCACTCAGGCGTTCCACCCGACTGAACAAAGGGGTAAACCCCCATGCTGTCCCCATTCCTGTTGGTCCCGTTCCCGCTGCACCCATTCCCGCTGCACCCATTCCTGCAGCTGACGCACCGCCAGTCAGAGCCAGACCTGCACTCAGGCGCTCCACCCGTGTGAACAAAGGGGTAAACCCGAATGCTGCCAACCTACCTCGAAGAGCGGTGTGGCGACCGTAATGTTGCGTTGCACTACTATGTATATTTATTTCATCATGACCGAACTTTGATGGCTTGACAGCTAATCTGGTGTTACTTCATAGCATTATATATGTTCATTTGAGTAGTAACGGGACAAAGTCCACATCAGGTCACTGAGCGTTGTGTTGTCTGTGAGTGAGAGTTATGTTTATTTCGAGTATACGTGTTAACCTTTATATAAGGCCCTGTATTCTCGTGTGTGCATTTCTCTAGCGAAACGTTTTATCGTACCGCGGGTCCTTCACATAAGGCTTGGTATTGAAATCACCTGCACATTTGGCAGAATGACTGGGGTCAGTCTTTTACGTGCTACCGTGCGGTAACACGGGGATGGAACGGATACCGAAATAAGAGTCAGCACAGAAAGTCAACCCTGGAGAAGAAAATTCTCCCGCCGCTTCTGCAGGGATTCGAACCCGCGACCGTTCAATCACGAGTCCGGCGCTCTAACCACTGTGAGGTATCCCCGCCCTCTGACCTGTAACTAGTAACTTTCCTTTTACTTGTCCAGCAACAGCGGCCTTGCCAGTTTTCTGTTGAGACGTGTTTATAACCTTGTGCACACCTCTCTCCACCTGGTCACCCAGGTTTATCAGCAGCGACCTGTATCTGCCAATCGAGCTAAGCATTCTTTTTATTTTAGTCCTCCGAGGAGAAGTAACTATCGGTAGTAACTCCACGATCTACATCTGCTTTGATTGCATAATCTTGAACTGAAAACGAAACAAGAACTGTGAGATATAAATACTACGTACTGTTTCATTCCCAGCTCTTCGTTACTTTCGTTCAATGGGCTATTTGCTCCATAATTGTGGAGAAAAGTCCTTTTATTAAAGTACATCGGGTTACCGATCCTTTTGTTAAATCTGTGTTTACTGTTGTTGAAATGGTCTTTGCAAGTCTTGTAGATGGAAAGTTAAGATTGATAATGTTTTTATCTCAGTCGGTCAATAGCTCGTTGGTACTGGGTCTTAGTGCGGTCGTGGGGTGCAGTAGTCTCCTTTCCCATGTGAAACCACTGGCCAAATGGATGGTTCCAATTAGTGCTAGTCAATGGCCGAGCTGCGCCCAACAAGCCTCCCTGTTCATGCACGGGCATGGAAGAGCTGCCTTCCCCTTTCTGTTACTAATTCTTCTTTCAGTTATTCCGGCAAATTCTGGGCCACCGATGCCGTATTTTTCAAGGTATAAAAGACCCTCCATTTTAATCCCCCCATAGGGTTCCAGGCGAGATCAAAAGATCAAGAGATCTTAGAGGAGGGAGGTGGAGCTGGACCCTTTTGGACAAGTTGGACATCTTTTGCTTCGAGTTGTCCAAGTTGTTCGTCAACAGCAGTGCAACGGACATTGTCTTAGTGACTCTGCCCAGCACAGCAGTTGAAACAGCAATTGCGCAGTGCACAAGTCGCCGGGCAATGGCGAGGGGACACCGCCTTAACACTTCTATTGTCCTGGCGGCGGTCCACGGTCTCTCCGTTCTTTTTCGGGCGGTTTCCGCGGTCGAGTCTTCACTCTGTCGTCCCCTTCCCACTCTGTCCCCGTCCTTAATAGGCCATCTCGCCTCCGTGGACGTAAAGCAACATGAAAGCAAATCCCCGCACCTGAGAGCCGGTTTGGCCTAGCGGTAAGGCGGTAGGCTGGTAAGCGGAAGGACCTCGGTTCGATACCGCCTCGGCTCTCCTTTCTTTTCAAAAGTTGTGGTTTGTGGACACGGTCTTGTGACTTTGTCCCTCACAATTAATGAAACATTAAAATGACTCTCATCGCTGCCCATCTTAATGCAGGTCGTTCTGGTGGTGACAGTGTAGCGATAGGTATAAACTCTCCTTCCCCCACCTCCATACCCCCTTCCCCCCATTCTCCCCGTCCCTAATAAGCCTTATGGTTTCTGTGGACGTTAAAGGACAAGTCCAAGGTTAGGGGTGATTTTTGACACGATTTCCGTTAAAGCTCGCTGAGAACGATGATGTAGGAGAAACTGTGATCTGAAGGTTATAAATGCACGAAAAAAAGGCATTTTCTGTTGTACTGAAAGCGTCGCCATGACTCCCAAATCACGTGACCATATGCCTACTACGTCACTCTGTGGAGTCGCAGCAAAATGGCCAGCTCGAGCTCCGAAGACGAAACTGATACTTTGCCCGACAGACCCACAAGGATACAGCCGTATCAGTTTGAGCCTGTCAGGCAGGATTTTGAAAGAGTACCGGAACATCGTGTCAGCTTCGAAGCAAACCCCATGCAGTATTACATGGGGTTTGCGAAATCGCACTCACTGAAGTGCTCGCTACACAAATGGGCGTGATGCGGCGCAGCAAGAAAGTCAGCTCGTTTGAATTGTATAAACTTAATCCACTTTCGCCTCACTGCGGGTCGATTGCGCGGGAGCTCGTGCATTGTTATACCTGGGGTCGTCTGCGAATTGTTACAGTTCGCGGCAACACAGCAGGCCGGCATAGTTAACTTTTTTTGTCGACCACACGCATACACATTTTACTGAAGAATCTAACATGGCAACTGCACTGACTCCCCAGACTGACGTCACTTCCGGGAAAGTCACGTGACTGATGGAGAACCCGAGACTGTAGTCTCAGCCAGCCTACAGAAAATAAAATCGATTAAAAACCCAATTAAACATTTTTTATTTGTTTATTTAATTAAATCTGAAACTAGTGACTCATTTGTCAATCATTTCAATGGGCATACTTAAAAACCTTGGACTTTTACTTTAAAGGACGTGTACCCTCGGCTCAGTAGTTGCTTTGCCAAGTCTCAAAGTCCTAGTCTTTAAGTCCACGTTTTTCACTGATTCGTGCAACTAGACTCAACTTAATCCACTTTCAGCAGGTTGGTTTGACTATCTTTTACCTTCCTAGTTCCTGACTGATATTTATTGTTGTAGTTTTTATGGTTTGATCTTGCCGTAAGATCTGGCGTCGCTGATGTGATTAGATACAGGGGCCACCTCTGTGGCAGCCACGAGTTGTTTCAGTATTACACGGGTTATAACATTTTTCTCGTTTCATGACTGATGTGTTGAAACTTAAACTGCGTTTCGCTACAGATGTTCTGACTGAGCTAATGGGGTCTCTTTATTTTACTGGTTAGAAAATGCCTGTTTCGCGTACTGTAGCCGCGGTTAACAGGTTCAGCTTTTCTATTTAATATTATGTGAAAAGGCCAGCTCCGCGATAGTCCGCGATTAGCTTTGGTTTAACTTTCCCATAAATAATTCTTTTATGTATTCTATCTTCCGCTACTAACAGATTTGGAAGACACCGTAAAGTTTTCTTCCATATATGTTTTTGATGATACACCGGTTGTGAACTGTGTTTGTAAAGTTACATGTTCGTAGTTTAGTCTTCCGTATCCCGCATGGACGGTTTTGTGCTGACTTAATTGTTGTTTATGTTAATTTTCAGGGAATGAGACAAGCAGATAAAGTTTACTTAGCTGTATTGGCTTTTCGAACCTTTGTGCCATCAAACCCCAGCTTTTGTATGTTTATGACACTGATGCAGGCTTGTGACTTACGTTTTTGATTCAATAATATTTGGAACTTTCGTTCTCCACTTGAATTTGTGTTGGAAGAGAGGTGGAAGTTTAGCGAAAGAAAGTAGAACGATTCTGTGAGTGAGTGAATGTGTGGATATGTGAGTGTGTACTGGATCATTTTCTGATAGTCATGAGATGCCACGTGTAAGTAATTATCGCAGACATGTTTATAACCTAACTTGCTAGCTTTCTCAGTTGTGTGGCCACAGAATCGCTCGACGACATTTGATCTCTTCACGCACTAGAGACGATACATAATAGCACATGAAAGAATGCATTTATAACCTGGCAACACAAATGAAAAGGCAGCACACACACACACACACACACACACACACACACACACACACACACACACACACACACACACACACACACACACACACACACACACACACACCAAAAAAAAAGTCCTGTCCCGTGTTCTCTTGTTGCGTACATATTCCTAATATTTCTTTTCAGTTTTGTCACTGTTACCATCAGTAACTACTTCTAGAGCCACAAAGAGAAAAAAAAAGAAAGAAAAAAAAAGCAGCTAAAAAAACATGTAAAAACCCCAACTTTGATGCTGCACCAGCCTGGGTCAGAATGTTTTTGCCTTCAGAGTAGTGGACAGCTGGGAACTCATTGCCATCTCATGTTCATGTTGTCGATGCCCCATCCCTGCAGGCTTTTGAAAGGACTGGCCCACGCAGATTTGGCTAAAAAACGGTATTTTTTTGCATGAATTTTTATTGTTTCTGCTTTGGTCCTGTTGAATTTGCAGCAATTTAAAAATAATTGTAGTGGTCCAAAAATAGATTGGGGATCTCCCCCCGGGTGCAGCTAAGTTTACGGAATGTGTATTACGTCATTACATTTTGTTGTTTTACACGAATTTTTGTAGAATCGGCCTACAAACAATTGACAATGGCGTTGTCTAAAGCACGTAATCTGCTGAGGCGTAATAATTTGTTGGGCGACTTAACTGATGATTGTGTGAATAATTTTGTCTTTCTATGAATAAATCTCTTAATCGTGCTATGTATACTTCACTATAGTGGTTGAGCCCTGTAGCTGCCGTTTACTAATAATGCTCGGCGATGGACCGAGGTGCCGAGCGTTGGGTGACAATTCTTTCTCAGCGTATTGGTCCGATGCTAATGCAGGAAATATTTTAGTTACCATAATGATAATAATGAAAAGAAAAACCTACCGGCCGGTGGCAGGCCAGAAACACACACTTACGCAAACAGGTAGTACTTAGTAGAATATTTAAACGTATGGTTCCGGTGGACTGCTCCTATCAATCAAAAAAGAAGTATCAGGAACCTTTTCTTTTACTTGACCAGTAACAGCTTTGCCAGTTTCCTATCGCAGACGTCTAACCTTGTGCACCACTCTCTCCACCTCTCCACATGGTCACCCAGGTTTACCAGCCACGACCTGTATCTACGTTGTCGGTCTCTTGCCAGTCGAGCTAAACTTTTTTTCTTTTCTTTTCTGTCCTCCGAAGATAAATGGTAGTAACTCCAAATTATCTCTGCTTTGCATAATCCTGAAAAAAGGAAAAGAACTATGAAGATATAAACACCACTGTTTCATTCTAAGTTGTTCGATGCTTTCGTTCAACGGGCTATTTGCTCCTTATAATAGTGCATGAAAGAATGTATATATTATCTATTAGCACAAAAGAAGGCGGCACACAAAACAAATGTCCCGTCCCGTGTTCTCTTGCTGTGTATATATTCCTAGTCATTCTTTTCAGTTTTGTCATTCTTGCCATCAGTAACTACTTCTAGAGCCATTGTTTCCTTCGACTCTTCCTTCTCCTTTGTATAACCTTGCCTCAGATTATTGATATCGTAATGACGTCAAAATGATTTTGCCATCATTTCATTGAGCCAAACACATAGGTGGCAAGGGGGAAATTCGTCCACTCGCTCGGTTGCGGGAACTTCGGCCACCCAAACACCTTGTGAGCTGCACTTAATACTACGCATCAACCCCTACAATTGAAATTTTCCAAACTGTAACATCAGCTTCATAATGGATCAGTCCACAAACAAAACGACAAACGAGTGATTGTTGCAAGTAGCGTGTAGGAAGACGTGTTCTACTTTGGGAGCCTTGCTTTGGCAAAAAACAAAAAACAAAAACAAAAACATAGTGTGGGCTGTACGAAAAGCAAGGACCGAATGCTGTTGGCAGATCTTGTTAGTTTTGAAGTTCAGGGCACGATCTGCCCACTTAAAAATATTCCTAATGTTGGCATTTTAATGACGTCATTTTAAATCTGCGTGTCCATTCTTAACAAAACATGTTTTACATCAGCTTCTTCCTGTCTTCTTCTTTGCTTCCTTGTTCTTTTATTATTATCTATTTTTCTTGCATTTGACGAAGAAAATTTTCTGTCGAAAGCGCTTGTTTTCTTGTTTCCTTGTGTTACGTCGTATACAGACATTTTCCTAGGTCTGTTCTATCAGTTTTGTCAACCTCGCCAGTAGCTGTTCTATTATTCCTCAGAAAAAGAATGTTTTCTTTCATATTCATGAAATCACACGGGTGGTTGTGTTGTATACTAGTCTGCGATTTGTCGAAGGTGTCTACAAACCACAATGAGTATGTGTTGGTTGAGCCAGTGTGACAGAATCGTGTCTCGAAGCGTGCATGGGAATCAAACGTACCTGTTTGGATGAATTTTCCCCAGGCCACCCTAAAATGTTCGAAAGAACGCTAGACATCATTTCAATGTTCGTCTTGGCAATTTCAAACACTATCAATTTATTTCCGATTTTTTTGTTCTGTTCCATAGGGACGTTAGGAAACGTTAGGAAAATGAAACTATTTCACACTGACTGTCCAGATTTAAAAAATAAACATTGACAAAAATAATGTATACATGACATGTACACAAAACTAAGAAGTTCCGGTATCCTATCAGTGATGTCATACTGAAACGCGGGAAAGAGCTCGTTAAACGAGTGTTCGTAACACTCTCTGGGAAAGTCCTCTTCTAAAATCGTTATAAAATCAACGGCACGTTCAATCACAAAGCTTTTCACGCTGATCATGTTCGTTTAAACCTCCTCTAAGCACACGAGAAGTTTAGCCGCCGAAGGAGAGTTCCTTTAAGAGCAGGCTGGAAGAGATTAGAAGTTTCTTCACTGAGTTCACCCATGCAGTGACCTCAGTGTTGAAAGTTAAGACAGAACAGCTTTGGCGGGCAAAGACCAGATAAAGGCTTTTATCCCAAGTAAATCTGATAAGCATATCATATCATCATATCATAGAGCCATTGTTTCCTTCGACTCTTCCTTCTTCCTATAATCTTGACATCAGATGATTAATATTGTAATGACGTCAAAATGATTTTGCCATCATAACTAAAGATTTGAAAGGAAGAACCCTATTTAGGGTGGCATGGGGGAAATTCGTCCAAACAGGCACATATGATGTACATGCACATTTTGAGACACGATTCTGTCATCTTCATTCAACTAACTTGACACAAACTAACACAGACTAGTTTACAGCATGACTACCAATGTGATTTCATGAATATGTCATAGAATTTTCTTTTTCAGACGTCATATGATTCGGGGCGATTTCATCCAGGATGGGAGAAATTCATCCTGCATCTCAGGGGAACTTCGTCCACACATAAAGAGAACACACTCAACGAAAGGAAAGGCTAAACAATGTCACCCAAAACTAGTACTTGTTTAGTTTTTTCTTTTTTCTTTAAAAAATATGAACTTTTTCAGCATAAACGTGGAATTAAGAGTCAACTCAGTAGAAATAGTGTGAACCGGACCAAAGTGCTTTATTTCCGAAGGACTAACTGATCCTACAAAGTTTACACATTTCTTTTATTTCATTGTTTACCCGCCCCCTTTTTGGCTGAGATCAACATTTCTCCATTCCTTTCAACTGTCAGCAAGTCTCACTCCATGTTACTGTTAGCGATGTATTAAAAAGAGATGGGTAAACAAAAGGGCGAATTTTCTCCACATGGTGTGGGCGAACTTACCCCAAGCATAATTTATGTTGGAGGAAATTTGTCCACCTTGAAAATTTAGTTTTTACTTTGTGTGAATGTCTTTTTGCTGAAGATAACTGACGTATATCGATTCATCAACTTTTGATAAATGTGTGAAAACTAAATTCAATAGACTTTTCAAGCACTGAACTTCAAAACAAACAACATCAGCTAACAGTGTGCCCGTCTTGCGTATAACCCACACTATGGTTAGTTGCCAAGCGAACAGCATGGCTCCCAGAATAGCGCAGTTTTTTTCCCATACACTACTTGTAAAATTGCTCTCAATGGTTGTTTTGTTTGTGGAGTGAACCATTATGCAGCTGATGTCACAGTCTGAATAGTTCATTTGTAGGGGTTGATGCTTAAAGCCTAGTGTTGAGTACAGTTTAGAGGGTGTTTTGGTGGGCGAAGTTGCCCCAAGCGAGTGAATGGACGAATTTCCCCCTGGCCACCCTATTAGGACATCATTTCATTGGTCATCTTGGCAACTTCAAACAATATCAATTTATTTTAGTCTATTTTATGCTGTTCCCCACGAATATGTAATGTTGTTGGTTTCTATGAAGTCGAAAACAGTCTTCCAAACGGACACTCTTTATTCCTGTCTTCTCTCTCTCTCTCTCTCTCTCTCTCTCTCTCTCTCTCTCTCTCTCTCTCTCTCTCTCTCTCTCTCTCTCTCTCTCTCTCTCTCTCTCTCTCCCTCCCTCCCTCCCTCTCTCTCTCTCTCTCTCTCTCTCTCTCTCTCTCTCTCTCTCTCTCTCTCTCTCTCTCTCTCTCTCTCTCTCTCTCTCTCTCTCTCACACACTCCTATTTTAGTATATATATATATGCTTCAGACTTTCGTGCAACGCAGGTTGTTTTGTGTGCCGTCCTTCGGCATTGGTCACAACTTGTCCCTAATATGTCAACTGACATCTGAGGACATTAAGCATCAACCCATCATCATCTCCAGCTAAACTTCATACAGTACTTCAGCTAATATAGTTTACGCATGCAGACAGAGGACGAGTACACTGTGACCAAATTCAGTGATGGCTGAATATCGGGTCATAACACCAATAATGAGCAGTAAAAGCTGAACAGTATACTACACTGCATAGCACTAAGACTAGATTTTATACATTGACGTGTACAAGTCTGCTCTCCCTTTCCAATGCGAGGGAGCTTTGTGTGTGTGTTTTCATTTCCTTTAGAGGAGTGTCATTGGTGCTTTGTTGGAACCACCATGCGAAGTGAAAGCTAAACCACTGAGACCGCTGCAAATAGACTTTTTCACATTTTATAAAACCGCTGAAGGTTACACTTTGAGTATATGTTGGTTACATAATAAACTCTCTCTCTCTCTCTCTCTCTCTCTCTCTCTCTCTCTCTCTCTCTCTCTCTCTCTCTCTCTCTCTCTCTCTCTCTCTCGTGTGTGTGTGTGTGTGTGTGTGTGTGTGTGTGTGTGTGTGTGTGTGTGTGTGTGTGTGTGTGTGTGTGTGTGTGTGTGTGTGTGTGTGTGTGTGTGATAGTCAGAATATGTTCTTTGTCGAAACGAAATGGAAGGACTGATTGTCACTACTCTAGTCATTTTCACTTCACAGATCAAGCCGATTGGGCTTATTCGCACATCTTCTGGATCGTGTGCGCACTGTTGTCTGCTGGTTGGAAGATGCGGGTGGTGAAGCTACAGCGGCTGTTGGTGACTGGGAGACAACAGGTTGTTGCATAGGACTCATTAGGAGTGTGTGGTGTCTGCAATCCTGGTGACCGGAGTGGTGTCGCTTCTGTCGCAAGGCCGCCTCAATTGACAGTGGCCTCATCTCAGGCACCTAATCTGCTCAGGCCTAATAATTTGTTGGGCAACTTAACTGATCGTTGTGTGAATAGTTATCTTTCTTTGAATAAAGCTCCCAGTCGTGCACTGTATACCTCACTATGAGGCCAGCTGCCGTTTACTGGATGAGGCCAGCTGCCGTTTACTAATCACTGATGCTGGGCGATGGACTGAGGTGCGCAGTGTTGGGTGACAAAG
The DNA here is from genome assembly GCA_963584105.1 of Alviniconcha strummeri. NCBI lineage: Eukaryota > Metazoa > Mollusca > Gastropoda > Provannidae > Alviniconcha > Alviniconcha strummeri. The sequence continues at coordinate 15,219,369 of OY757544.1, forward strand.
TTTTCTCTCAGCGTACTGATCCGATGCTACTGCAGTAATTTTTTCAAACACCATTTTATAATTGTAGGGGAGTGGGGTGGGGAGTTGAGGGAAGCAAGTTGGAAGCATGGATGAAGTGTCACAAGTCAGAGGTTGCTATAACATAACTTTTACTTGTACACCAACCAGGAAACAGTGTCTGTATTGGAAAAGACACAAGCAAAGAAAACATTTAGAACTTGATAGTAAACGTAAAGACTAAACAACAGCAACTATATAAAGTTGTTTACCTGTAGGTTACTATTATACATGATGGTAACTGTGACAAAATGATTAATAATCAAGCACATGACTTGTGTGCATGACTTGCACTTAAAACCCGTATCTCACAGTGTCGTGGTGAGTAATCAAGGGACGACCAGTCAATTAAATGATGAACTCTCAGTATATGGTAGTACACAATAAAGTAACAGTGAAAAATACGGATTACCAAGATCAATCTTAACTAAACAGGAAGAGTGAGATAATCGTTACAGCACTGTTCCACTTAAGCACACAACGAGACGGACAGTGAGTGACACGGGTGGCACTTGGGACCACGACGTGGGCAGGAGGAAGTCAAAGCGTTACAGCATGTCACTGTTACTGACTAGCAGAGCATATCTGTGAACGGCCTACTGACGCGAGTAGCGCATCAAGAATCTAAGCTGCTGATCTGGCTGCGCCTGTCTGCTCGGTTAGTGAACAAAGACCTAATTGACGCTCATGACGGGCATCACCGGCCAGCTCGGGTACACGCACAAAGACCCGGAAAGGGTTTACAAGCTAAGCAGAGTGAAAGTCTGCGCGCCCAAGACTCGGCCATACAAAAGCCGGATCAAAACAGAAATAACATGTCTCACACTTTATACAATCACCCCTATGCACTAAACCATATTCAACTAGTAAAATAAACATTCGAGTAAAATGAACATTCGACAACTATGAAGTCAACATCTTCAAAGCCATAATATACCACCGATTTCGTGAGAAAAATAGATCGGTAGGAAACTAAACAAATAAGTTATGCCGCACAGAGATCTGCGCGGTCGCACAAAGGAACCATACCATACTGAGGGTTAACCGTTTACATCGGCAAAGCATCACTCCAAATGAATATCTAACAATGGCAGCGTAACATACTAGCCACATATCAGCTAACCAAGGTTAGCTGATCGCACAAAGGAACCATACCCTACTGAGGGTTAACCGTTTACATCGGCAAAGCATCACTCCAAATGAATATCTAACAATGGCAGAATAACATACTAGCACATATCAGCTAACCAAGGTTAGCTGCATACACTCTGGAAGCACTGGTCATCTTGTGGCACAAAAGCTTAAAATCTGAACACACATACAATGTACAATGACGCCATGGCGGCTGCAACCAGGCCGCGGCAATAACGCCGAAATTACCCACGTGTTCAAGAACCAAAATCAAGGCACGTTGTAACATGATAACATTATAAACATACATCATTTACATCAATGAGAAACAACAGAACAACAAGCCATAGAAAAATAACTACTTACAGGCTCTCCCCTGAATCAGATGCATAGGCAGCAGCTCGAACTGTTACTAACTCTCGACCTACTACTGCAGGGACCCTGGGAGAAAGAGGACGCGGCGGTACGTAGGTAGGTAGTGTTGCTTAATGTCCTCGGATGTCGGTTGACATATAAGGGACAAGCTGAGACCAATGCCGAAGCATGGTTCAATATAGCTTTACGTCCAAGGAAACCAGAAGGCTCGTTAGGACGGACAGCCCAGGACGGCCACCTCGACTCTCACACAGCTCCTGAACTATGAGGACGCGGCGGATTGATGAAGTTCAATAATTCTTTACGTCCACGGAAACCAGAAGGCTCGTTAGGACGGACAGTCCAGGACGTCCACCTCGACTCTCACACAGCTCCTGAACTATGAATTTTTAGCTGGAGACTCGACATCTCACTTATCAAGTCATACTGACCCGTTCATATAATGTGCAAGTATAAATGAATACTGGAGAAAGTAATCTCAGCCTGCCTCAAATAAACAATCAATCATGAAACACTGAATCAAAAGAAAATTATCCATGGGTTAAATTTAAAGTTCAAAAATTAATTTGGAGGGGGTGGGGTGGGGGGGGTATTATCGCAATATAAGTATGTATGGACTAGTAGCAGATGACTCAAGGGAATCTACTCTGCATGCGAGCCTCGTTCTAGGGATCAAGGCCTTCCTTTGCTTGTTCCTGCATCGTCCCGTCCCTAATACGCCGTACGGTTTCTGTGGACGTTAAGCACCAAGTTTACTTACTAATTTCCTGCATCGTAATCCTTCCTGTGCGACTGTTTGACAGCAAGACTGTGTCAATAAACAACACTAGACTCACAAACACGCAACACCTTTGGAGAAAGAATGAATATACTGTATTTCACAGATCTCTTTCATGAACATGTCAAACAGTAATGGATGGATGTACTTCAATGTGCTTCTTACTTACATGTAAAAAGACAAACATCTAAACGTCATATGCAAAATACTGATGGTTGATAGCAAAACGCACAAATGTACACACAGAATTACATGCAAGTGCTCCAGAACACATGCACATGGGCATACAGACGCACGTGTACACTACAAACATAAAATATGTGTGGTGTACACATACACATGCTGCCTACACACCACAATGAGTGAAAGAATGATTACACTGTATTCGACTGAAACTGGAATGGATGGATGTAATGATTTAATATGCACAAATGCGTTAGGAAAAGAGGTATGAATGAGTGGCATTATTGTAGAGGATGACTGATTATTATGCATAATATCATCCTAACTCTGTTTTGCATTTTTGGCTGAAGCACTACACAAAGGTGAAGGTAGCATTTCCATGGCAAATGGATATGGAACTAATATTTTACTTAGGGCAAGGGTACATGTTTACATGCATGCTTTGACACTATGTTGATTGATTCCACAGAACTAATACCCAGACTTTTAGCAAATTCTACAGAGGGTACTAACACTAATGACTGTGCAAAACTTATAAAGACATTTCTGGTAGACAGACGTGTAGAGATATGGAATGCCCCTTCACTGGTGTAACCATTTATGGCAGAACTTGGAGCAGGGGTGCTGGAAAATGAAGCTTGGAGTGTGGAAATAAAAGGACCACCCAAGCAACGCAGTAAGTGAACCACCTCTTCCACCAAGAAATCAGGTGTGACCCTGAATCATGCCTGCCTGCTTTGAGAGAATAAATAGCAAACATGAATCCTTCATAGCAGGACAAATTCAAAATGAACTGTACAGGTGGTACAATAAAGGGGGTACAAACTGAGTTTGGTAAACAAGTTTACATTCAAAATAAAAACTATAAAGAAAACAACTGAGTTAAAAAACTAAAAACCTGAGTTTCATAACAACCCAGGGACATGACCCAAGAGCATACACAGGTGCTTTAATGAAAAAATACACCAAGTGATTGATGATGAAATCCAAAACCTTTTGAAAAAAAAAGGAGTTGTAGTTGAATCATCTCCAGGAAAGGATGAGTTTATCTCACTGATATTTATCCCAGAAAAGAAAAGCCGATCATATTGAATGACACTGAACCAGAAAGAGAGTGTTCACTACAAAACAAAACAAACAAAAAATCAAAACAGAATCATTTCAAGTCATGAAAGACTGCTATTTTGCATCACTTGATCTAAGAGATGCATAATACTCTGATCTAAGACACGTGTAATACTCCCTGGGAGTGCACAAAGGCAGTGACATATGATCCCAAACAATTGATCAAACAAAAATATCCTGGACAGTTTTGAATGCACCTATTCCAAATTATACCATTTTCCCCTTCAATATTGCTGCAGGAAAGTGCCTTCGGAGATCATTTCGGATCTAAAATTATTGCCTTGGTCTTTGACATGAGAAAACTTCCTCTGGTCTAGTTTGTCATTGAAGGGAAGAAAAAGCCAGAGAGTGTATAGTGCAAGCTGAGGACTAAAACGGTGGGTGCGGCAAGATTTGGGTATTCTGTCTTTCAGGATATCAAGTTACGGCCCTTGTTTTGTGTTGACTGGCATACTCATGGAGATCAAGGACGTTCTGCGTGGTGCTGACTGGATGCTGGCTGCTGATCTACAGGATGATTTTGGGCAAAACTGCTTCTTTGTACAATGATCTGCAGGTGCTATTAGCAGGCAACTAAACATCAGCTGCCAGAGACCCCTGGTGGTTCAGGCAGATGGCAAACATTGTCTTCCTGCTCTGATGAACTCTGGGCTTGTACCTCTCTCTTTATTTGGACCCATCCACGCTTTGTTTGCTGGCAATGCCACAGAATGGTACCAAAGTCTCATCTTACTTAGTAACATCCATCACATGTTTGGGTCCCTCTGGCTCAAAAATGGCTGAATACGGCACATGCAAGATTTATACAAAGACATTTTTGTTCATCTGTCAGCTTATGGGGCTCCCAACTTGTGGCTTGTTTCTGAAGATGAAGCTCTTTGTGGAAAATTCTCTGACCTGTTCCAAATGAAAGAGAAAGCTTTGCACTTCTCATATATAGTTGTGTGGGTCACCCTTCATGAGTGTGGCCACAGCAGCCACATTACTCTTATTTAAAGCATTCTTTGGACTCCCATTTGGCTTGTCAGTGTTGTTCCCACTTTTCCTGGTTTTGAATTCACAGTGCCATCTTCTGATTGTGGAAAATGAAGCATCTTTGACCCATACAACTTTTTTCAAATCTTTGAAAATATTCAAGATGTGCTTACCAAAGTTGCAGTCTGCAGACATCATTTTGAAGTACAGGTGAAAAGTGACATATTCTGACACTTTGCCATTTCATGACCCCAAAACAAAATGACGTCATCTCCAAAAGGCTGGCCTGTACAATAAGCATATATGCTGAAGAGTCCATTAAAACAGTTTGATCAGTAGATTTGGATCAAACCCACTTCAAGGCAGCTGCTATGGGCTTGGCACCCATCCCACAAAAGCTTATGAAATTAACCAAATGTATTCTGGTACACTCGCACAAACTGGGACATATTATTACATCACTCATTCATGACAGCCTTTCATTAGGATAGACACAATCTAAAGTTGTCCAATAGAGAATAGGCACAGCAAAAGAATTTGACTCAGCCTAGATCACTGTATACAAGAAGTCTCAGTTTCTTCCCATGCAAGAACTCGCATACATACCTTGGGTTTAAAATACACACTCCCAGCAGAAGTCCATCACTCTGACTTACTGTTGAAAGGAAACAAAAATTTCTAACAGCATGCAATGACATTTGAGGAAAACAAGTGTAAATATCATGCAAGTAACCTCTTGACTGATGGCTTCATGCTTTCTGACAATAACGCTTGGACTGTTGTCGTAAGGGTTCTTGAGAGCGATAACATTTCAGGAAAAAAAAAAAAAAAAAAAAAAAAAAAAAAAAAAGGACATTTGAAAAAGGATATGACAATGTCTGCCAAAGGGGAAGATGAACTAAAATGGTGGATTACAGAATATCAAACACAAAAGTGCCCCAGTTACAATCCCTAAACCATTGATTGTATTGAATATGGACAGTTCTCTTTCCAGCTGGGGGCAGCAATAGACAACAGTAACAAACCAAAGGCCTAGAGAGCCCAGATATTTCAAACAAGTTAATTACCTGGAACTTCCAGCTGTGTATTAATATCTATAGTCTTTGCTACTTGAGCAAGAGAAACCCACGTCAGGGTTATAATGACAACACAACAGCTGTGAGTTGTGTCAACAAAATGGGCTCTATGAAGTCTGATGTACTAAACGAAATTACAAAAGCTATCTGGCAGAGGTGCACAAAGCGAAAAAAAAAAAAAAAAATGCAGAACACATTCCAAGGATAAAAAATGTGGAAGCAGACAGAATCAAGGCCATGCAAGTGAAAACCCCCCAACCTAAAGCCAGATTAAGAAGACAGTCAAGTCAGCTCACCTACACACAGTGGAAACTTGAAACCAGAAGTGTTGGCTATTCTGGGGTCTGACCCATTTATTGACTTGTTTGCTTCACAGGTCAACAGCAATTATATAATACAGTAACCATGCAGTTTACCTGTAGGTTACTATGATGGTAACAGTGACAAAATTATTAATTATCAAGCACATGACTTGTGGATGATGGATGAAGTGTTGCTTAGTGTCCTCAGATGTCAGTTGACATATTAGGGACAAGTTGTGACCAATGCCGAAGCACGGTTCAATAAGTCTTTACGTCCACGGAAACCAGAAGGCTCGTTAGGACGGACAGCCCAGGACGGCCACCTCGACTCTCACACAGCTCCTGAACTATGAATGACTTGTGTGCATGACTTGCACTTAAAACCCATATCTCACAGTGTCGCGGTGAGTTTACAAGAGACGGCCAACCAATTAACTGATGAACTCCCAGTATATATGTAACGTAGTGCATTGTATACATGTTCCGTGCCATGACCCTTTAATCTTTTCTTTCCTGTCCTTTTATTTTTTAATTGGGTGGGAGTTTTATGGCCCCAATTATCTAAGGTGTTAAAACTTGTGCGCTGGGCCGGCAGCGTCGTGTGTCCCAACAAACTTTGCTGCCTCAACTGCGGAGGCCCTCACTCGGCAGCCTACCAAGGCTGCCCACAACCACGTTTGCGCCTTATCGCAAACAGAATCCGGTCTGGGACCTTTATCCCATACTCGGAAGCCTTAAAACGAACCATAGTTCAGGAGCTGTGTGAGAGTCGAGGTGGACGTCCTGGGCTGTCCGTCCTAACGAGCCTTCTGGTTTCCGTGGACGTAAAGATTTATTGCACCGTGCTTCGGCATTGGTCACAACTTGTCCCTAATATGTCAACTGACATCTGAGGACATTAAGCATCAACTCATCATCATCATTAAAACGAGCACACGTAGAAGCAGAGGATAGGAAAAAGCCACTACAGCCGATAGCAGAGACTGCGCCGCACGACCCCTTCTGGCGTGAGGAGCCCGCAGTCTCAAAATCATTCGAACCACCAAAACGTAGCTACACGGATGCTGCGGGGAACAAAGTTCAAACCTGTATGCCAGCTGTACAGAAAAAAGCCACCGTACTGGCCGCTAGGGCCCTAAAAACTAAAGCCCAGAAAAATCAAATCCAAACGAATATAGAAACGCTCCGCCTCAACAGACTGGAGCAGAAACTGATTGAAAGAGCCACAGAAAAAGTAGTTTATAATGTTAAACAACGCCTTACTGCCACAGTGGCAACACAAACCGAAAGCCCTCAGGCAGCACCAACCAAAACTGTAGAGGTAGACGTACAGGTAAACTTGGAAAAAAGGTGTCAGTTGCCACCCAAACTGTACAGGTGGACGATGGGTGGGTCTCTGAATCAGAAACCGAACAGCCAATGAACGAGCAGACAAGCGTAAGTAACATCTTGGCGCGCTTGTGTATTCTGTCGAATGCACGTATTAAGCCAAAGTCACCCCAAAAAAACAAATAGTTTTAAATAATCAAACTTTTTAACCTAATCAGGTAAAACTGTAGTTGTTTCTTAAACAAATGTCTTAAAAGTAAATATAACTTTCGTTGATAGTCATGTTTTAACAAAAATTGACAAAGACCTAATTGTCACCACTGTTCGGGTACACGCACAAAGACCAGGAAAGGGTTTACAAGCTGAGCAGAGTGAAAGTCTGCGCGCCCAAGTCTCGGCTATACAAAAGCCGGACCAAAACAGAAATAACATGTCTCACAGTTTATACAATCACCCCTATGCACTAAACCATATATATATTCAACTAGTAAAATGAACATTCGAGTAAAATGAACATTCGACAACTATGAAGTCAACATCTTCAAAGTGTTAGCCATAATATACATTTCGTGAGAAAAATAGATCGGTAGGAAACTAAACAAACAAGTTAACCGCACAGAGATCTGCACGGTCGCACAAAGGAATCATACCATACATCAGTAAAGCGTCACTCCAACTGAACACCCAACAACGGCAGCATAACATACTAGCTACATATCAGCTAACTAAGGTTAGCTGCACATGATATATTTTGGAAACACCGGTCAACCTGTGGCATAAAGGTTTAAAGTAAAAGTCCAAGATTTTTAAGTATGCAAAATGACCATCGAAATGATTGACAAATGAGTCACTAGTTTTGAGATTTAATGAAATAATTTTTTTTTTTTTTTTTTTTGTTTAATTGGGTTTTTAATCGATTTTATTTTCTGTAGGCTTCCCCGGAAGTGACGTCAGTCTGGGAAGTCAATGCGGTTGCCATCTTAGATTCTTCAGTAAAATGTGTATGCGTGTGGTCGACAAAAAGTTACCTATGCCGGCCTACTGTGTTGCCGCGAACTGTAACAATTCGCAGACGACCCGCAGTGAGGCGAAAGTGGATTAAGTTTATACAATTCGAATGAGCTGACTTTCTTGCTGCGCCGCATCACGCCCATTTGTGTAGCGAGCACTTCAGTGAGTGCGATTTTGCAAACCCCATGGAATACCGCATGTCGAAGCTGACACGATGTTCCGGTACTCTTTCAAAATCCTGCCTGAAACTGATACGGCTGTATCCTTGTGGGTCTCTCGGGCAAAGTATCAGTTTCGTCTTCGGAGCTCGACTGAGTTGGCCATTTTGCAGCGACTCCCCAGAGTGACGTAGTAGGCATACGGTCACGTGATTTGGGCGTCATGGCGGCGCTTTCGGTACGACAGAAAATGCCTTTTTTTTTTTTTTTTTCGTGCATTTATAACCCTCAGATCACAATTTCACCTACATCATCGTTCTCAGAGAGCTTTAACGGAAATCGTGTCAAAAATCACCCCTAACCTTGGACTTGTCCTTTAAAGGGTAAAATCCAAGGAGACGGTCGGAAATTCCTGGACCATTTTAAAAGTTATTCTGGGTCAAAAATATCATCACGATCATTAAATGAGATCCATATCTACTGATTACAGCCAAAATCTGCAACAAAATGTGATTTTTTTTTCCATATATTTTTGTCTTTGATTGTCAGTTCGAGTCGGCGCACGTTGCCCTTTGACGTTTGACCTAGTTTCCCAGTAACAACGTGAACGCTTCCTTAGTGCCGATTTTGGCAAGACAATCGTACTCACGACTCAAAGTTCTCAGATTGCAATTTTTTCCGTACATTTTCCGTGGTTTTTAATTGCCGTAGCTTGTTTAAAGAGGCCGCTTACCTAGTAGCACTTCGTCGGCTTCGTTCGCCATTTGCAATCCATGACGCCAACTCGAAACAATCAAAGACCAAAATATATGAAAAAAATCACCTTTTGTTGCGGACTTCGGCTGTAATTGTTAGATATAGACCTCATTTAATGATTGTGATGATATTTGTGACCCAAAATAACTTTTAAAACGCTCCAGGAATTTCCGACCGTCTCCTTGGATTTTACCGCTTAAAGGACAAGTCCAAGCTTTGGGGTGATTTTTGACACGATTTCCGTTAAAGTTCGCTGAGAACAATCACCTGTGATCTGAGGGTTATAAATGCACGAAAACAGGCATTTTCTGTCGTACCGAAAGCGTAAATCATGTGCACATATGCGCCCCACGTCACTCTGGGGAGTCGCTGCAAAATGGATAGTAACCATAGGGTAACCGGCTTGGAAAACATTCCAGTTTGAATCTCCAAGGATGAAGCTCCTACGCCATTGTCAGTAGTTGGGCCTTTGTTTATTTCCTCCTTGTTATTTCATCTTTCTCGAGCCTTGTTAGGTGCGTGGCGTTTCAGTCTTTTTCGTTCTGTTTACTCTAGCTTTCACAACAGGCTGGACCTCATCAGGGAGCCTGGGGGTGTTTTATTTTCCAATTTATCCTTGTTTCATCATATGTAAGAAAATAAAAAAATAAAATATCTTTTTTCTTTTTTTCCGTTCTAGTTCAATAGACAAGCGATTTTGTGGCTTCCCTGGGTTAGGGTTTTGGGGTTGAGCTAGTTACCGGTTCTTGCCATTCACTGTTTTTTCTCTTGGCTTGCCCTTTTGTTTCTCGAGTTATATCGTTTATTTACGATGTACGAGTGAGGGGGGTAGTCTCGATGTTTAACGAGACCTCTCATTCTTTCTTTGTGTGGGGTAGTTCGTGAGCGTCTGTTGCCCTGCCGTGTTGTTGTTACTGCTAAGTTGGTTGTATCGTCAGTGTACACGGATTACGTGTATCCAGCCTTTGTCCCGTTGCTCGCTGACATTACTTGCCTCCAGTTTCTTTTCAGAAAGTGTTGTTTTCTCTCTCTCTCTCTCTCTCTCTCTCTCTCTCTCTCTCTCTCTCTCTCTCTCTCTCTCTCTCTCTCTCTCTCTCTTCCCCTTCTTTTTCATCTTGCGTTCTTTCTCTTTTTTATCTTTGGCTTATTGGTCATTTCGTATCCGCATGTTAGCTTGCCTGAGCAGGGCAGCCATTTGCATTTCGCTTGTCGTCTGCATTTGTTTTCATCCCGATGCTTAGTCATCGGTAGTCCTGATTAGCGTTTTGCTTTATCAGTCTGCAGCCTTTGTTTTTCTAGATGGAAGCCGGGTTAGTGAGGGGTTAGTTAGTTATGGTTAGTTTGGCTTTCCATCTGTTTGTCGTTGGCACAGTTATTTTTGCTCTGTGCTCTTATGACTGTAGTCGTCCACTCCTTTGTTGCAGACAGTAGTCGACTGTTGTGATTTGGTGGGGTTTTTTTTTTGTGTGTGTGTGTGTGTGTGTGTGTGTGTGTGTGTGTGTGTGTGTGTGTGTGTGTGTGTGTGTGTGTGTGTGTGTGTGTGTGTTCTTTTCCACCTTATGCTTGCAGGTAGGCAACCGTTTGGGTTTTTGAGGTGGTTTCAGCTGTTTTGTTTCTTTCATTTGGTGTCAGCTGTTTGCTTGCCTGATTAGGGCAGTCTCTTTCTTCACGGACTTTTTGTCTTTGCCTTGTTAACGCTTGTTTCAGGGTATCAGTGTATCTCTCAGTTTTTGGTATCATGCTATGCGCTTCATCCTTGGAGATTCGAACTGGAATTTTTTCCAAGTCGGTTACCCTGTAGACAGCCCTACAAATTCCGCTTTTAAGCAAACCCCATTTGGTATTTCGCCATAAAGTTTTCAAAATTGCACTGAGCGAAGTACTCGCTACACAAATGGGCGTGACTGAGGCGCAGCAGTCAGCTCCTTTGAATTGCACAAATCTGACCCATTTTCGCCTCACTGCGGGTCGATTCCGCGGCAACTCGTGCATAGTTATGCTTTGGGTTGCTTGTGAGTTGTTACAGTTTGCTGCAAGACAGTAGGCCGGCATGGTTAGAGCTGTTTGTCGACCACACGCATACACATTCAATGAGCAATCTAACATGGCAACTGCACTGACTCCCAGACTGACGTCACTTCAAGGCACGTTGTGAACATGGTAACGTTATAAACATACATTATTTACATCAATAAGAAACAATAGAATAACAAGCCATAGAAAAATAACTACTGACAGGCTCTCCCCTGAGACTGAAGACATGAACACCGGCCGCAAAAGCAAACAACCTATCATTACACTGTCACCACGTTCGTTCGTTCTGTTTTAGCTTAATGTCCTCAGATGCTAAAAGCATATTAGGGACAATCTATAAAGTATGCTTGTCTTGGATATATCATAGTTTAAAAAAAAGAAGTGGGGGGTGGGGGGGGGGGGTGGATGGGGAGCGAAGTAAGCTTGGTCCACTTGCGGATCAGTATTTGGATCGGGACATGAGGTCGCTGGAACAAAGGGGGAATGAAGGGTGAGGGGAGAGATGAGATGGGTCCACCTGCGGATCAATACTAGGGTCAGGGTGCTGGGTCGTCTTGGCTGTACTGGGGCATTCACTCGTAGAACTGAGCAGCACGCTAGGGGTCCGGTTAAAAAATCGTCGTCCACTATTTACAGTTAAAAACTGGGTTGCAGATTTAAAAAAAAAACTTGCAAGGTTATGTCGGCGGGCTGCACAACATGTAATATATACAATCGGCACACAAGTATTTACAGTTAAAAACGTCGAAGACGCACATGGTAGTTCAAATACACTTGTAGTAAAATCGAGGCCTGTAGTCAGGCGGATAAAAATACTTGGGTATGCAAGCATACACTTGTGGTGGTCGCTGGAATCAGGTTCAGCAGACTAGAACTGGGTGCGGGAAAAACGGAAACGTTCGCCCCTTCCTCCGCCGCCGGGATTAACCCGAGATGCCGGAAAGCGTTGGACGTAGCCGGTGGTCCCGCCTACTACAGGTAGGCTGCCAGTGGACAGGTGTAGACCAGTCTGGCTGCAACCCGCAAGAGGCTCCATCCTTCACGCTGGTCGCACACTGCCAGGCTTTTCGTACACAGGGGCAGTCCCACGCTGCGTAGTTTCCCAGTCAAAGGTTGGAAGTGGTCTGAACATGAAGTGCAGGAGAACATCACGTGGTGAAACGAGACGCTCATCCCACATTCACACTTCGTCGGTACGCACATGCATCTCCAGACGCCCACGTGCAGACGGTGCATGATGCGAGCTAGGTAGGTCGGAATTCCAGGGAAGTAGACTCTTGCCCTGCAGGGGGGAAGAGGTATCGTCCCACTCCTTGGCCGTGGCCATTGGGTGGAACTCCTTCTCCCACTGCTTCCACGCCTGCTTGGTTAGTTCTGCATATACGTCGGCCAGGCCGATTTTCATCGTCACTGTCGAGGAGTCAACTCCCTTGGTTCCTCTTTTTGCTGCTCTATCCGCCTTCTCGTTTGCAGGGATGCAGACGTGCGCTGGTACTCGTAGAATTCACTCGTGGATTCTCACGCACAAGATCCTCCCGTGCGTTTTGAGAGTCGGACTTGATGGCTGTCAGCGCCGCCTTAGAGTCGCTGCAGATAACAATGGCGAAGGGAGTGACTGGTATCGCGCTGATGTGTTGCAGGGCCATCGAGATAGCCAGCAGCTCAGCGGTGAAGACCGACACTGCGGGTAGTGAATAGGAGTGTGTGAGGTTGTTGAACTCTGGGATCACAAAGGCAGCTCCAGCTGCACCATCCTCCATCACAGAACCATCAGTGAAGATCTTCAGGTGGTGTTGGTACTTTTCTTCCAGGCATAGCCTAGATGTGACTGCTAAAAAGAGTGGATTCTGGTCCTTCTTTAGCCCTTCCATGTCCACCTCAACGTGTGCTCGTTCCAGGAGCCAAGGTGGATAGGGATGCATATGCCTCATCGCCACCTCAACACCATCCAGTCCCGCGCTCCGGACCAGGTCCGGACTAGGTCACAGATGGAGGAGTAGGACTGGAGTTGGGAGGGGTTACGGAAGGTAGCAGTTATCTCGTCGACGGTGGAGTTGTCGACAGTCTGGCATCTAAAAACATACTTACTACAGACGAGCTGGATGTGGCGGCGGAACGGGAGGAGCCCGGCCTCTCTGTACACCAAGCACTGCGGCACGGACTGCGGCAGCCCGAGGACCAGTCGCAGACCGCGCACTTCTATGGCGGTGAGACGGGTCAGACCCGTTTTCGAGAGGTGGGGCATGGCTTCCAGTCCGTACGACAGGCGTGAGCGCACCAGGGCCCGCACCACGTTCACTAGGATCTTGGGGGTGTTGGCCCAGGGCTGAGCAGATAGCACCTTGATCACGTTGAGGGCTCGGGAGGCGTTCCGCGCGTTGTAAGTGACCTGCTGGTTCGTACGCCCCCAGCGAGTGAAGTGTACACCCAGGTACTTGACTTCTTTCGACGCAAAGATGCTCTGCCCGTTCACCCTGATGTGTACCTCCGTGTTCTGGGAGGTGTTAGTGTGGAATGGGACGAACACCGTTTTCCAGGAAGAGAGAGCGAATCCATTTACTTGCATAAAGTGGACCACCCCGTCCACATCTTCCTGGAATAGTTTCATGCTTTGTTTCACATACGAGCTGTTTGTGTGGAGACGTCTGATGTGGGTGTCCGTCCATATCGCCAAGTCGTCGGCGTACATGGTCAGCACTACCTTTCCCTTCACTGCCGTGTCCACGTCGTGGACCATGATGCTGAACAACAGGGGGGCGATCACTGATCCCTGAGGAACGCCCATTGATGGTCGAAGTGGCTCCTTTCCACCTGAGCTGCATCGATCTGTCGCTTAGGAAGGATCTGATCTAGTTGTACATGTTGCCAGAAATTCCGATCTTGTCGAGTTTCTGTAGCAGTTTGGCGTGCCTGACCTGGTTGTAGGATCGGGAGATGTCAAAGAAGCACGTCAATAGAACCTTTCTCCTCCCTATTGCCCTCCCGACGTGCTCACCCAGCTTCCTGGCGGCTTCCAGAATGGAGGAAACTATTCGTCGGTTCACGTCGAGGTCAGCATCGCCTACGTTTATCTCTGCGGATCCCAGAAGGCTCCTGAACAAGTCCCAGTTGGCCAGGTCGTAGTTGTACTTGCTGGTGGTAGCAGGAGTCTCCTTCTCTGCTGAGAAAACGAAGCTGACTGTGATGGGCAGGTGGTCGGACGACAAAGAATCCGCACCTACGTCCCACTCCGCACCAATGACAGTGTCGGGAGTCACGAGGGTCAGGTCGATAGCCGACTGGTCTCTGATCAGAGCGGTCAGGTATGCGGGTGAAAGACTCATCGTTCAACACGATGAAGTCACTGTTGTCTATCTGGGCGGTGAGTGAGGGCTATGAGGACTCGTAATCCCGCTCCCAGCTGCTGTCCCGGACGTTAAAGTCTCCAGTGACCAGGCATCTGCCTTTGCCTCCCAGCTCAATCAGCCAGTTGAAACTGGTGCATGGCTGGGGGGTGTAGCAGTTCACAATCATGGAATCCAACTGTCCCTGAACACGAACCCTCACTCCGCAGGTATACCCGTTGGGAGGACCTGTGATGTTCAGTTCGTTGCTAAAGAGGACGTTGTGTCTGATGTATATGCAGGCCATGACCTTGTCCCTCGGAGAGACCGGACCGACGACAGGCGGGTAGTAATACCCTTCCAGTCTGGGCAGGCTACCCCGCAGGCAGGCCAGGGACTGCAAACACACGACTTCAAACTGATGTCTTGACACATGTTGTACAAGCTGATCAAAGTTGGTGTTGATGGGACGACAATTTCACCGACAAACCGTGAATCTATTGAACGTGACGTTAGAAGGCAGGGTTAAAACACAGTTGTTTGCGCTTATGAATCCATCAGCCGACGGACTCGGGCAAATTCCCGTCTGCGAGCGAGTCTCTCATCCCCGACATGACCAACGGGAGGTCGAGGGAACGAGACATCGCCGGAGTTTCTTCCTCATGGCCCGTCATACCATTGTAGAGGGCCGTGAGCGTGCGCAGGAAGGGGGCGCAGTCCCCACTCAGCCTGGCCTGAATCAGTCCGAGCATCGGTTTCCACAGGAAACCGTCGAAGGACGGTGTCTCCTGCTGTAGGTCGACGCTGGACTCGTTCAGTAACTTGGTCAGTTCTGTCGTGAGCCTGTCGGTTTTGGTGGTCTGCTCTTGGATTTTCTTCTCCAGAGCCTGGTTCTTTTGCTGCTCTAGGATCAGCTGGTACTGGAGAGCAGCCTGTTTCTCCACGCCTTTGGTGGACTTTTTCTTGCGCCTTCTCCTTCTTTTCTTGTTGGTTTTGGTGCTGTCTTTCCCCTAGGTGTCGTCCACTGTCAGGGAGTCCTCCACTCCGTCAGGTAACTCCAGGGTCATCGGAGGGTTAGACTCGAGCGGGCTGATGATTGGTCTCTCCCAGCGGGTGAGCTGATCAAGGCGGGCGAGTAGGACAGTCACTTCTTTAGAGCGGCCTCCTTTTGCCACAGACTGGGTTTTCCCGTCTGGGACTCTCGCCGCTGCCTGAGAGTTCTGTCCCGGGCGTGGGTTGATGGGGTTCTTCCTGCTGGGCCCCCTGTTGGCCGCGCCTCCCCTCGCTGCTTCCCTCGCATACGACACCGGAGTTCCAGTGTCCGCAGAGAGCGAGGACGGTGCTGTCCGGTCTCGCGACCAGCAGTTGTCCACTGCGGCGGAGGTAGGCTGTGCAGGGGGCGGAGCCTTTGGTTTCATTTCGTCGCGGGCCCTCTGCATGGCGACGTTGTAGGGTATGTAAGTCTTGCTCCTCAGCACATTCGCCCTTTGACGAATCTGCATTTCGGGGCAGAAGACCTGCTCGTCGCACTGCTGTTGTGAGTGCGAGCCTTTCCCGCACTTGGAGCAGCGGGTCTGCTTCGCTCTACACTGTTGTTTTGAGTGCCCAAGGGTCTGACACTTGGTGCACCGTCTCACCGGTGCGGCAAAAGCCTGTACCGTGAACGGTGTGGCACCGAGCCATACCTCATTGGGCAACTCCGTTGCTTCGATGGAGATTTTGACGGCAGGAGAGGGCTCCTGCTTGCGGTTGTTGAGTCTGGCTACCCCCGCTACGCGGTGCCCTCCCGCTTCTAGATCTTGTCTGACTAGTTTAGGCTCGTCGCCACCCATGGGGATGGGCCCCACTACTCCCTCGACCTCGGGTCGTGGAATCCGGGCTCCTATGGGGATCCCCCCGGGCAGCTTGTCCAGGCGTGCCAGCTTGCTCTGCTGGGCCTCAGTGGCGCATCCAATAAGCCACTTCCCGGAGGGAAGCGGCCTAATGAAGCGCACTGCTCCCACCGCGTTGCTGAGAAGCTGGCTGCGGTGCCATGGTCCGCCGCCGAAGTCGTGGATTACCACCGGGAAGTCCACGAATGCCCGGCTGGAATTGCTTCCTGTGGGAGTTGCCGTCGGGCTGGCTTTGGAAATTTTGGTCCGGTTTTCCGGAGCGGTATTCATGCCTCGGTTTGGGGGCAGGGTTGGTTTTTCTGCACTATTGGTGCAGTCTTCGGCTTGTTGGTCCGTTGGGGGCTTTTCTTCCCCACGTTGTCATGGCCACTGGTGGCAGCCTGTATGATGGTGTCGGCCACCACATCCTCTCCCACTCTGGTAATTTTTTGCGGAGTTCGAGAGACTAGACTCTCCCTCCGAGTCGGAGCTGTCGGTTGACAGCCGTCTCTTTCCTCGCTTGCGAGGGTCATAAAATCGGACTCTATGTCCTTTAGTGCCTCTGTCGGGCTCGGGGGGAGGGGGGGGGGGGGTGCTGCCAGGTTCTACCGGCTCTCTCCCCAGTGAGTCCTCTCGGCTCCCCGGTTCTTCCCTGGGGAGGGGGGGGGGAATGGGGGGGCCTTCTTATGTTCCTCCATTCCCTAGCGGAATAAGGGCTGCTTGGAAATGTGGCTCTACCCAGTGGGTCGCCCCAACAACCACAGAAACGCTCAAACACTGATGTCCAGCGAACACAACCACTCACACACTGATGTCCAGCGAACACAAACACAGCACCACCCTCACACAATAACTACTCACCACAGTCAGCAACGGTATCTAAAAGGAAGGAACGCTGCAAGTAAGTAATTAAACATGGTGCTTAACGTCCACAGAAACCATAAGGCTTATTAGGGACGGGGATAGGGGGGGAAGGCCAGCGCTTAGGTTTTAACACCTTAGATAATTGGGGCCATAAAATTCCCACCCAATCAAAAAAGAGAAAGGACAGGAAAGAAAAGATTAAAGAATCATGGCCCGAAACATGTATTGGGCGATTCAGGCGGGGTTGTTAACTCCCTTGACTTTTGCCCGGCATCGCTTAAGTCCCTTGGCTGCTTTTACTTCCGGTGCGTACTTTCTTCACAATGGAAGGCGTTGACAGTGAATTTGCGAATTTTACACTGCCAACTTTAAAGTAATTTGTTTAGGCCCGTAGTCATAATGTGTCTGGAAATAAGCAATAACTTGTTGCTCGTGCTATAGGAAACACATTTTTCGATGAACTCCGATCTTCTGGTCAGCCAAAAAACGACGCAAAGACACTTTTTTTCCACCCTCCATCCCCTTTCCACGGTATTTTTTGCAGCTGCAACAATATTAGCATTTGTACTGCTTCGCAATTCTAGGTTCAACTTCCACTGTTACACACAGCGTGAAGCAACGCCTACTCCGAAATCGGCCCGGAAATGCGCTGCGACCTCTCGCGACTTCTTGCGCGAAAGATTACAAAGCGCATTCACTCTAGCAAACCAGCTTCGCTGAATCGCCCAATACAGTACACTCGGTTACAGTACTAATAACAGATGACAGTAATCCATTTAGCCTTACATACTGGTCTACTTGTAAAATAATCAAAGATCCATGAAATAACGGATGACAGTAGTTTTATGTTTAAAAGTTTTTTAACAAGTAAATGTGGCTGTATTGTGCTAAAGGTACTGAAAAAATCGAGTACTTGTTGATTTTTCCAAGTGAGAGTATATATTTTCTAAACTGTATAAAACCGCATCACCAGTACTCCTGTTTTTCCTGTAATCAAACTGTAGTGGATCGATGTAATCTTTTACCAACTTTTCCAATTTACAGAGGACCACGTATTCACATACTTTCATCACAGCAGAGGTAAACGCTACAGGGCGAAGATCATTCATGGATGATATGACAGGTCGTTTCGGTATAGGCACAATGCATGCAGTCTTCCAAGTAGTTGGAACAGTATTTGTGGAGAAACACGCATTAAATATAATGCAATAAATGTAAGCAAGCTGTTCAGCGAATGCCTTAAGTACTTGTGGTGCAAGTCACAGAATATAATGTTTCACATCTTATACTGGGAAGCAGTGCTATTAAAAGTGTCAGCACGCAAAGTTTCATTGCGAGTTGTTATATTATTATATAATATATAAAATATATAGAATGCAAACTTACCCACAGTGTGACTTGCAAGGCACGGTCAGCTCTCAGCTGTTACCAAAAACCATTTGATGGATTGCCTCTTGGGAGCTGTGATTTAGTGAAGCGATTTACAAAAGCTGTGTCCAAGGAAAAACTTTCTCCTCCCACATGTCACACAACACAGGATGTGAACACAGTGCTTAAACTATTAGAGATATGGGTTTCTGTAGAGAAGCTGACATTATAACAATATAGCAACTCGCAATGAAACTTTGCATGGTGACAGTTTTGATAGCACTGCTTCCCAGTATAAAATGTGAAATATTATATTATCTGAATATCATAGTTCAGGAGCTGTGTGAGAGTCGAGGTAACCGTCCTAGGCTGTCCGTCCTAACGAGCCTTCTGGTTTCCGTGGACGTAAAGCTATATTGAACCATGCTTCGGCATTGGTCACAGCTTGTCCCTAATATGTCAACTGACATCTGAGGACATTAAAGGGCCCCTGAACACTGATTTTAAGTCGTAAATATCACTTACTTTGTACTATATAAATAAAGTTTAACATTCACGCTGTTCAGTTGATAGATTGACATTTTCCTGAGGTACGTAAAAGTATTGATTTGAATGAAAACAAACGCGACGCTTCGAGCATCTGCGTCGTCTGCAGCTGAAAATCACGTGTTTCGGTCACGTGACCTCCGTGACGTCACAACAAGACAACTGATCCGACTTGAACAAAATTGAATCAAAGTAGTCTGGTCAATCAGTTTTAAAGCATGCCGAGCGAGTGTGCTGCAGTTGGTTGCAGTGAAAAATTGACAAAGGAGTTTTCTTTCCATGCTTTTCCTTTCAGAAAAAAAAAAAAAAAAAAATGAAGCCAGAAAACAATAGTGGCAAATGGCAATGAATCGATGGGACCTAGCCACAAAGAAGTGGGAACCAAAACACCACGATGTGCTCTGCTCAAAGCATTTCGAAAAAAATGCTTCACAGATCGCACCCTGCTGAGCATTCAGTTTGGGCTCAAATACACGTCCACAGTGTAACCGACTTGGACAAATTTCCAGTTCGAATTTCCAAGGATGAAGCTCCGACGCCATTGCTAGTAGTTGGGCCTTTGTTTATTCCCCCCTTGTCATTCCATCTTTCTTGAGCCTTGTTAGGTGCGTGGCGTTTCGGTCTTTTTCGTTGTTACTCTAGCTTTCACAACAGGCTAGACCTCATCAGGGAGCCTGCCTTTTATTGGGTGTTTTATTATATTTTCCCATTTTATCTGTGTTTGTTTCATCATACGTGAAGATGAAAACGTTTTGTTCGTTCTAGTTCAATAGATTAGCGATTTCGTGGCCTCCCTGTGTTATGGTTTGGGGTTGGGCCGGTTCTTGCCATTGACTGTTTTTTTCTTCTCTTTCTTCTCCTTTTGTTTCTCGGGTTATAGCGTTCATTTACGATGTGAGTGAGGGGGGTAGTCTCGTGAGCGTCTGCTGCCCCGCAGTGTTGTCACTGCTAAGTGTACACGGATTACGTGTATCCAGCCTTTGTAACGTTGCTCGCTGGCAGTTCCTGCCTCCCCTTTCTTTTCAGAAAGTGTTTGTTGTTGTTGTCGTTGTTTTGTTTTCTCTCTCTTCTCTTCCAACATACGTCTTTCGTTTTTATCTATGGCTTATTGGCCAATTCGTACCCGCTGTTAGCTTGCCTGATTCGGGCAACCATTTTGAATTTATCTTTTCGTCTGCATTTGTTTACATCCCGATGCTATGTCATCGGTAGTCCTGATTAGCGATTTGCTTTATCAGTCTGCAGGCATTGTGTTCCTATATGGAGGAGTTAGTTATGGTTAGTTTCGCTTTCCATCTGTTTGTCGTTGGCACAGTTATTTTTGCTTTTGTGCTCTTATTGTCAAGTTAAGTCAAGAACTTCTTTATTCCTTCAAAGGAAAATGTTGTGCCACACATAAAGCCACAAAGACAGTGTACATATGTAAAACATTAACACTTAATTACGCAACAACACGTAGTATCGCACACATCACAATATACAATACAAAAACACAAACCATAACCACCACTATATTCTCATGACACTTCTTCGTCACTTGAACTCTCCAGTCGATGCCAAAACTGATATCCGCAACTGGCTCGTACTGGAATGGCCGTATTCCAGTTGCCATATCCAAAATTTCAGGCAAATTTATCCGGAGTTTTGTGCACTGAAACTGTAGAAGCAACAATGCCAATGGCAGTCGAGTCTTATCGTGACGTCACGATTAGCCTTTGACTTTACGGCTCCAAGTAAACTCTCAGCCAGAACACGCCCGATCACGCGGCTACAGCGGTTTTTCCCTTGCCCATTCTGCCGTGACATATTGGTCTTGTTTTGCGATTCATAAGCATTTAAGACACTTGAAAAATATGAAATGATTACTGAGGCACGGGATATATACCTGTATTTACTGTGTGAAAATATTTAGTCGGTGGAATATACCAAAGAGGAGATCTGAAGCTACTAAAATTGGTCAAAATCAGTGTTCAGGGGCCCTTTAAGCATCACTTCATCATCTTCTCTGAATATAAATTTGAAGGCTGTTCAGGAAGACAAAGTAATGTATATTTTATGTAAACATGTTAAAACACTCCACGAGTGGTGCTCATCAGGTATGGACAGTATTAATGCATTCTCTGTAAATAAAAATGTGTGATAAGAACACTGAAAGAACACCTTCTTCCTACAGTCTCAGAGACAAAGATTTTAATCTGACCACATGTGGTTTTATTTACCGTTCGGTTTCATCCCACCAGACCGAGTTGCAAAGATCTGCGACAAGTTGCAAAGTTCTGCGATCGTTTGAACCCAAAGTTTCAAACTTATGCAACCGAATCTACTACCAATATTATTCAGTTGATCGCATTATTGTGATTGTGCTGTTTTCTATGAATCCTGTTTGATTTGTTGATTCAGTTTATTGCTGGTCGCAGTTGCATCAGAAATAATATCGTAAACGTACCTACGCCTACATTGGCAGAATACAAATATTTTTCATTATCAAGACAGCACATCGAGTCTACTAAAATTCATTTAGTCGAGTCTGTAATCATACAGAAGAAAATGTCTAGATCTAATGCAAAATTGAACGTAGTAAACTGATGACACAGCGGCTTGCCCGCGTAACTACAGATCTACCGGCTCCTATTATACATCTACATAATAGTAATTAATGTGTTTTATTCTACCACCATGGTTAAGTATGAACACCTACCTTCTCCACACATATGAATGATAATTTACCTACTTTTCTTGTCGAAAAAATTCAGATACATTATTATTCTTTCCAAATGATTCGATAGGAAACCACAAAGCTATTGGACTACCTACCTACAAACCCCTATGATTGGCAGTGGCGCACCTGCTCTGAGGGCCATAGCGCAGCTGCTCAGAAACCAAATCATTAAATACCATGTACCAGTCTTTCGACGCGCCTACCTGTATGGTTTTCAGACCGACAAAATTGCCCGTTCATTAAATACAACTGTGCACCACATACATGCCCATTGCGGCTATTGTCTCCTAAACCACAGACCTACCCGTCAGTTAATGTGTGAAAAATATATAACGAGCTAGCCGCATGCCTGTACACTCAGGTGATAGTCACAAAACAACCCGTTTATCCACACAAGCATTTTCTTGCTAATCTTCACGGCTCACTGCAAACATGTCGGCACAGTTATGCTTCTCCCTACCCACAAATAATTTAGATGATTAATACACCTGTGGAATCTTCTCATCTGTCCACATACATTTCCATTAAGGTAATAGTATCTTTGGACTAGGAGGTGAGTGTAGGGGTAAATCTTCGTGGTTAACCGGAAAGAAAGGATCAAGATGAACATGATCGGTGGATATATAGACGGGTCTGTAAGTGGACAGGTAAGTTTACATATCAAGTTGCATCAAAATTAGCAGGTACATTCGTTTTCGGGTGGGTCTGTCGGTACGCAGACCGGCAGATGAGTTGACAGATAAGTGTGCATGTAAAGCCAGGTGAAAAACACAAACTGAACGGTTGATTGATGAAAAGGTAAATCTCCGAATATTTAGAACAACAGGCGAGATGAAGGTAAATATAAATTGTTTGTCGGAATGAAATAATCAAAATGAACAGGTAGGGTAATGAACGGTAGATCTATGGGCATGTACACAAGTAGTTGTGGTGACAGGTCTTTGTGGTTAGACAAAAGAGAAGCATGAAGATAAACAGGTAACTTTATTTTCGGGTAGATCTGTGTGTATGTACCCCAGTAGATGAGTTGAAAGTTAACTGTGGATGTTATGCCAAAAAGGAACAAATACACTGAACAGGTATAGTGATGAACAGGTACAACTGTGGACAATGTAGAGCAGTAGAAATGTTGACGGGTAGATCTAAGCGGTTAATCGGAATAAAAGTATAATTAACAGGTAAAGTTATGAACAGGTACATCTGTGGGCAGGTATATAAATAGTTGTGGTGACAGGTAGGTCTTGTGGTTAGACGTAAGAGAAGCATGAAGACAAACAGGTACATTTACTTACGGGCAGATCTGTGTGTAGGTACCCCAGTAGATGAGTTGAAAGGTCATTGTGCAGGTTATGCCGAAAAAAGAAATAAACTGAACAGGTATACTGATGAACGGGTACAAATGTAGACATGCAGCGCAGCAGAAACGTTGACGGGTAGATCTTAGCAGTTAATGTGATTTTAAGTATGAAAATGAACAAGTAAGGTCATGAACGGTACATCCATAGGTAAGGACACAAGCAGTTGTGGTGACAGGTAGGTCTTTGTGATTAGACGAAAGGGTCTTTGTGGTTAGACGAAAGGGAAGCATGAAGGTAAACAGGGTTTTGCAGCGCAGTCAAAACGATGTCGGGTAGATCTTAGCGGTTAATCAGAATTAAAGTATGAAAATGAACAGGTAGGGTCATGAACGGGTACATGTATGGGAAGGCACACAAGTAGTTGTGATGACAGGTAGGTCTTTGTGGTTAGACGTATGAGATGCATGACGATAAACATAGTCATGCAGCGCAGTAGAAACGCTGACGGGTAGATCTTGGCGATTTATCTGAATTGAAGTATGAAAATGAACAGGTAGCTCATGAACAGGGGTATATATATATATATATGTACACGAGTACATGTGGTAACAGGTAGGTTTTTGTGGTTAGACGAAACATGAAAATAAACAGATAAACATAGTCATGCAGAGCTGTAGAAACGTTGACGGGCAGATCTTAGCGTTCAATCTGAAATAAAGTATGAAAATGAACAGGTAGGGTCATGGAAGGGTATATCTGTGGGCAGGCACACAAGTATTTTGGGTGACAGGTAAGTCTTTGTTCTTAGACAAAGGAGAAGTATGAAGATAAACAGGTACATTTATTTCCGGTTGGAAATTTAACTGTGTATGTTATGCCGAAAAGGGAGAAATACTGAACAGGTATACTCATGAACGGATATATCTGTGGACAGGTGGAGCAGTAGAACGTTGACTGGTAGATCTTAGCGGTTAATCATATAGAATATTTAAAGTATGACAATGAAATGGCAGGGTCGTGATCGGGTACATTTAAGGGCAGGTACACCAGTAGTTGTGGTGACAGGTAGGTATTTGTTCTTAGGCAAAGGAGAAGCATGAGGATCTATGTGTACATACCCCAGCAGATGAGTGGAAAGGTAACTGTGCGTGTTATGCCGAAAATGAAGAAATAAACTGAACAGGTATACTGATGAACAGGTGTATCTGTTTACATGTAGAGCAGTAGGTTTCTTTGTGATTAGACGAAAGAAAAGCATGAAGGTAAACAGGTAAATATATTTTCGGGTGGATCTGTGTGTAGGTACCCCAGTACATGAGTTGAAAGGTCATTGTGCAGGTTACGCCAAAAAATAAGAAATAAACTGAACAGGTATAGTGATGAACAGGTACATAGGTGGACATGTAGAACAGTAGAAACGTTGACGGGTAGATTTTAACGGTTCTCAGAAAGACTGTATGAGAATGTACAGGTAGGGCCATGAACGGGTACGTCTATGGGAAGGTACACAAGTAGTTGTGGAGACAGGTAGGTCTTTATGGTTAGACAAAAGAGAAATGTGAAGATAAACAGGTAAATTTATTTTCGGGTGTAGGTACCCCAGTGGATGAGTTGAAAGGTGCATGTTATGCCGAAAAATAAGAAATAAACTGAACAGGTATACTGACGAACAGGTACATCTGTGGACATGTAGAAACGTTGACAGGTAGATCTTAATGGTTAATCGGAATGAAGGTATAAAATCAACAGGTAGTGTAATGAACAGGTACATCTATGGGCATGTACACAAGTAGTTGTCGTAACAGTTATGTCTTTATGGTTAGACGAAAGAGAAGCATGAAGATAATCAGGTAGATGTATTTTCGGCTACGTCTGTATGTAGCCCAGTAGATGAGTTGAAGGGTAAGTGTGCATGAAGTTATGCCGGAAAGGAAGAATACAATTGAGCAGGCATACTGATGAACGGCTATATTTGTGGACATGTAGAGCAATAGAAACGTTGATGGGCAGATCTTAGCGGCTAATCTGAATAGAAGTATGAAAATGAACAGGCACGGCCATGAATGGGTGCATCTATGGGCATGTAAACGAATAGTAGAGTCAAGAAGCAGGTCTTTGTGGTAGGGTACCCTAATAGGAGAGCATTAAACATTTATTTTCGGGTAGGTATGCAGATGTGTACAGCATCAAAATAAACGAGTAGGTATGTTAAATCTGTGGACATGCAGACTCCTAGCTGAGGGGACAAGTAGATCTTCGATCATGGCTAGCAAGAAGCGAAGTATCAAGATGAACAGGTAGATTTATTTCCGTGTATGCCTATGGGTACGAAGACCATCAGACGAGTTGACAGGTAACTTCATGTTCAACAGGAAGGGACAATGCAAATGAACATGTAGGTTGACGCCATTTCAGATAGCATTTATTTTATTACATCATCTTGTAATTTCTGTTAATTTTTTATCATTTATATGAGCTAAAACTTCTTTTCCGTGTATTGCACAATTGTCATATGTCAGTGTATTAGGTTGCAAACTTTACACACACGAAAAAAGGGAATAGTATGCCACGGGGAGGGGGGAGGGGGGGGGGGGGGAGGGGTTGCCGCACCAGGCGACATGGCTTGCCTTGTTTGCTTTGTTAATGAATTATTCATTAATCTTGGCATACCATCCGATCACGTGTCTTTTCTCCACAAACAGTGCAACAATGTTGATGCCTTCTGACGTCATTTATTCCTGACATCACCATGCCCTTTCTAATAAAACATATTGAAAAGTTGATTGCTATCTACTGTACAAATTTCTTGATTTGTGTACCATCTAGTTTCGTTTGCAAAATTTACACATACCACAGAAGCGAACATTCTCCTGGGGTAAGATTCTGTAAGTATTTACCTGTACATCTCTTGACCGGTCGGCATGTCTGTTTCAGCTATTTCGCCTTTACTTTCTGTCCTTTGCCCGTTTCGATAACTTTATCTAATATTTTATCGTGGACTGTGTGCTTAACTGGGTTGTCTGATCGGTTTGAATCTAAAAAAGACGGACCCAAAACAGGCTATCGAGTGAAAGAAGTGCATAAAAAGTAGTAAAAAGCACCATACAAAACATAATTCCGCGAAAAAATTAATTTTACTCTGTGAAGCTACCGTTCGAACAGGCATATAACACCCCCAAAAATGCTTGGGGGCACATTTCTACGCTTGATTAAACTCATCTTTTTGTCATCCGTTTGTTATTTCAAAAAGTTGCAAAGATACGCAACTTTTGGAAAGTTTTGCAAACTTCTGCGATCGTGTGAACCCACCATGAGTTTCAGAGAAAAAGAGTGAGAGGGGTGAGGGAGGAAGTGTGAGAAGGCACAGGGAGAATAGGGGATGGAGAGAGAATGAAGGCCCTCAATAAGGACTACTGAAGGGAAATCAGATTAAAAATGTATGGTAAATATTATTGATGTAACTATTGTTACTATTATTCTGTTTAAAGACAATTCCACCTCATGACAATAAATTAATGATGAATAAGTTTTCTGTATTCTGAATTTACCACACACAGACTGGCTAGAATGTCAGCTTCTGAGGCTTGTGAGATTCATGTCAGTGTTTTGAAAGCAGCAGGGTGGAAATATTCTATTTTTACCAAATATTTATATATATATATATTTTTTAACAAAGTACAGGGAGCAAATCAATAGAGCAAATTTGTACAGTTCAGTATCATCTGCAAACATGTCATGAGAGTCAGAGTAGTGACTACATCAGAAAGAGGCCGAGTATACAAAATAAAAATCTGGTCCCAGGACAGAGTCTTGGGTGACCTCACAAGTCAGAAGCAGCAAAGGAGAGGATTTTTTCTTCACTCACAGTTACTACTTGTGTCCTACCTTGCAGGTAAGAACCAAACAAGGACAAAGCAACTTCACAAATACCGAAAGTGGATTCCCCGGGCACGAGAGAGTGGAGTTTTCACCAATAACGTATGGAACTGCATGTTTGCATGTTGCGTTTGTTTTTGTTTGCCTCTTCGAGTGAATACAGTGCGTTTGTACTGCCCTCTTCGGCCTCTTTTCTCTCTCCCTCTCCCTTCGCTCTCTGGTCCCACAGTTTGGTTTAGTGTTGCTTTACGTCCACAGAGGCGAGTTGGCCCATTTGGGACGGGGACAGAGTGGGAAGGGGGCGAGAGAGTGAAAGGCTCGACCGCGGAAACCGCCCGAAAAAGACCGGAGAGACCGTGGACCGCCGCCAGAACAATGGAAGTGTTAAGGCGGTGTCCCCTCGCCATTGCCCAGCGACTTGTGCACTGCGCAGTTGCTCTTTCGACTGCTGTGCTGGACAGAGTCACTAACACAATGTCCGTTGCACCGCTGTTGACGAACAACTTGGACAACCCAAAGCAAAAGACGTCCAACTTGCTCAGCCCAGCACCACCTCCCTACTCATGATCTCTTCTAGGCAAAAGTGAGGGTCCAGCTCCACCTCCCTCCTCTAAGATCTCTTGATCTTTTGATCTCGCCTGGAACCCCGACAGTGTGGTCCCACACGGTGTGTCTTTACTATTGTTTGCCTCTGTACCTGTCAGTTCACGGTGTATACTATTACTACTGAAACTGCATTTCGCACTCTCATTGCTTGTTGCGGCTTGTACCTTTCCCAGTTTGACAAGTCAATGTCAGCTGACGTGCATTGGGTGTTTGGTCCATTCTCTGCTCCTGTCAGTCATGGTGAATAGCCCCTCACCACACCCTCCTTCAACTGACTGTCACCCAGGTATTACTGTCAATAGTAAATATTGTCAAGGGCGATTGTGAGGAGCTAAAGATTGTTACATTTAACACAAATGGCTTGGGGGAATTTAAAAAGAGGAAAGATGTTTCGGACTTTCTCCGCAAACAAAGTGCAAATATTTTCTTGCTACAAGAAACACACTGGAAAACAGAGGCAGAGAATGTGATCAAAGTGGGGTTTTGAATGTATTATTGCTGGGCCAGACTGTGCAAGCAAAGGAGTAGCTGTTCCCTTTAAAAACAATTTTGAGTATAAAATACATATTTTGAAGGACGATGAAGGGCGTTATATTTTGATTGATATTCAAATGTTGAATAAGCGTTTGACACTTGCAAATTTATATGCACCTAGCAGTGGAGACCATCCTGAGTTTTTTTTTGGTTTTTTTTTTGATAAAGCGATAAATGAAGTCGTGTCCATGGATAATGAACTAAGTGTCACTGGGGGTGATTGGAATTGATAGTAATCAGCCATGAAGTGTGTATCGTGCTAGAACTCAAAATAATTGATTTTATGAACAGTTATGACTTGGTTGATGTCTGCAGAACTTTACATAAGGACACTAGAAAGTATAGCTGGAGACGCTTTAACAGTACGCAAAGAAGTAGGCTAGATTACTTTCTTGTGTCTGAGGTGCTTGGTCTCGTGCTGACATTATGCCTGGATATTTTTCTGATCATTCACTTGTTTGTATTGGTATTAAAACTGGTATTGTTAAAAGACACCGCCCTCTGTGGAAATTTAACAATTCACTTCTTCGAGACATGACATTTGTAAATCTGATAAAACGGGTGATTTTGGATTTGAAGAAACAATATGCTGTTCCTGTGTATGATAAAAATAATATACATAAAATAGATGAAGAAGAGTTGCTTTTGACAATTAAAGATTAACTTTTTTTTTTTTTTTAAATGATCCTGTTAAAGATTAGAGGTAGTTGTATTTCTTATGCTTCCTTTAAAAAGAAGGAAGAGACAAGGTTAGAAAATGAAATCATGTCCATTATTAAACATCTGGAAGATAATCTTAATCAAACCAATGTACACCAGCTGGAAGAAAAAAGGCCGGAGTTGATGGAACTAAGAAAGAAGAAAGTAGCTGGCATGATACTTAATAGTGAGATCACATGCAAAATGGATATATATGAAGGTGAACAGAATTCAAAATACTTTTTTAATCTGAAAAAGAAAAAGAAAAAAAAAAAAGACATTTTGTACAGAAGGCAATGTGTTTTATTCAAAAAGATGATGGCAACATTATTCATGACAGTAATTTAATTACCCATGAAGTTAAGACCTTTTATGAGAATTTGTATGCATCACATGAGAATAACATTATACATTGTAATACTGATAATATAATTATAAATACTCCAACCTTATCACAAGAGGAGAGTGACAAGAAGCATTGTCATCTATTAAGCAAATGAAAAATGACAAAAGTCTTGGTTCTGATGGCTTTACAGCTGAGTTTTTTTAATTCTTTTTCACAGACTTGGGTACATTTATGGTTCACTCTATTAACTATGGGTTCTACAGTGGCCAAATGTCAGTCACACAAAGACAAGGGGTATAAAATACATATAGGTATTCTCCACAGATGTACTTGTATACCCAAGGGGGAAAAGTGATTTTTTTGGGGAAAAACTGGAGATCTATCACTCTGCTGAATACTGTGTACAAAATTGCATCTTCATGTATTGCTGCTAGACTTAAGACTGTTCTGCCAAAGTTGATCAGTGATGAACAGAAGATTTTTTTGAAAGGCAGATATATAGGGGAAAATATTAGGTTATTGTATGATACATTGTTGTATGCTAATCAACATCAAATACCTGGTCTTCTTCTGATGGTGGACTTTGAGAAGGCAGTGTGGCCTGGTCATTTACTGAAAAATCTTTGTGTAAGTTAAAGTTTGGGAAAGACATTACAGGATGGATTTTGACATTTTACGCCAACATTAATTCATATATGCATGTGAATGGACAATATTCTCAATGGTTTGACATGAAAAGAGGTACGAGACAGGGTGATCCACAGTCTCCTTATTTATTTCTTATTTGTGCAGAACTGATAGCCTTAATGATACATCAGAAAATGAAAATATACACATCCTAGATGAAGAAATATTGTCATCACAGTTTGCAGATGATACAACCTTTTTCCTGGATTGTACAAGAGAATCGTTTTGCTCATGTAGGTGTGTCTTACAGCAGTTTGCTTCAGTGTCTGGTCTAAACATTAATGTTGATAAAACTAAGGCTGTATGGATAGGATCACGAAGAAACTCAAAATTTAGATTTATGCCAGAAATTAATCTTGACTGGAACCCTGTAACATTCACAGTTCTAGGTGTTGTATTCTCCACAGATGTACTTGAAACAGTTACAATCAATTTTGAAAACAAGCTAAATGAAATGAAGAAAGTGCTAATTGCCTGGTCTAGAAATCTTAGCCCCTTTGGGAGGATAACAGTAATAAAATCCTTAGTCATTTCCAAAATAACCCCACCTACTGATGAACCTCCCAGATCTTGAAGAGTTTTTTAAGCAACTGAATAAGCTTTCGTATAATTTTCTTTGGAATGGTAAAAATGATCAAATAAGATCTGGTGTGTGTCGAGCATATGAAGTTGGTGGTTTGAAAATAGTTGATATAAAATCGATTCTGGCTGCATTGAAAATCAGTTGGCTTAAACATATTCTACATGATGATGGAAAACTTTCAAAAATCCTACAAGCTACTGATTCAGAATGTAAAACAACAAGTGGTGGATTTACGAACATAATCATGCAAAGAGTTAAAAAAAAAAAAAGAATTTTGGTTTAATGTATTCAAACACAGAAGAAAAAAAAATGTCTGCCAAATGTACACCTGTAACTTTTGATGATTTTGTGTCCGAATGTCTACATTATAATGTTAATATATGCAGAGGAAAAAGGGTCGTATGTATTAGAAATTGGATGGACTGTGGCATTGTTTCCCTGGGACATTTTCTTGGTCCACATGGATACCTATCCTACAATAAATTTAAAGCAAAATTTCCCAATGTCAGGACTGATTTTTTGTGTGAAGGGATACTGACTGCAGTCAAAATTAATGTTATCAAAGAAGATTGGGTTTGGATATAAAACAGAATTTTGTTCTTGGTGATGCATTTGTATGGAGATATTTGTACAAATCTAGTGTTAAAGATATTTATTCATGCCTTGTAAAGACTAGTAAGACACCAATGTGCATAGAAAAATGGAGCAAAGTCCTTGCTGTTGAAATTGACACTAAGGCAGTCTTCAATAAAATGTTCAGGATCACATGTGAGAAATGTCTCACATGGTTCCAGTACAAATCATTATGTAATTTGCTACCCACTGGCCGCTTCCTATTTTAGCGACAGCTTGCAGATTCACCTGTCTGTGTCTTCTGCAAAGGTGCTGAAGAAACTTTGTTACATACGTTTGGGATTGCCCCAAAATCCAAGACTACTGGTTCGATGTACAGGGATGGCTTCATACCAGCTTCACATATTGTACTGATATAATATTTTTAAAAGAGCTTGCTATTCTTGGCAGTAAAGTGAATATGGTCTCTGACGGAATACTGGATTTGTGTATCCTTATAGTTAAATACAACATTTTCATCTCAAACATTTAGGCGTGGCGTGGTACCATCCCACGCCTAAATGTTTCTACTAGATTTTTGAAGAATAGAGCTGTTCTGGAGAAATATTATCATACCTTAAATGGCAGACTAACAAATTTCATGCTGATTGGATGCTGTACAGTTCACTCCTTCCACGAGTAGCTCACTACTTTCAGGAGTCTTTTGTTTTTACTCAGCCTTGCTATTAATATTACCAATTATTAAGTCTTTTGATAATACTTATTGAAACACTTGACAGATAGCATATAATTATATACATGTGTGTACACGTCTCTCTCTCTTACCTCTCTGTCCTTCCCCCTCTCTCTTCCTATCTGCTTCACCAGAGTGCAAGATGAATTTAGGTATATATGTTTTCTATTGTTGCTGTTTTTTGTTGTTTTTGTGTTTGTGTTTTGCCTTTGTCTTCTGTTTGGTGTCTGTCTTAGTCTCTTGTAGCTTTACATGTTATACAATGCTTGTTATTTTGATATATCCCCATACTGAGATTAGCTACTCACATACTTAATAGTCACTGTATGGCATATACATGTATTGATCTTGCCGTTGTTATTTGTAGGTTTAATGTGAAAATTAAAAAAATTAAAATAAAATAAAAAAGAGGGAAAAAAAGGAGACAAAACAAATAAAAATAAAATCAGCATCGCCATTATTAAAAAAGAAAAAATTATGAGGTTCATTTGAGTATTAATGTTGTTATGATTTCAAAACAAAACAAAAATGAAAGTGTTTTTGAGGTGAGTCAGAAGGATGTGATCAATAGTGTTGAAGGCTGCACTTAGATCCAGAAGAGTCAAAATGAGAGAACCTTTGAGGATGCTGCATACAGAAATGAAGGTCCCCTCTGGTGGTAACCAAGGGCTAGCGGGGACCTTAATTTCTGTATGCAGCACCCTACTGCTGGGCAGTCAGACCATACATATGCAAATCTGGTCACCCACACACATTACATTACTGATATTCAAGCTCAAAAAAACAAAACAAACAAAAAAGATACAGTGGCTACATAAGGCATGGCTGCATAATTTGTCACCTGGGAAAAAAACTGTGTTGGGGTGACAAATTGTATTACAACATACCCCAAAGCTAATCACAACAAAAATGAGAAAGATAAAACCTCACCCCCACAAAAAAACAAAACAAAAAAAACAACTAACATGGACAGTGTCCAAAAATGTTTATATCCGAGTTTCAGCCATAGGTCAGCCTATAACAGTAATTACTTTTTTTCCCCCCATGACTCTTTGTTTTACATCCACAAGTCACCAAACAATGAAGCAAACATGTCATTAACTCCATATAAATCCATGAGATTCGCACTTCACCTCTCTCAGCACATCCCCATTGAGTCCTGAATTTACACACATCTGATCTCTTGCAGTTCTATGAAGTCCATTTCCCCAGCTTCTAACTCTATGGAAGACATCAAAATCTGTTGTGTTTATTACAGAAACTTGACCCAAAGACAGTCTCCTACTGCCAGCATCAGCAGAAGAGTGTAAAGTACTGGGTTGAACCAGGGCTGCATCTGACATTAAACTGCCCAATGAATCTTCACTGGATAAGTCTCCATGTGAAGTTTCATCCTTAACACCAGTAACGTGGCTTTCTGAGACCGGATTTTCATTTGGGGCAAAAAACCCTTTGCTGCAACCACTTCCGAGCCTGATGGGGTGCTCTCCATCAGTAACAAAACTTTCCAACTTAAAATGTTGCTCCCATATGGGGCCTTCTGTGATACCTGTCCCATCCTTCACAGGGTCTTCTGCAACAGAGAGTCCACAACCATTCCTTTCTTCATCAGCAGCGCTTTTCTGAGTTATTTCACCACCCAAAGGATCGGTAACCATGTTTGGTTTCTCCACATTACCATTGCTGGAACAGCCATCAGATTTGCTGGTTGTTGGATTCTTTGTGCATGTTTTCAAACCCAGGTTGAAAGATGCACTTTGTTCATGGGTGTTAAAAGAAATGATGGCAGGCTGAATGTCCCTTTCTCTCAGCACAGCGGTGATGTTGAGTGTGTGATGAGGCAAGAGAGGCCCAGAGACTTCAAGTACACAACACTCGCCTGTCAGTGCTCCTCTGGGCAATTTGGCCACAGACTGATGAATCTGATGAAAAAAGTGATACATGTTGATACAAATAAAATACTTATGAACAGTAAATGCTCAGTGAACGGGTGTACAATTCAAGAAAATACATGAATGAACAAACAGAAATTTTTTAATGGCACATAAAATCTTCCACACAAAAACTTGCGTGTTCATAAGTTTTACTCTAGTACTTCCACTTTTTGTTTTGTGCATGCACTCACTTGGTCAGATTTTTTTTTAAAGAGAGAGAAAAAAATGTTTTTTAACCTTCGCCATACATCACTATAACTTTCTTCCCTTACGTTGTGGCTGAAAATTCATTTTTTAAAGAGGATCACTTACACCAGTGGGTAAAAATTCACCCATGACTTGAACATAATAATACTTTCACCATATACATTGTGAGTGAAAATTCACCAATGACTTTACATAGTAAAAATTTCGCTGCATATTTTATGGGTAAACATTCACCCGTGAGTTCTACAAAGCAGATTTCTTTATAGGCTGTGGGTGAAAATTAACCCATGATAGGGGTTTCCTCTTTCATCTAATTCGTGGCACAGCTGTGTAATGCAGTACCTCACTCAGACAGTTCACTAGGCTGAATGCACTTTCCTTCAACAAGTTGGTTGGTCATTCAGCAAGTTGCCAGATTTGTTCACACCTTCTCTCTCTCTCTCTTTGTCTGTCTGCACTAATTTGTTATGGTGACCAAGCCACAATGTAGCATAACTATGAAATAGCTGAGAGAATAGATATTGTGCATCAGATTGGCGAAAATGAAAATATGACCTTACTAGATTTTTAAGAACAACAAAGAACACTTTTCAAAATTAAATTCATTACCCGCTGCTATAAAACTTTCTTCCAGTATGTTGTGTGTGAAAATTCATCCTTACTTTATAACAGAATCACTTACACCATGTATGCAGTGTGTAAAAATTCACCCATGACTTTATCATAGTAAAACTTTCACTGCATACTTTTTGGGTGAAAATTAACCCATGAGTTTCACAGAGCAGACTTCTCTGGCATACATTGTTGGTGAGAATTCATCTAATTTGTGGCACAGCCGTGCAATGCAGTACCTCACTCAGACAGGTTGCTGGGCTGAATTCACTTTCCTTCAAATGGTTGGTTGGTTATGCAAATCATTCAGCAAGTTGCCGGATTTGTTCACATCTTCTCTTTCTCTTTCTCTCTGTCTACGCTAATTTGTTGTGGCAACCAAGCCACAATGTAGTATAGCTATGAAATGTCTGAGAGAATATATACTGTGCTTGGCGAAAATAAAAATATGAAATTACCAGATTTGTAAGAACAAAGAACACTTTTCAAAATCAGATTTATTAATGATTACTGGGTTTGCATACAACACATTAGCTCCAGATCGGCAAAAAGAATTATGTAATAACACCACTCAAAGAAAGCGCTTTGAGCTTTGTACAGGACAACCAGCACCTTGTAAAGTTGTTTCAGTGTAGTGCTGCATTGTGTACAAGTCATTGTGGATCATCCATAGAAAAGAGGAGAGAGAAACACAAACACACTCACAGACAGAGTGTGTGTGTATACTGTGTCTGTGTGTTATCAACTGTCAAGAAGAGTTGCTGGCTGCCCAAGGTTCTCGACCAAATTCAGCGGTTTTAGCGGTCTGATTTTTCTCACCATTGTTTACATCCCTGGCTGCCATCTGCCAACATGTTGGTTCTCAAGTTCAGCTACCACTGGTATGGGTGAAAATTCACCCCCTTTACTGTGTACGCCCTGCAGGGTTCTTTGAAAACATGGGTGATTTTTCACCCAGGATGTAAAAAAAAATTACTACTGATTTTTCTTTTCACAAGCGTACATATTCTTTTGCAAGCATGGGGGGGGGGGGGGGGGGGGGGGGGGGGGGAGTAGCAGACAACGTCATGATATTTCCATTTGTAAGTGAAATATTTGTTGAGTTACGAATTTTTGAATGAATTTTTACATGTGCGGCAAAGGTTTTAATGTCACATTGTGTGTAAATCATCACTGATCATCCACAGAATAACAGAGAGAGACAGGCAAACAGGCACACAGACACAGAGGAAAAGAGAGAGTGTGTAAAATCTGTGCGTGTGTCTGTGTGTTATCAACTGTCAAGAAGAGTCACTGGTTGCCCGAGTAGTAGCCAGTCCAGTTTCTTGCCACTGTTTACACCCTGGCTGCCGTCTGCGCAGACCATCCCAGTTCTCAAATTCAGCCACCATTGGCATGGGTGAAACTTCACTATGTACGCCCTGCAGAGCTCTTTCAAAGCATGTGTGAATTCTCACCAAAATCTGTTGTTGTTTTTTAAATTATTTAAAACATTTATATTTCACAAACATACACAATCTTCAGCATGCACAAAGTATGACAAAGTAGTTGACAAAGTAGTCATGAAATTTCCTTTTCATAACTCCAATTTGTTTTAGTTATGAATTTTTTAATGAATTTATGGATGAATTTTCACCCATTCCATTTTAAATTTTATCTTTTGCAGACCAAGATTCAAGACCAATAGGTCAAGGATGGGATGCTAACATCCTATTAACTTTGGGACAACAAACAGCAAATTGTAAAAATTGGGCGAACCTTACTTTTAAACTTTGAATGCCCCTCCTTCGAGGAGGAAGTGAACCACAATATTCAGTGCCTCTACTAGTCCTGCCTGGGATGGTTGATGAAACAAAACAGGGCAAGGGGAGAGTGAAGGAAGATCCTCCACCCACTAAAACATGTTCCCTGATTCCACAACCCCCAGGAGGAAAGGATTTGATACCTGCCACCCCAAATGGCCAAGAAATTGGTGACTCTGCAACCCAGAGTTATAGGTCTTACCAGAATTTGCAACCCACAGTCACCACCGGGGCACTGGGTAAGGGGATCAGGGCGAAGTCATCAGGGGTGCTGCCGAATGGAAGAGGTCCCTTTGACACATGGGGGCCTTTTCTTTCTTGAGAAGAATGAGGAAGGGCAAGGTGTCTCCTAAGATGGTGAAGGCTGGGAGACAGTGGCTTGCTTACATTTCTTGAACTGGTCACCAGCCTATAACCAAAAGCCCTTCCTCTTGGTGGATAGCCATGCACTCCATTACCATCTGCTGGCTTGCTTTTTTTCCTAGCTGAGAAACCAGGCAAGGCTTCCGGGAAAAAAGATCTGGGAAGAATTCAATGGGAGAGGAATGGCCCCTCTATAAAAGTGTAAAAGACACAAAAACCATATCCTTTCTCAGTAACTGGTAGACTACCTGTAGCCTTGGCAAGTGGCCAGTGGGATTGATGCCCTTCGACAGCACCTATATGAGGGCACAGGCCAAGGCCTTTGACTCCTCCTGAGAGATCTGCATCAAGCAATTTCTTATTCTTAATAAGGAAAGGCAAACCATCTAAAACATGGCCAAAGATCAGTCTGATGCAGAGCTCCAGGCATGCCATGTTTTCCCATTGCCTGAGGGCAGAGAGAGAAATGAAAGCCCCTGCCGGCCTGACATAAAGAGGGGTCCTTACCAGGAAAGGCAGTATTCATTACCTGAACCATCCCCTCAAGCATGCTGTTTGGTTGTAAGGCCACCAGTCCCTCACCAAAAGGAGTGGACTGCCCCCGTAGAACTGCCCAGTCAAGTCTGGTTTGGAAGAGGGCTTGCCCACCGGTGACCCAACAATATGGATAGTGTTTCTGTAAGTGTAAGAGAGCTCCACGACATATCAAAGTTGGGAGGCAATGATGCCAGTTTGTGAAATCGAGTCCTCTGGCTTGAAGGACCTACTCATCCGTCCTCATCCCCCAGGTCCATTATCTGTTGGGGACACAAAAGAGACACTGCATCATCAGAATACTCCCATGGATGGCCAAATGCTGAGCAAGCCACAGAGATGGGCTGCTGTGGTGGACCACCATTACTACCAGTTTGGGTCTGTGGCAGTACAGCACAGGGTGGAGCCGAGGGACTGCATTGGTTAGGGGTACTGAGGACCCCATAACCAAGGTGGTCAGAAACCAGGGGTCACCCATGCTCTACAGTCTACCCCTTTGACTATGTGTGTGTGTGTGTGTGTGTGTGTGTGTGTGTGTGTGTGTGTGTGTGTGCGTGTGCGAGCGCGTAGGCGTGTGTGTGCGCCTGCAAGTGGAAGTTTGCTTTGACTGTGTTTTGTTCTTTGCAAAGTGGAAGTTGCTCTGTTCAGTGAACTTGAGTTTAAACACCAAGTGACCATGGCTACGGGGGAGGGAGGGAGGCAGGGGAGCGGGGCATGAGAGCACTGAGGTGCCGGGGTGTCCATAGGGCAGGAAGCGGGATGGAGGGAGGGGAGGGTAGTCCATGGGCCAGGTATCAAAACCCTCCCCCCCCCCCCCCCCCCCGGGAATTTTGGAGACAATGATTTTTGGATAGCTCAGTGTGTATCTTTTCAGTATCTGCTTGTCTGCAAGATGAACTACTCTGCTTTTAGGGATTATCTGAGATGGTACATTGTAGCTTAATCGCATGTATAAAATGGGCGTGTCCCCTACAAATCCCAAACAACAAGCAGCTATACCATTGTTTCGACACACAGAAATACTGCACATACTGGTATCAATGGGTAGCACTGCTCTTGTGGCTGCTGTTGTCTTACACAGGTATGGTGGCCTGAATTACGCGTGTGGGATTAATGAAGATTGAAAAAGAACAAATGTCACGTTGCAGAATTTTGTACAATGCTCATGTAAACAAAACTGAACAAAAGTGCTTCATTTACCACCAAATGTATCATGGCGACAGAGAGAGTCACAGAGAATGTTTGATTAACACCTGCATTAATGGATGACATCATGGAATAGAATATACTCAAGTTCAAAAGTTAAGCAACCTTTTACAAAAATGCACATAATTATGTTCAACCCTCAATAAACTACTTCCACAAAACTGCTGCAGATGCTGGATTATTCACTGGTCTACCTCCATTTAACCTGAAATCAGTTTCACAGTACTCTATACCCCATGGAAGATAGGCAAGAAACATGCCCGATGTATGCAAAACTTACCAGTTTTGCCTTTGTTATGTCTCAGTAAAACAGTTTAGGTTTAGGAGCTTGATGCCACCAGATCACATCTCTGGTTTGGCTTAATTCAGCATGCAACTGCTGGACAGTTTCATGTATCAGCTTGCAGTCAGCAGGCTCTTTGCCATTATGCCAATACAGATGAACAGCTAGGAAATGTCAAAGATATTCACCAAAGTGGTTGTCCACACTGTGAATGATTTGACAAATCATTACTGACTTTCTGAAATGATTATCTGACTTTGATATATAAAACATTTTTTAATGCATTACTCTCTTTATTTCTTACTGCTTATCATTATAGCTTGGGTGTATTTTCCCCAGCCAAAGATACCAAAGCCGGTGCCATAGATGGTTCCAAACCTGAATGTCCCTTACTGTGAGTGACACTGAATGCATGCCCAGCTTAGACATATATGTCAGCCTCAAACCTGGAGCCATCAAGATTCTCAAGCTCTGTGTATTCTTGATAGTCATCTTCCTTTTGGGGCTGCTCTGCCTGGATTTCAACCAGGTCTTGCAGCATGAAGAAACAGTCTGTCCAGTATACCTCCCACTTTTCCAGTCACAGTATGCAAACCATGGCCATCTGCTCGTGGAATGGTTTTAGTTGCCTTAACTGCAGAATATCAAGAGTGCTTGAAAGCTGGCCCTTTTGCTTTGCATTATCAATGCATCTCTGCATGGTGGCATTGCGACTGTTCAACAAGGATGAGGTGTGTTGACACATTTTGTTGACATCTATCACTTATTTACCACAAACAAGACATCTGTCACTGGGCAACAGCTAGCATTGTGGTTGCTGACGGATTTGCTGTTCTCACTTTTTGGAGGATTGCACATCACTCCCTTCTGATGGATTCTTTTGTCTGAAAATTATTCTGCAGTCATTCATAAAGTAGTACAATGTGTGATTCCCATGCAGATTCGGTATATACTCACATATTTCATCCACCATATCAGGACTAGACCATTGCACATGTTTACGTTATTTAGTTCTTGGATTTGTATGCCTCATCAACCGCACACGGTTAC
Organism: Alviniconcha strummeri; assembly: GCA_963584105.1. Classification (NCBI taxonomy): domain Eukaryota; kingdom Metazoa; phylum Mollusca; class Gastropoda; family Provannidae; genus Alviniconcha; species Alviniconcha strummeri. Next base: position 15,259,276 of record OY757544.1, read on the forward strand.
TTCAGGACAAATCACAGTCACAGTTTCTTACGAGCAAAAAGCTGGCTCACACAGAACACAATCAGTAGCAAACATCCCAGCCAAAACAGTCAATAATTGGCACATATCACTATCTACAACTGCAAAAGATACTTCCAGACAGATTCCTTGTAACGCATTCAGTATAAAATTACAGAACAATTGATCAGATCACAAGTATGTCTAAATCACCTTTCTGAGGCACAGTAACACATGTTTTGGTGCCTATTTATAGTCTGCAGGTATTCAACAGTGCTTAAATCAATTGACTATGAGCAGTGTGACCAATTTTATTTCGCAGGTTAACGCGGGAATTCACTTCAGCCAAGACTAACGCAACTGAAAAGTATGGACAGGATTTGGAAAAAATGAAGGTGAATGGACCGGGGAAGCGGAAATTAGGACAAGGAAGAAATTATGGCACTGACTAAGCATACTTGGCTATATTCTGACCTGCTCCGTGCTTTTAAAGGAAAACATTCATCAGCTCTGGGGATTTTAACAGAGGGACCTTAATTTTTCTGCGTCCACAGTGCCCAATAACAAGGACATATTTAAGACAAAGAGAAACGGAAAGCTACAACATATTAAATTGTTCAAACAATAAAACAATATATGGAAATGGCCTTTTTTGTCATAATAAATGAGTTGCTAAGAGACAAGGTCATCGCAATTTGGAATTCCATATAGTGCATTTATTAGAACCAGCACCACAGACACAAACAGCAACAGTTCACTTGCAGACAACCTGAAATGTGTACTTTGATGGTCTATAGGTTGGCTCATGGCCTAAAGGGAGAGGTGTAGTGGCGAGTAGGGGATGGGAGGGCCGATAAGGGCCGGTTGTTTAGGTGAGGAGGCGGAGAAAAGGGGTAAAGGGGTAGGTAGGGAGATAATCTGGCACTCTGCGCACCGCCAGCGAAATTGCAGCATATATATCTCACCGCTAACATGGCCAGCCTGTTTGATTTTGGAGCGTTTTTGTCTGAATGGGGACTCCCTAAAGCTGTCGCCAAGGCTCTAGGCGAGGAGGATTTCTGTTCCAAAGCGGCCTTACTGGGTCTCACAGAAGAGGACATTCGTAGCTTTGAGCTGAAGAAAGGGGAGATGGCGGCCCTACGCACGGCTGTGGGCCAGTTGCAGGCCGAAGGGGGTGGCGGGCCACTCGCCCCCAAGACTGCCACACCTGCACCGTCCTGATGTCCGTCCGTGCTCCTGCATGACATGCTGAAAACGAATGCTGACGAAGTTGACATCAGTGCCAGGGGAACCGTCAGACCGTCAGAGTAGATCTGGACTCCCAATTCTACCTCTATAACGCATCAGGTGAGGCAAAGCCGCACTTGATCACAGATTTTGTGTCAGATACTGTGACCGACACAGAGGAAATTTCATTGGGACCGGGAGTGACACTGAAACCGACTAGCGGGACTAAACTGAAGCTGCACGCCGTGTCCCCGGTGATGTGCATCGCTGCCAATGCCCGCATCATGGCAGCCCTCTACGACAGTGACGACCTGGACCATGGCGCCGCCAAAGACTACATGGCCTACACGGCGAAGATCAGTGAACTGGCATTGAGATACATTTGGGCTTCGGTTTTGGCGTATGACCAAGAGTACTGACATTGACAGGCAGCAGCCAGGTTCCGATAGGGGTCGGACTCACAGCACCTGTGCACAGTGCTGCTGAAAGAGAAGGCAACAACACCAACGGGCATCAAGCCGCGTGGAGGGCAGACAGGCCGCCGAGTTGGACCCAGCAGCAAAGAAGTGTACATACAACTACGGAAAGTGTTCTTACGGACCGCGGTGTAACTTCGAACACGTGTGTCTGCTGTGCCTACAGGCCCACCCCCAGTCAGATCATCGCCAGCAACAGGCGACAACCAAGCAGGAATAGGATCAGCTGCAGTCAGCGGATCAGGTGGGACATTCCTCCTCTTTCCAACTCAATAGCCCGTTTGAGCCTCTAAACCTATTCACGTGTGAATTTCTCGGTAATTACCAGTCTCTTGCATCCAAAGTCTCTGAATGGGAAAGGCAACTTGTGTGTGCCGCAGGTACCGGCGAACGAAAAATCTATAGCTATGTATGCTGCCTATTTAGCTAGAAGACTTCGGCCAGCATCCGTGCAACAGTATTTGAACATTGCGAGTCATGCATCTTGAGGCGGGCTTAAGCAATCCGTTGAAATATTGCTGGTTCATCTCTTCAACCTTAAGAGTGGTGGTGGTGTGTATGTGTGTGTGTGCACGCGTGCGTGCAAGTGCGCGTTTTTGTTTTTCCCTGTTGTTTTGTGTGTGTGTATATATATATATGTTTTGCTTTGAATTATCATACGTTTAATTTGAATTCTATTAATTTACTTATTATATTGATGGTTTGTTTCTAAGAAAATGTCCTCTCAATGAGAATAAAGTATTATTTTTTCTTATATTACTAGTGTTTGCTGCTTTATTTGCTGGTTGTATGCTCATATATATATGTATGTGTGCGTCTGCGTGTGAAAGTGTCCGTTTCTGGCATCTGAAATGCAGTCGATCTCTCGCTGTGAGAACAGAAAGCCGTAGTCCTATGCAGACTCCAGGGCAAAAGGTATGACTGTGAACAGAAACAGCGCAATCACGCCAGATATATTATTATGTATTAAGAAGTTGAAAATGAGTGACAGAGATCACAGATTTTTGGGGCAGCATGCCTTGTTATGTTTTTCGGCCTGTTTCATAAGGCCAACCTGTTTGCAAAACAAAAGTTTGATGCGGACAAACATTTCACCAGGGACTCTTTTGTGCTCGACGCTGACTGTTCGTTGACAATCTGTGTCCGGTGGTCCAAGACCATCCAATGCCGGGAACGAGAAATCAGGGTCACACTACCAGCCCTCCACCCTCACCCCCTTTGCCCCCGTGTCAGCGGTCTGCCAAGCGCTCTGCGCTGCTGTCCATCAGTCCCCAAAGGCGCCAGCCTTCCCCATGTCAGGAGCGTTGTTTGACAAAAAGCTGAAGGCGGTCACCCAGGGACAGGGTAACTTGTCAGGGCACAGTTTCCGTCCGAAGGGGCCTGCTGGGCACTGAGCCAAAACATTCTGGGGGAGATCATCAAGATCATGGGAGACTGGAAGTCGACTGTTTACATGTCATACCTTGACCAGTTGCCTCAGCTGGTGCTACACTATTACAGGGTCATTTTTTCTCACGCGCTCCCACGTACATGTAGTTAAACAAGACAGTGGGAATTCATCATCATCTGATTTGGGGGGTATTGGGAGGAAAGGTGTTGTTTGGAATTATATTCGTGAGGGTTGAAGTGTTGACTACCACTGACCTACTGTTTGTATATATATAGGGTATGGAATAAACAGTTCCTTGTTTTGATGCCCAAACCAGGTTTTAAGTCAGTTGATGTGGGTGCGCGTGTGTGTGTATGCACGTGAATACAGATGCTTAACAGAACGGCAAGGTTTAAGTGGAAGTTGCACTGTTCAGTGAACTTGAGTTTAAACACCAAGTGACCACAGCTAGGGGGGAGGGATGGAGGCGGGGGAGGGGGGCATGAGAGCACTGAGGTGCTGGGGTGTCCAGAGGACAGGAATTGGGATGGAGGGAGGGGAGGGAGAGGTGTAGTGGCGAGTAGAGGATGGGAGGGCCGATAAGGGCCGGTTGTTTGGGTAAGGAGCTGGAGAAAATGGGTAAAGGGGCAGGCAGGCAGGGAAAGAATCTGGCACTCTGCGAAGCCCTTTTTCCTATCGTAAACTTTGCGCTTAACGTCTGCTGTTGTGTTTGTAATATAGTGCTTTAATGCATTGCTGTTAACGATTTGCTGACTGCGAAAACGTTGAAAAGACCACTTTGACGTTTGTTTTTACCAAGGAGTTTACATGTCAGATGTGTGTTAACTGATGATGTCACTTCTCCAGTCTGTGTATATGTAGGGAGGGTGTTGTTTGGAATTATATTCGTGGAGGGTTGAAGTGTTGACTACTACTGACCGACTGTTTGTATGTAGGGTATGGAATAAACAGCTCCTTGTTGTGATGCCCAAACCAGGTGTTCAGTTAGTTGATGTGTGTTTGTGTGTGTGTGCGCGCGAATACAGATGCTTAACAGAACAGCAGGGTTTAAAGAGTACATTATTAGTATTAACAGGAATGGCAAAACTGGCAAAAAAACACAAATAACAACCGAGATCATTACTGATATACAAAACAATACACAAAGGGAAGAAATTCTAGTGGGAAAGACTACATGGGATAAAACAGAAAGAACCCACCCAAGATCAGCCCTCTGCCTAAAAGATCAAACAGATGTGACCGGTGCTGGAGGGTGTTGTGAGAAGTTTTTGGGGGAGCATGTTTAGTTGTTTGCTAGTGGCTTTACCAGGAATAATGCATTAGTCACTTAGTGACAGACATACAGTATGTAAAATTATAACCAACAACTACATGGTAGACTGTCAGCATGGGAGAATACTCTCAGCTGACCCATATAAGCAGCTTTAAATAAAGAGACATTGATCAGGAAGGGCTGAAAAAAAGTTTTTCATTAATTGATGTTTTATATATATATATACACACATGTCTTTTTATGTTAAGAAGAATTCAGTTTCAAAAAGCAAAAATTTTCAGATTTGAAATATCTTGCCCAGAGAAGTAACTTTGCAAGTACAAAAACTCTTTACTTGACCTTTAGATTCAAAAAGGATGCTTTAAAAATTTATATCTAAAAAATAAAATGGCCACAATGGTGTTCAAGCTTTGTGGCAATTGAACATAGGCAAGGAAACACAATGACTTTACTGTTTGAAGTGGTCAACTAAAAATGTGTCTGGTGAAATGGTGGCGTATTTTGCAATGGGCACCTATTTTTGTTCAGGGGAATGATCAAGCTATCCAAAATATACTGACAAACACCAAAATATTTTTATGACTCTGAAAAGGAGTTTGGCACTTCTTACTGATAATGGGTGTCAACAACACAGGATCACTTTGGAACACCTGGATCAGAGAAAGAGAGAATACCTTATTACTCTTGAGCGTAGCCCCTCTGAAGACTGTTGGGGAGAGTATAGTTGGCGGGATGCCAGCCTGGGGCCCTGTCAGTGCAATACAGCTGCGGAAGTTGATGAGGAAATTGAACAAGGCCTGCACTTCACTTCCCTCACAGAGCACAAGTGATTGGGCACGTCGATCCACCTGCTGGTGACTAATTCTATGTTAGGGAAAAATGTACATATTTGTCTATATATATATATGTATATATATATATCAGTCATTCTCCTGAAAAACTGGTCAAAATTGTGACATAGAGGGTAAAAATTCAAACTGTGAATTTTTTAATTCTATTATTTGGGAATGAAAGCTTGACATCTCTTGTGTTCATAAATATAAGACATAAATTGACAAGGTGACAGAAACTTAGTTAATTGTTCATTATGTTACGTCATAAGTCAGTGTTTGGTGTGTTACAGAAGACAACAGAAATGCATGAATAGAGTCGGCTCAGTGGCCAGTTTGTCTCTTGCCTTTTTTATTATACAATATTTCCTAATTAATAAAGGAATATCTGTCACTTCTGACATAAAAAAAAATTGTCCTGCATCTTTGGTTTAAAATGTCTTCTTGGAAGTACAGACATGCACAAAATAGATTACACATTTCTTTTCCTTAGTCCCCCCCCCCCCCCCCCCCCCCCAAAGTAATTTGGAGGAGGGGGGGATGCATTGCACTAACTTGGTCTGAACCGTATATATAAATATAGATGTCAGAGGGATATTTGTTTCCTGCTTTCTGAAGTTAATAACCGATCGCATTTAATTAGTAATTTGTCTCACATGTTATGTGGACATCATCACAAGTACAAAAGGATATAAGAATAACACACTTGAACCATTGACCAAAAAACTTAATAAACAAGTATATTCATTACAAAAGCAATGTTCTTTCCACATTTTCTTGATTGGAACTGGTATTGACCTGTGCTTTAGATATCGGGATAGCCAAGAGCGGCAACAGTCTTCTCTCTCTCACAGCCTGTGTAAAAGCAAGAAAAAAAATTCACGGTGTCTTACCCTGTCTTGTGATAATGTACCATCAAACTAATTTGGATTGCAAAAGTTTCAGTATTTCTGAAGATCTAGTAGAAACGATTGTGGCTTTGACATTGAACATCACAAAATGATATTTTTGAATGATACTCTGGCTGATGATGATGCATCACCATACTAAGTTTGACCGATCAGAGATATTGTCTGGGCAAACATTCACTGAAGTTCAGAACTTTCACTGTGACCATGACCTTGAATACAGCAAAGCAACCTTTTTACAAGGCACTCCAGCTTATGAACATGCACTGTCAAACTAAGTTGGTCGCCCCAAAAAAATCAGCAGTTCAGAACATATAATAGAAATAGTCATATTTGACTGTACACTCAAACTGAGTTTGGTTGCAAAAGACTCACTGGTTTAGAACTAATAAAAGATATAGTAGAAACTGTCATACTTTGATTATATAAGCCCACACTGTGACCTTGACCTTGAAGATAGCATCCCGTTTTTTCGCATGACATTCTGGCTCATGGTGGTGCACCACAATACCAAGTTTGGTTACAAAAGGTTGCAAAGAAACACTCAGCAAATACGTGTCAGGAGCATTACATCCCTCACCCCTGAAGACACCACAATGCTTTCCCTTTTCTAGTAAAATAGTACACCACACACAGTGCAAAAAGAGGTCAAATGTTTCTGCCGCAAGTCAGCTGATGTGGACTGGTATGTTAGAGCAGGTCGAAAGTCAATGGTACAAGGAGAAATAATTATTTTATCTCATCAACCACCCCTGAAGAAATAACTAATTTATTTTGTATCTACTCTTTTTTCATCAATCAAGCATTAACAATTAGGTCAAATGTGGTTATCTAGTAAGCTGATGAAAAACAACAACAGTTTTTTAGTTTCCATTGTGAACAAGTCACAATATCGTGATACACACTCAGAAGACACGATCAGTAACATGCAAGACACTGATTATCTTTCCTTTTTGTTTGGAGCTGTTAATAGCAAGCAACACACAATAAATACCATTTGAAAGTAAGAACTGGCCTCCTTCTTTCTCATGAAACCTGTTTTTATTCAATCATGAATGATTCCAAGGAAATATCTGCGATCAGCTAACCTTCCCAAAGCCATGTCACAAATGGCGGCCATGAAAATGTTGTGATTTTTACCAAAATAGGCTCACAGCGCAAGAAATAATAAAGCATTTACCCATTGTGGTATTTCCCTTATTTCTCCAAACACATTACATCAGAAATATAATGGTAGTTTAAAAAGTTTCATGTTTTAGTTTCATTTTTATTTCATCAGGAAAGCAGAACCCTCTTTGGTCCAGTTTTCAGGAGAAAGATATATATGTTAGTCAGCTCCCTAAAGAAAGAGAGAGGACTCGCAAGGTAATCTGCTCAGTTTCATCTCAATTCAGGATGGAGCAAAGAATTCACACAAGATTGAAACCTGTGATTCTTGTTTAAAAAATTAGACATTACACAACACTGTAGATAATAATAATTAAAGAACTAGACATTACACAAAACTGTAGATAATAATAATTAAAGTATTTGTAAAGCACAAAATCTGAAACAAGCGTGACAAGACATGCCAGCACTGTAAGTACACCACTTTGGTGGATATTCAAAAACGTCACTATAAAAAGCTACTGCTGCTAGTCACTCATGCAGAATCGCATGCAAGTGCAGTGAGTCTGCTGGAGAGCAGAGAACAGCGTTATATAAAAGCAACCAACAGCAACAACAACAGTCTGCTAGTTCTGTCAATTTAAAAAAAAAAAAAAAAAAAAAAAAGGCTGCTGGTAACACCATCACAATTCTTTCCTTGTTAGATAAATTATAGTAGTCGATGATACTGGCGGCCAATTTATTTTTATTGCATGCTTTATGGCAGTGTCATATTTGTTTATAAGTTTGCAAACTTATAAAAAATTAGGTGCTTAGTATAATTTTATATATTCATAGTTACTATTTGTGATGTAGATTTTCAAAATAATTCATAGGAGTGGGAACAGGACTTAGATTAAATAGATTTGGGATTTGCAGTTGCAGAACTTTTGAGTCTGGCACATAATTTGGTGTTTGTGTTTCTGACCCAGACTTATTTCTTGATTTTGGGGTAGATAAGTAGGTGGACTGTGTATGTAGTGAATGACTGGCATACTTTAGGGCCCTAGTTTCAAATCTATAATAGTGTTTAGGGGTATGGGTCGTGTTGTAGTTAATTAGGTTAATTGCTGCCGATTCGGTTCCACAGCCGAGTTTGCGTTGCTAATATTTTATTTGAGCTTCATTTGATAGACTAGGCAACAATGATCATTGTTGATAAATAGGTAATGGTCCACAGTTTTTAGCTTTTTAATCCACATTAAAATGCAATTAATGCTTTTTGAGTTTGGGCCCAATTAAAAGTTTAAAGTAACACAAGATAGTAACACAAGATAGGCTTCTTAATGGGCAGTTTAATGTTGCTGACAGAATCAGAAAAAGGAATGGTCTGAATGCCAAGACTAACTGAGTCAGGGACAGAAATGGTGGAAGGTTTCAAGGGAGACGAAAAGGAAAAAAAGGGAGCTTCTGTTTTGTCGTCATTAAGTTTGTGCAGATTTTCAGTCATCCATGTTTTTGTGCCATCTCTGCATGCATTCAGTAGTTCGGTGAGGCTGGTCACTTCACTGAGAGGAGCAAATTTCTGGTGTTGTGCGTCATCCACAAAAAGGTGTGATTTACAAAGTGATTAGCAATGATATTAGAGACAGATATAATGTATAGGATGAAGACAACAAGCTCTGAGCCCTGAGCTATTATGGTGACAAAGCCAAGTTATTGACTGCAGTGGACTGGTATCTGTCTGAGAGATACGACTGAAACCACTGGAGTGCAACAGGTTGAATATCAAACAGTTCAGGCAGGAGAGGAGTGGAACATTCAGTGGTCAAGTGTCAAAAGCTACAGTAAGATCTATTGTCAAAGAATATTGACATTTAAGATAAAACAAATTCCTTTCTGCTACATTTTGACAAATTTTGAAAGATCGATGAATGCGGAGCAACATGTGTAATATAGAAAAAGAAATTTGAATTTGAAAATATGTTATTTTTTAAGTAGAGAATATATGACCAAACTGGTGAGCCATACCGGATGCGCTGTTTGTTTACGTAATGACAGCTGACCCTCACGCAGGGAGATTTCATGCCTGCTTTCATCGGAGGACTATTTTGAGGTAAGTTTATAATGTAACTGCAATTATAGCTAAAAACAACATCTGTCAACATCAGCAGTAATTAACACATACCGACAAGAAAAACCAGGCAAAACTCGGCCCCAGTAACTAGGTCACACGATCAGCAGAGCTTTGCAGCATAATTCAAAATTTTGTCTGCCCGTGAGATTGGTTTGTTGAAATGCGCATTCAAATGTCTGCAGACACACTATAAAATGCAAGCTGTTGTTTGTTTGAACATCAGCATTTCAGTTGCTTTCCGTGTGGCTCAAAATTTTTATTTAACATTGTTCGAGTCCTTAGGCTATGGTTTTATGCCAGCATTTACGCAGGCTAGATCTAAACAAAAAAGCGATTGGGTGGTGCAGCTTCACCACTTGGTTTTCACAAGTGTTTTGTGACTTCAGCACTTTCACAACAGTGGTCAAAATACATCAGAATTGTTACTGGGCTCTTACTGATGCAGATAAGCAGCTTAACTGACCAATGCAACGTATCCTTCTTTTATTATTTGTATTTTTATGGTTCATCGTTGCCAATCACTCATCAAGGGAGACAAGTGTGGTGATCCAAAATGTTTCCGAGATGAAAGAAGAGTGGCAGAGGAGAGTATATTATTAACAATGGCGGTTCAGCCTCAACCTGTCAAAATGATCCCACTGTTCAGAGCAAGATCGATTGGCTGTACCCATACGACGGAAGAACTTGTGTGAAAATCAGGAGTGAATTCAAGGATAGCTGTGTCATCCATGGGCAAATGTCAGCTGACCTCTCTTGTGCAAAAAGAACATTGAGGTTACTGGCAGAAAGACAGATTTTTAAAAACAATACTGGTCAGTAAAGCCGATGGTTTGCATGAATGCAAGTCCAGCAATACTTCTGATTTATGTGTAACCGAGTGTATTGTATACATGTTCCGGGCCATGACCCTATAACCTTTTCTTTCCGGTCCTTTTCCTTTTTGATTGGGTGGGGTTTTTATGGCCCAGTTATCTAAGGTGTTAAAAGTTGTGTGCTGGGCCGGCAGCGTCCCTTTTCCCCCAGTGTCCCTGCAGAGGCAGGTTGTTTGTTTAACTGTTGCGGCCGGTGTTCATGTGTTTTCATCAGGGGAGAGCCTGTAAGTAGTTATTTTTCTATGGCTTGTTGTTGTTTCTTATTGATGTAAATAATGTATGTTTATAATGTTACCATGTTCACAACGTGCCTTGATTTTGGTTCTTGAATACGTAGGTAATTTTGGCGTTAGATTGCCGCCTGGTTGCAGCCGCTATGGCCGCGTCAGAGTACCTTGTTTGTACGTTCGAATGTTAAGCCTTTATGCCACAGGATGACCGGTATTTCCAAAATGTATGCAGCTCACCTTGGTTAGCTGATATGTAACTAGCATGTTATGCTGCCATTGTTGGATGTTCAGAGTGATGCTTTGCCGATGCAAAGTTATCCTTCTTAAAGTATGGGTACTTTGGCAGTGCGGCATAACTTATTTGTTTAGTATCCTACCGATCTATGTTGCTACATGAAATCGGTGGTATATCATGGCTAACACTTTGAAGATGTTGACTTCATAGTTGTGGAATGTTCATTTTACTAGTTGAATATGGTTTAGTACATAGGGGTGATTGTATAAACTGTGAGACATGTTATTTCTGCTTGATCCGGCTTTTGTATGGCCGAGTCTTGGGCGCGCAGACTTTCACTCTACTTAGCTTGTAAACCCTTTCCGGGTCTTTGTGTGTGTACCCAAACTGGCCGGTGATGCGCGTCAGTGGTGGCAATTAGGTCTTTGTCTCTGTTCACTAATCGAGCAGCTAGATCAACAGTTTAGATTCTTGCTGCGTTACCCGCTTCCTGTAAGACGCTTGACGTTGTTCACAGCCGGATATGCTCTGCTAGTCTGTAACAGTAACATGCTGTAACGCTTTGAGTAACTTGACGAGGCTGGAGCTGGTCAGTTTATGACTGACTTCCTCCCGCTCACAGCATGGACCCAGGTGCCACCCGTGTCACTATCCATCTCATTGTGTGCTTAAGTGGAACTGCTGTAACGATTATCTCACGCTTCCTGTTTAGTTAAGAATGAGCCTGGTAATCCACATTCTTCACTGTTACTTTATTGTATACTTCATTATACTGAGAGTTCATCAGTTAATTGACTGGCCGTCTCTTGTATACTCACCGTGACTCTGTGAGGTACAGGTTTTAAGTGTAAGTCAAGCACACGATTTATGTGCTTGATTATTAATCATTTTGTCATGTATTATAGTAACCTTCAGGTAAACTACATGGTTACTGTATTTATTAGATTAGTAATGGCTGTTGTTTATACTTTACATTTGCTTTCATGTTCTAAATGTTTTGTTTGCTTGTGTCTTTTCTAAAACAGACACTGTTTCCTGGTTGGTTGGTGTACAAATAAAAGTTATGTTATAGCAACCTCTGACTTGTGACTCTTCATCCATGCTTCCAACCTGCTTCCCCTCAACTCCCCATCCCCACTCCCCTACATATGAATATGCATTGTGCTGATGCCAAAGCAGGAAGACACTGGAGAAAACCGTTCATGATTCCCTAGTGTTGTTCCTAAAACTTACCAATGTATGGTAGCCTATTTCTGCAAGAAGGTATATATGTAAATAAACCCACAAGCTCCTTTGGGGATTTTTAAGGCCTGTCAGTGATCATAGACATAGTATTACAATCATTGCACATTCAAAATTATTCAATACCAGGTCAAAACACAAATCACAAGTGAAAAACTAGTTCACAATTCAACATGCAAAACAACCAAGTCAGTAATAAGCGTAACTGAACATTTCCATGTCATCAATTTAAAACTGACAGAATCTCAGGCAGGAACAAACATAATCAATAAATAAAAGGAAAAAAATAAAATAAACTCAGATAACAAACATCTGTTTTGTGTTACATGATGTGCATACGTACGCGCATTTGTGTGTGAGAGTAAAAATGTATGTATTTTTCACTAAACAAACAATAGTTAAATCATTAAGGTTCTTGTTCCTTTCCAGGATGCCGAAGAGACCCTTAAACCCTTAAACTGGTAAAACAAACAGCCACTGCTCTCGTTGGATAAAACACGGACTTCCTGGTACTTCTATTATTTCACGTTCAACCTGAGCACTGCAAAATTTTGTTCTTGACAGGTAAAATAAAAGCCAAAGCCTGGGACGTAAAAGTAGTCCAGGCAGCAACAGGAGTAGAGACATCTGTGAGAACATCAGATCATGTTTGATCATACAGTGGGAGGCTACAACACTACAAGTAGCCTTTTCTCAGTAGGAATAGGCTTGCCAATGCAGAAGCTGAAAGAATCTCTGTTCAGAAACCATGCAAAAGTGTTTACCAAGAAGTCAAACTCGCAAGAAAAAATCATAGAGGCAGGGGGAAGAGGCTCTTGTTCTGTATGGCGGAACTGTTGTATGGATGACTCAGCCTGAACATGCTTTGACCTGACAAGTAGATACCAAAACTATTCACCTGTACATCGGCAGAGGAAACCTGCAAGTTGCCTCAAACCTCATCTACAGTAAAATGTCACTCTTTGGGAACATAGTTTCAGATACATGCAGGTGGGCCTGCTTCACTTAGTGAAATGCAACTGCAAAACAGACAGCCACTCTGCCAAGTGTTCAGATAGGAAACAGGGCTTTATATGCACAGTGGGATGTGGGTAAGGCAGAGGAGAAAGTTACATGAGCCCCCTCATCAAGATGGACTCAGATGAAGCTGTGAACATGAATCATGAATGCTGAAAACGATGATTGTGTCTGTTTAAAGTGCATATGTTTCTTTATTGGCCAACCAATCATGTGTTCTCCAACAACAGAAGCCCGATTTTTAATGTTAAGGCCATGGCTGCAGGAACGTGACATTTAGGGACCATCAGTAGCACCCCTGCATGCTTTGTGGTGACATCAGATCAGCAGTAGATTACTGTTATCTTTAGTTTTGCTCAATGTTTTTCTCCTCCAGTGTAAACACACTACACATATGAGTAGGAATAACACAGACATAGCACCTTTTTATTTGTTTTGACTTTTGGTCATAGGTTTTAATCTATTGTGTGAGAAACATTGATTTGAATGAAATTGTTCTTTCATTATAAGGTATAACGGCTTTATCACTGTTTAACACACAAATCAGAAAGTAGTTGCCCCCAATGTATTCAGCTTTATAAGAGAATACTGCATTGGTGAATTGTTTCTCTGTGTAGCTTACCAAAAAAAAAAACTGCTAGCTAAGGGCTGATGCATTTTTCCAGGTTCAATGCACACCAGTGACGCTGCACGATGTAAAAAGTGATTTTCCCCCAGTATATTTTTCTATACTTTGGGTATTTTGTTAGGGGAGGTATACTAAACTTAAAATTAGTCAGAAAGGAATTTGTTCTACCTGAGGGCATTTTTGCTTGAAATATTGGATCACTAACAGAAGAACAGAAATGTTGTCTTTGTCCTGTCATTTACAACACATACCAAAATGGTCTTGGTGTTCAGAGGTATTGCAGAGGTTGTTTTCTTGGAGATGGGACAGACATCTGTGAACAACAACTTTTCAAAGGATTCTGAACAGAAATGGTAGGTCAGAGATGGGGCAGTCATTTTGCATCATATTTTTGTCAGGAGATGGCCTTTTCAACAGCAGTCTTCATATCATGTAGTACAATGCCATGAGAGGAGATGCAATACATAACAAGCTTCTCAAGAAACTCCAAAACCCAGAGTCAAGTCAGCTGGGCAGCATGACTTTGTTGTAGCTGGACTTCCCAAATGAAAGCATAGACTTTCCCACTGAAAAAAGGCTAAAAAGCAAAAACAAACAAAATTACATTCCAACTGTCTCCTTGCTTTTCATTTTTACTGGGTCACTTTGCCAAGTTTTCTTTTTCTTCTCTTTTTTTTTTTGACAGCCAAGCAAAATAAAGTTCAAACACTTTATGCTGTTGGTTCTCCAGTCCACAAAGTTATAAATAAATGTGATGATGAATAACCCAACCAAGGAATGAATAACATTGTCCTTGCTTTTGTAACTCCAACTGGCTAGCTCCTGTATGCTATTCACCTTCAAGGAGAGGTATCTTGTTTTTCCACAAACATAAAACAACTCATTCTTAGAGTTTTGATGGTGTTGATAGTCTTTTCAAATTCGTCTTCCAAAGGAAAGGAGGAGGTCATGTACCATCATGTTTGGTTTTATTTTGGTGGAAAAACAAGATACCTCTCCTTGAAAGTGAATAGCATACAGGAGCTAGCCAGTTGGAGTCTCAGAGAGAGAGAGAGAGAGAAAAAAAGGATACATTTTGACTTTTGCTGGTTCTAAGGTTGGAAAATCCTTCCTGTCCAGTCCAATGGTTTGCAGCCAAAGAGACACCCCATCACTGGATACACTGATGCCCTTGTTATCTTCAGCTTCATCACTGACATCATGCTGCACACCACTGCTGCATTCTGGAGAACCTATGTAGATGCTGTGAGGAAAAAATGAAAGGAAATACAGTTATTTTCATTGAGCTGCGAGTTATTCCACTTTCCCAGGGATATCTAGTGAGGTGAACATCACCATTATGGTAAAAGCACAGCAAGCACAAAAATAACTTTCAAGAAAGCACATTTCTAACCAAATACAAAACTTTCACCAAATACACTTCTCTAAGCAAAGTCTAAACTGCACAGTCATTCTGAAAGCTTACTAAAGAAACTTCACAAGACAATATGGAGATCAGTATGATCCACCATGCCTTAAAATGCTCATCTGCACAAAAACATGGAAATGTTCCACGTTTTTGATTTATTCTCACGTAATACTGTGTTTCTGTCATTAAAGGGCAGTACAGCTCTTGTGTCAGAGCTACATATATATATGGGCTGTTCTTCATGCTGTTGAATCTCTTACTTTTCTGTGAAAATGAATAAGAACTGCTAAAAAAAATTGTCTTCAAGTGTGTTTTGTTGTGTTCTGTCCCACACTGATTCAAAAAGCAATATGAGCAACAAAAAGGAAGATGAGTATGGTTATACCTTTGTTATTGTAGATTAATAAGTGCTTGTCACACAAAAACAGCTGCCAAAAATAGGCACTTTCACACTCTTGACAGGCTCACAATGCAGTACTCAACAGATATCAGCACAATTTTTGAGTAAAAGTTTGTATGGACATCAGTGATAAAACTACAAGCCTTTTATTGAAGATACAAGGACTCCTTTGGATACTATGTTCGTGCCAGGTAAAGTTCTTGTACTGTTTGGGACAATGTATACAATACCCTGTCCCAAACATTCCTTTTTGTCTGCAAACAAACACATGCTCTTCAAACTTGGGAAACATGTGCTAGAAATAGCTCGACTCATTGAGATAAGGATATTTCTTGCTTGTTGCAAAAACTTGCTAGCTAGCTTTACAGAAAATTTTGTATTGTACTGACAAAGATGATGTGTCATATTTGTCCCAAGCGCTACCCATTTGGTCATTCAGTTACTACACGTAATCCATATACCATAAAATATATTGGAAACTGCAATCCAGCTGGTTTAGCTTTTGTTTGATTTCTTCAACGTGTTTCTGCATCATTTTATGACATTTTGAATTTGATTTTGGACTGGATGTCACACATTCTGTCATCAGCACTGAAGAACAATAATTATATTTTTATTACATGAGCACCTCATCTCAAGATGAGCCCTAGACTATATACTATTCTCCGCTTCTGAGCAGACCCAATGCACTCTAGTTTCACGTAACTCTCAATAAGCAACTGTAACAGTGCATTTTTGAATAGTTAGTAAGTGGATATTAACTTCCGGTCAACCGCACAGGATCACCTCAGGACAACCAAACTCTGTCATAAGTAAATGCACATTTCAAAAACTATACTTACATATAAACCTTTTTTCAAGTCAGCCCACAAAATCAATTCCTATGCAAACATAAAACAACACGTACATGTCTACACAAACATTAAACACATTTTCGAAGAGTTCATCCCTTCAATATTGCCACTGTTAAAAGAGCACATAGGGCTCGGACATGCAGGTATTGTCGATCATTCTGTCTAATTTTTCAATACCAGATTTGTTTTTAATATAAAAAGGAATAAGCAGATTCAAAAATAATAAATTAAGTTAAATAAATGCACAATGGCAAATACCCATGCCATATGGCAGCAAGCTGCACATACCATCTACCCACTATCATCTCCTAGTGGGTACAAAAAAGACTAACTCTAAACAAAAAATGTTTGAGAGTTGTCTCAAAATAAAGTCAAGAGAACGTTAAGTAAGTAAGTTGGTGTTTTACGCCCAGTCAACCGGTGCGGTTATATCAGGGCAATACACTTCATATTGTATATTTAATTTTTAATAATGTGTATGTCTCAAAATGGGTCTATATACAGTTTTAAAACCATGCTTAAGAGGTGAAAACACAAACATAACTAAAAACGATCTCAAACTTAAATTTTTCTGAAAATATTAATTTCTTTCAAAAGGTTAAAAATCTTTTCAGGTGAAATATCCTTAAACAACATGCACAGTGATTTAGCTGTAAAGTGGCTCTCTCTTATTTCAATAAAATCCAAACAAGTAAGTAAAATATGCTCTATGGTTAAACGTTTATCACATCCGATGCACACTGGTGGTTCCTCACCCTTCAATAAAAGGGAATGAGTAAGAAAAGAACGGCCAATGTGCAATCGGCCATCACAGTTCCTTCTTTTCTGTTTTTCTGAGGACAACATATACATTCTTTTAATACTGGGAATATCTTATATAATTTATTTTCCGGGAAATCATCCCACTAAGACTGCCACAGTTCTAATATATATTTATTTGCGCGTGGTTTTAGGTCTGAGAATGGGATGAGCTCAACCAAGATGTCTCCATCAAGGGTATCCTTAGCTGCAGAATCTGCAGTCGAATTTCCCCTAATGCCAACATGGCCGGGAACCCAGATGAAAACAATCTCTCTCCCATCTCTTGTCATTTCTGTATATCATTCTAAAATCTGAACTAAGACTGGATGATCATATTTTAGGTTTAACATAGTCTGTAACAATGAAAGGGAATCAGATAATATCAAAAATGATTTTTCTTTGGAATAATAAACATGTCTGAGAGCTAAAAGAATAACCCTCAACTCTGCTGTATATATTGAACTGTCGTCTGGAAGCCGACATGTAACAGGGTTTTTAATTCATTTTGTGGATACAGCCACCACAGCAACTCCTTCCTCCGTTTTAGAATGGTTGTTGAATTTTTTTTTTCTGATAAAGGGTATTCAGAGATAAGTTGTAAATAAAGCTGCTTATATATTTCTGGGTTTGTTGTATCTTTTTTAAAATTGGCTAGGTCAAAACGGACTGCAGGAACTGAAAGTTTCCAAGGGACGCTGTCCAATGAGGGAGCATTGTCTACCAAATTTAGGTTAAGTTTGGATTTCTCCAAGTGGGGAAGAATGCAGATGCCAAGAGGTGGAACCTTTGACTCCAATTCTTCAAATAATTTGGTGTTTTCAGGTTAAAAAACAAACTATAGGCTTGGTTTTCTGGCAGGGATTTGAGTTTAAGAACATAGTTTAAAGACAATTTTAATCGGTGAGTGGTTAACAATGGTTCATGTGCTTCTATGTATAGACTTTGAGCAGGAGATGTGCGGAAAGCACCCAACGCGATTCACAAGCCCTGATGGTGGATAGGATCCAATTGTTTCAGAACGACCGACGGGCTGATCTGTATACAATGCATCCATAATCCAGTTTGGAGTGGACTAACGAACGGTAATGGAGTAGCAGGACGATACGATCAGCTCCCCAATCAGTATGTCCCACTACATGAAGAATGTCCAGAGCCTTCTGACAGGAGGTTTTAAGGTATTGAATGTGATTTTTAAAAGGAAGTTTCGTGTCAAAGATAACACCAAGGAACTTTGCTTTTCTAACTACTTTTATGTGTAGAAGAATGTTAGGGTCTGGGAAAAAAATAAAAATACTGTTGATGGAAATGAATACAGACCGTCTTAGAGGTGGAGAACTTGAAGCCATTCTCAGTTACCCACTTCTGAACTCTGTTTACACACAACTGCACTCTCCACTCTGTTTAATGTCTTTCCACTCACACACAAAGCAAAGTCGTCCACAAACAAGGAGCAATCAGTACCCTTTAAGAGAGCTTTAACAATGTTGTTAATTTTAATGCTGAAAAGGGCCAGAGACAGGATACTACCTTGCGGGACCCCCATCTCCTGCTTGTGCAGCTCGGAAAGAGTGGAACCCACTCTAACCCCTGAAACCGAGATCCCAGAGGTCTGCCAGAATGCTGTGTTTCCACGTTGTGTCGTAAGCTTTCTCAAGGTCAAAGAAAATGGTTAAGACATGTTCTTTTTTAACAAAAGCATTTCTAATAAACGTTTCAAAATGAACGAGATGATCCAACATACTGTGGTTCTTCCTGAGGCCGCACTGCTTCTCAGAAAGAAGACCCCGCGACTCGAGGGACCACATGAGGCGAGCGTTGATCATCCTCTCCATTGTTTTACACAAACAGCTGGTTAATGCTATAGGTATGAAATTACCGGGATCTGAGTGATCCGTACTGGGTTTAGGAATGGGGATAACCACTGCCTCACGCCATGATAGTGGAAAACAGCCAGATTCCCACACATGTTTATAAACTTTTAAAAGGATGGATAGAGCAGAATTTGGGAGGTGTGTTAAAAGTTGGTAGTGGACTTGGTCCAAACAAGTGGTTGAATCGCTGGCTCTCTGTAACGATTGCCTCAATTCAGTCACTGAAAAAGGTAGGTTGTATTCCTCTTCATTTTTGGAAGAGAAGTCTAGGCATCGTTTCTCTTTTAACGTTTTAATCCTCTGAAATTCATCAGAATAATTATCCGTTGAAGAATTTTTTGACAGATTTTTAGCTAATACTTCTGCCACTTCCTTTTTATCGGTAATGAGATTACCATTAACTTTTAAATGTTTAACAGAATTACAACCACCCTTACCCTTTATTTTCCTAATAGCTTTCCAGATCTTTTGTGTTTGCATTTTAGAATTTAACTTATTACAAAAGTTTAAAATTTTGAACATTACTCAGTGTTGGGTTAGAAAAAAACTTTCACTGAGCTTTCTTTCTTTCTTTAATTGCTCTTTTACAACTGTCATTAAACCATGGAACTTTGGGAAGTTTTTTTGAGAAGCGTGTTTTGGGTATAGCTTTGTTTGCTGCTTGAATAAGTAGGTCAGTAAACTGACCGGCGGGATCCTTGGCAGACATGACTGCCTCCTCTGTCAGTTCAGAGGTACACTGAGCTTGGAAGGACAGCCAGTCTGCCTTTTTAAAATTCCACCTTTTAGGTGCAGCTTCCTCTTTGACAGCATTGCTGGTTAGGATTACAGGAAAGCGGTCACTTCTGCACAGATCCTCATGCATATTCCACTCATAGCCTGGGATGAATATAAGTTGATAAACCGTCATTTAGAATACATAAATCCATTTCTGAGAAGACATCCTCCAACATTTGTCCTCCGCTGTTATAGGACTCGTTACCCCAGCCCAAGGAGAGACCGTTGAAATCGCCCAAATGAATGAACGGAGATGGCAGTTGTTCGATTAGGTTAATCAGATCAGTCTTGGCAACATGATCTGATGGAGGAAAATAAATACTACAAAAGGTGATGACCTTGTTCAGTGTCACCCTCGCAGCCACCAACGGGTGTTCAAATGAGCCTCAGGATTTATTTATGAGCAGAGCTACTCCCCCAGTAGCTCTATCATTTAGGGAATTTTTGGTTAAGATATTAAAATCAGAGAAAGATGGAGTCTTGGAACTGGTTAAAAATGTTTCCTGCAATCCAAACACAGCTGGCTTATACCTTCTCGAAAGCAGAGCAAGCTCCTCTAAGTTGGCTTGAAAGCCTCGTACATTGCATTGGATAATGGAGTGTTTCATTGCTTCAGTCAGGTGAGATGGGTGACGAGTCCATCTCGTCATCAGACAGGGCAGAAAACTGGTCCTAAAGAACCCGATTTTGCTCTGCCTTCTTCAGCCTGTCTGAAGCTACAGGCTTGGGTGGTACCTGGGGCCTGCTGGGAGGAGTGGAGCGCCTGGGGTGCGAAAAGCCCTCAACATCCACCAGGTCCCCATCCACCCTTACCTTAGTAGGTGAGCACCTCAAAGATGATGAATCATCTTTCGAGGTCGCGGTTTTTAGGACCCTTAGGAGCTCTTTTGGAGGGAGTCGCAGAACTCTTAGATGCCAATTTGTGGGGATTGGCGGAACCCCTATAGGCCATTTTGGGGGGATCAGCTGAACCCCTATCCGTCTCCAAAGAACACTTGGCGGACTCGCACAGAACCCGGGCGTTGGCCGATACTGTCCTCGACATCTCAGAGGAAGCCCCGAGTTCAGGTTGATACCGATCCAGGTCCGCCAGAAGAACGCACATTAGATTCAGTTGTCCTGAGTGGACGATCTGAAAACACCCAGGTTAACGAGGTTTGACACTGAACAGATTTGGATTCTCTTCTGGTGGAAGCGGCAGTGACGTAGGTCTTACCTCCAGTAATCACAGTTGGCATCTTGGCTTCAACCAACTGTCTGGCTTCTGGAAAGGATATGCGTTTCTCAACGTGGACAGGTTGAATCTCCTTCTCCCAGACTGGGCAATCTTTAGGCAATGAAGCGTGAGGACCACTGCAATTAGAGCATAGCTTGGGTCCCTCACACTGACCTTCATGCTTATCTTTCCACAACCCGTACACTTTGCAGCAACCTTGCAATGTTGGCTCATATGTCCAAACTTGTTGCAGTTGAAGCAACGCATAGGGTTTGGAACAAACAAGGCCACCTTCACTTTTAGATAGCCAACCGTGATCTCTTTCGAGAGTTCCAGAGAACCAAACGTCAAGAAAAGAGTGTTGGTGGGGATCGCCTTCCCCTCCTTCTTCAGTGTCACTCGGTTCACCCCAATCACACCCTGATCCTTCAGTTCATCTCGGATCTCAACCTCCGTCATGTCAGTGAGGTCCTGACATCTGATTACTCCCCGAGAAGAGTTCAGGGTCTTGTGAATTGAGACCCTGACTGGTCTGTCAATAAATCTGTTTGTTCGGAGTAGGTTTTGGGCCTGGGCCCTTTTGTCACACTCCACCAGGAAAGATCCATCCCTCAACCTTTTAATACTTTTGAGGGTTCTGGCCACCGCCTGGAAACCCTTTTGAACAGCAGATGGTGACAGTTTGCTCAGCAGAAGGTTGTCACTTGATGATTCCACTACCAGAAACCATGGCCAACTGTTGTAGGAGTTGTAAGAGCATTCGTTTTCAGAGTCAGAGTCTGAATCCTGGTCGTTTTTCCGTAATCTTTTTTTATTTCTGGGTACCATGTTATGTTTCTGAAAGATTCATTACGTTTTGTCCCCACCCGCCACTAAGTCCAACAAGGGGATGCACACAAGCGGCATTCCAGCAAGTGTGCACCAGGGCTCAAAACACAATATACTCAGGGGATAAAAACAAAACAAAGTTTACTTCTATCCCCTAATTGACCCTGAGCTGCTGCCTTCTGATCGAAATTAGGGCAAAGCATGACCAGCTGATTGATTGGGTCGGGCCAACCCAACCACCCGTCTAGGGGAAGTCCGGGCTGAAGAAGCATGTTGGACCCCATGGGGGACCTCAGCCACCAGGATTCCATCCTCCCCCGACATGGGATGCAGCGCACAGCAAACACGCTGGGTCTGAAGGTGACCGCAGAGAGTAAGAAGAATTATATAAAGAAGAGCTGTGTTGTAGATAAATACAGGAGAATGGTCAGTTGGGTAGAAATAAGCTATAAGAAGGGAGCTGAAAACGGAGGTATTGTGGAGAGAGTTTTTGGAATGAAATATATGTAGGGGAGTGGGGATGGGGAGTTGAGGGGAAGCAGGTTGGAAGCATGGATGAAGAGTCACAAGTCAGAGGTTGCTATAACTTTTATTTGTACACCAACCAACCAGGAAACAGTGTCTGTTTTAGAAAAGACACAAGCAAACAAAACATTTAGAACATGAAAGCAAATGTAAAGTCTAAGCAACAGCAATTATCTAAATAATACAGTAACCATGTAGTTTACCTGAAGGTTACTATAATACATGACAAAATGATTAATAATCAAGCACATAAATCGTGTGCTTGACTTACACTTAAAACCTGTACCTCACAGAGTCACGGTGAGTATACAAGAGACGGCCAGTCAATTAACTGATGAACTCTCAGTATAATGAAGTATACAATAAAGTAACAGTGAAGAATGTGGATTACCAGGCTCATTCTTAACTAAACAGGAAGCGTGAGATAATCGTTACAGCAGATCCACTTAAGCACACAACGAGATGGATAGTGACACGGGGGGCACCTGGGTCCATGCCGTGAGTGGGAGGAAGTCAGTCATAAACTGACCAGCTCCAGCCTCGTCAAGTTACTCAAAGCGTTACAGCATGTTACTGTTACTGACTAGCAGAGCATATCCGGCTGTGAACAACGTCAAGCGTCTTACTGACACGGGTAACGCAGCAAGAATCTAAACTGTTGATCTAGCTGCTCGATTAGTGAACAGAGACAAAGACCTAATTGCCCCCACTGACGCGCATCACCAGCCAGTTCGGGTACACGCACAAAGACCCAGAAAGGGTTTACAAGCTAAGCAGAGTGAAAGTCTGCGCGCCCAAGACTCGGCCACACAAAAGCCGGATCAAAACAGAAATAACACGTCTCACAGTTTATACAATCACCCCTATGCACTAAACCATATTCAACTAGTAAAATGAACATTCCACAACTATGAAGTCAACATCTTCAAAGTGCCAGCCATAATATACCACCGATTTCATGTAGAAACATAGATCGGTAGGAAACTAAACAAATAAGTTATGCCACACGGCCACACTGACAAAGTACCCATACTTTAGAGGGATAACTTTGCATCAGCATAGCATCACTCAAACTGAACATCCAACAATGGCAGCATAACATATTAGTTACATAAGTTACATATCCACACATTTTGGAAACATCAGTCATCCTGTGGCATAAAAGATTAAGATATGAATGCACAAACAAGGTACTCTGACGCCACAGCGGCTGCAACCAGGTGGCAATCTGATGCCGAAATTACCCACGTATTCAAGAACCAAAATCAAGGCACGTTGTGAACATGGTAACATTATAGACATACATTATTTACATCAATAAGAAACAACAGAACAACAAGCCATAGAAAAGTAACTACTTACAGGCTCTCCCCTGATGAAAACACATGAACACCGGCCGCAACAGTTAAACAAACAACCTGCCTCTGCAGGGACACTGGGGGAAAAGGGACGCTGCCGGCCCAGCACACAACTTTTAACACCTTAGATAATTGGGCCATAAAAACCCCACCCAATCAAAAAGGAAAAGGACCGGAAAGAAAAGGTTATAGGGTCATGGCCCGGAACATGTATACAATACACTCGGTTACATATAGTTGGGCCAGTAAACAGAAACTAGACGTAAGAAAAGAGTGAAAGGGGTGGAGCAGCTTGGTTTAAACACCCCCGGCGCAAGAAGCCAGCCCCATGGGGGCTCACGAGAACGGACAATTAGCAGAAAAATTACAAGACAGAAAGAGCAAGAGGACTATCCAGAAAAACAAGATAGGAAAGGGGACTCAAATGAGAGCCCTAAGATTCAAGACAGGGATGTGACATCAAACATCATCGGCCTCCCTTCAGGGAGCATTTTTGAATAAATATATTTGAATATCCACCAGAGTAGTGTACTTACAGTGCTGTTTATTTGTTACATGGCTGGTGTCATGTGAAACTACTACCATCTCAGCACATGTTCTGTATACAGCCATGCACCAATTTATAGACTCACTTCATTCAAAGCCACATAAGTAAGGTGCATGTGCATTTATCTGTGAACTGCCACCTGCAAAGTAAGGTGCATGTGCGTTTATCTGTTAACTGCCACCTGCACTTTTGGCAAAATGACTGGCATCTTTTACATGCCGCTGCAGTAACACAAAGGGTGGAACGGATATAAAAATGAGTCAGCACAAAAAGTTGACCCTAAAGAAGAAAATCTGCCTACTGCTCCTGCTGGAACTCAATCAAACCCATGACCTTTTGATCACGAGTCTGACACTATACCACTGAGCTATCCCCACTCCCTATTTTGCTTTCTTACAACTATGAGAAATAACAAGAGACAGTGTGTGCACTGGAAGCAAGATGCAGAAAAAGATCACTGGCATTGAAAATTCTTTGAAAGTCAAATTCTAATCAATAGCTTATTTCCAAATAGCCAGAAAGTTATCACCTTCATAATTAGTCTTCACAGACTGCAAACAAGTAAGTTTTAACATCAAATTTGCTCACCATTGAAGACAGATCTCACATTCATGCTGCTATGCCATGTGAACAAACTTCCTGCCATCTTTGACTTTGGCCTTTTCATCTCTCAACTTTTCTAGTTCTTTGTACAGATTGCTAACAGACAAGATGAAAGCAGAAGTTGTGAAGGAATAGACCATCATGGAGTATTTGAATGAATCATTCTAAACGAACACTACCTACCTTCTCAGTCCCCTTCAGTCAGCTTGCAGGTCCAACCACAGCATTTTGATCTGCTGAGGATTGTTTATGACTTTCTAATAGCTATGGAAAAAATATTTATTCTAACAGGTATTGCTGCACTTCAAATACCAGATCACCATGTAATGTTGTTGGTTTGTGGTGTTGTTGGTTGCTTGTTGTTTTTGTCCTTTCAATCCATTCACGCCAGTCAAACTGATGTCAAAAGCAGCCTTCAAAATGGACACTCTTTATTCCCATCTTCCAAACAGACACTCTTTATTCCTGTCTTCTCTCTCTGTCTCTCTGGTCTCTCACACACACACTCCTATCATAGTATATATATGTTTCATAGCAACTAAGAACAGTTCAGTTTTCAACCGTGTTGCAGCAACACAATCACATTCATTCCATCCACTGACCATTCACTCATCCATTTGCCTGCAAACACATTCACATTCAACTAACCATTCACTCATACCACAGGCACATGCTATCATACCACTATATTACCAGACTTTAGTTTCACATTTCTGCTCTTTGTCTTAGCTTTCTAAAAGAACCCAGGAAATCACCATAAATAGTCTGCAGTCTCAGCAAATCACTCTCTACTATGGCATTCCATAGGGCTCTGTTCTGGGTCCTGAGCTTTTCCACCAAACCACTCTTTGACCTAGTAAGCAAGCACACAATCAATGGGCATGCTTTCACAGATGACAACTAACTCTACCAGATCAGTAGGGATCGTGCTCATTGCAAAACTGTGCATAAATATTGCTCCTTTAAAACAAAAAACAAACAAAAAACAAAAACAATTAAAATAAATTAGCTGTGAGCATTTTAGCCACATCACCCTTCACAAAATGGCTAAACACCAATTTAATATACACTAGTATATGTGAGAATTCAAGGGACTGAAATCTGCCACATCACACCTGTGTTCAAGAAAGGGGAAAGATACAAGCCTCAAAATTACTGGCCCATATCTCACTCACCAGCACCATCATAGGATCTGTGGAAGAACACCAGTTCATTTGACTGAAGCGTTCCAAAAAGGAAGCCAAGAAGATGTGCTAATCACGGGCTTCTCTAGAGCATTTGATAAAGTGAGACACAGCCTTCTCATACATGAACTCCAGCAATATGGCATATTTGAAAGAGTCAACAGATGGACTCAGTACCAGCTCCATGGTCATACCCTTAGGACAGAAATGGAGACAGAATACCCTGTGCCCATGTCACTGATGTCTGCAACAAAGCCAACAAGACCCTGGGCTTCCTCAGACCACCAATGAGAGGCTGAAAAATGCAGCATACAAGACATCCCTACAAGCTGTGCTGGAGTATGCCAATCCCATATGGGATCCCTTCACAGCCAACAACATCAAGGCACTGAAAAATGTTCAGAGGCATGCAGCAAGATGGGTGCAACAGGCCTAAGAAGATCAGTGTTTGTGGGCACCATGCGAGAACAACTGCACTGGCCAACACTAGAGCAGCTGAGGAAGCAACCACGCCTCACTACCTTCTACAAGTTCCACCATGGTCTCGCCCACATCAAGTCAAAACACTGCCCCTCATCAACCGATCGCCCTTGGAAAACAACCCAGAATACCCATCACCTCACCTATGACATTCCAACTCACCAGACAGCTTACAAACACAAGATTTTCTTTCCGAGGATCATCCTAGAGTGGACTAGCCTTCCTCAAGACCTCCACTGCACCCGCCCCTGGCTCACTAGAGTCTTTTTCTTCCTAAATCTTTAACAAGTATTAACAAAAAGTGGCTAATGAAGAATGGAGCTGCGCCGGTCAGGGTTCATCCCCAGGGACTGCTACAGTAGCTGGATTGGTCTGGCTAGATACTCCAAAGTAGCTAATACATTGCACACTTTCCACCTCCCAAGTAGCTAATGCATTGCACTTTCACCCTATCTAAAATTTTCTTTTTTTAACTTTCTCGTACCACTTTATTCTCAGAGCTGCCAAACCATCACTAGACTTAAGTGTAGCAAAATCAGATTTTAAGCATAGTAATTAGATTTTGAGTGCAGTATATTTCATATAGTATTTTATATATATATACATTCCCCTTTCACAATTAAATTTTGAGGAAACATGCACCAGAACAGTCATCTAGCATGACCAGCTGCAGAGAGAGCAATGTTGTGCACTACAAAAAAATTGTGAAAAGCATCTCTGCTCAAATTACATCCAAATGCTGTGAAGACGCCATCTCACAAGCCATAAAAATGGGAAATCTTCAGCATACTTCCTACCACTTTTCATTCACTGATGTGATGCTTTAAGTACATGTGTTGTTTGATGTACATTCCACCATGGGCAACAGAAACGTCTCAAGAAGCAGGCGCTGCACTTCACATGCTGGGTGCTCTATGATGAACATACAATGCACAGAAACCTTTCTGTATATATATATATATATCCTTCTCAGAAATTTTTGGTGTGCAGTTTTTTATGAGATTTATCACCTAGGAGCTCATTTTCAGCTTAGCGATTTGAAATGATTGAAAACGGAACTTGTCTTGCCAGGAAGTGACGCAAAAGAGCGGGAATTGAACTGAACACTACAATTGGTCAGCTGGTTTAAAACATGAACACCAATTGGCTGTGCATAACCAACCAACACCAGACACAAAAAAGGCACATGTGCAGCAGGTTGCTGGCATGTTTGATGTCCACATGCACACACAGGATTGAAAACAAACAATTTCTGTTTTTTGGGTGGTGTGTGATATGACCATGAGCGCAGCAGCGTAGTGCTGTGCCCTCAGGCGTAGTAAACTATGACCAAAATGTAGTGGTTGGCAGCTCTGTGTAACTGTAGGGTTCTGCAGACATTCCCCCCCCCCCTCCCCCCCCCCCAAGTGGCTGATGCCACCGCTGCTGTTTCTGACAACAGCAACAACACCACATCCATCAGCAGTGAAGTGGCCCCGCCCCATCAGCTGATGCCATCGCTGCTAGAACAACCATCATTTTCCAACAACAACGACAATACTGCGTCTGTCAGCAGTGAGGTGGCCCCATCAGCTGATAGAGACCTACTTTATACACCTACATAACTCCGCCTAGTCCTTCCAACTGCTTGTGAGAGTTTTTTTTTTTCTTTCTTTCTTTCTTTTTTCACCCTCTCCCTTACTGTTTTTTATAAGATAAGCATTGACTGCTTTCTTTTTCTTTTCCAGTACTTTACTAGTCATATAAATTGATCAGATGTTTTACTGCCTTATTTACTGGTTGTATGCTCATAATGTATAACTATGGGCATGCTCATAATGTATAAATGAGTGATGTATGCATCTGGCACTGTGAACACACTATGTTTTCTGTGGAAATGTTCACATATAAAATTTAACTCACTCATTCAAGCTTATGTACATAAATGATGCCTGTAATTTTATATTTATTCAGCAGTAGCTTAGCAAGGACTAGTTGTCAGATGGGTTTTTGACTGAACCTAACTACAATCCTTGTAATATAATGTTTTTCTGACTTCGAGTTCAAGTTCTCTCTCTGTTAGACACACACACACACACACACACACACACACACACACACACACACACACACACACACACACACACACACACACACACACACACACACACACACACACAGTGAGGCTGCCATTGCAATGACTGGTTATTTGAGACCTACTTTACATACCCAGAGAACTCTGCCCAGTCCTTCCAACTGCTTGTGAGTGCGACTATTTTTGTCTTTTTCTTTTTCCTCTCCCTTTCTGTTCTTTATAAGATAAGCATTGACTGCTTTTCTTTTCCAATACTGGTCATATGAATTGATCAGATGCTCCATTGCTTTATTTACTGGTTGTATGCTCATAATGTATGTAACTGAATGATGTATATACATGTGCATCTGGCACTGTGAACACACTGTGTTTTGTGTGGAAATTTTCATGTATAAAGTTTCATTCACTCATTCATGCCTATATGTATATAAATGATGCCTGTAATTTTAAATTTATTCTGCAGTAGCTTAGCAAGGATTAGTTGTTAGACAGGTTTTTGACTGGACCTGGACCACAGTCCTTGTAAATGGAGTTTTCAAGTTTGAATTAGAGTTCTCTCTCTCTCAGACAGAGAAACAGACAGAGAGACAGTGAGGTTTTCGAGTGATTGCCATTGCAATGCCTGGTCATTTGAGACCTATTTTATATTTTCATAGAACTCTACCCTGTCCTTCCAACTATTTACGAGAGTGACCCCCCCACCCCCCACTCCTTTACTGTTATTTACAAGATAAGCATTGACAGCTTGTTTTCTTTTCCAATACTAGTTATATGAATTGATCAGATGTTCTACTACCTTAGTTGCTGGTTGTATGCTCATAATGTATAACTGAATGATGTATGCATGTGTGCATCTGGTGCTGTGAACATGCTATGTTTTGTGTGGAAATTCTCATGTATAACGTTTCACTCACTCATTCATGCCTATATGTATATATATGACTATATAAATGATGCCTGTAATTTTATATTTACTCATCAGTAGCTTAGCAAGGACTAGTTGCTAGGATTTTGACTAAACTTAAACTACAATCCTGTAAAATAAAGTTTTCAAGTTCAAGTTCTCTCTCTCTCTCTCTCTCTCACACACACACACACTACAAGTGTATGCATTACTGGTGATGGGTTGGTACAATGAGAAGACAATGACAGATCATTGTGCAGAAGAAAAGAGAGGAGTTTCAGTTTTGACTTAAAGGAAGAGAGTCCAGACAAATGCTTGACAGAGAGGGGAAGATCACAGGTCCAATGTACTGAAAGGATCTCTCCCCCAGGGTCTTTCTGCCCATCCTAAGAGCACAGAAGATCTGAGTATGCGAGGTTGAGCGAAGAAAGTGAGAAGAACAGTTGAGGTGCAGCAACTCAGAGAGGTATGGAGGAGCTGTACCCATAACAATGTGCAAGCAGATGAGAGCTGTTTTGTATTGAATCCAGCTGCTGATTTGCAGCTAGTGAAGGCAGCACTCAGATCCAGAAGAGTCAGAATGGAGATAAAGCCAGAGTCTGAAGCAGTCAGGAGGTCATTGAAAACATAAACGGGAGCTGTCTCAGTACTATGTTTTTGGATGGTAAGCTGACTGGAAGGAGTGCCAAAGATTGCTTTGATCCAGATGACTAAGTTTGGACACAAAGGACCGATTTGAAACAGGCCTGAAGTTTTTAAGCACATTCGGGTCAAGAGAGGTCTTTTTCAAAAGTGGTTTGACTATGGCTGCTTTCATACAGGGAGGAAAAATGCCAGTTGACAAGGACTGGTTTACAATGGCAGTGAGCCTCTTGTCAGAATACTCAAACAGTAAGGACATTGGAATCAGGTCTAGAACACATGTTTTTAGGAAACATTTGTGTCATGAACTTCAACACAATTTCTTTAGTGACTCTCAAATCCACATAAGGGTGTACCAGAGAAATGACACTCCCCAAAACTGTCCAAAGGGGGATGAACAACCTGTCAACAGAATCATGGATTTGGCAAACCTTGTTTACAAAAAAGTCAGAAAAGACCTGTGGAAGTTGGGGTGTGATGTAATCTTGACTAATAGATTGTTGGTTAATTTATACAGTTCCTTGACAGTTGAGCTGGTGGGCACTTTAACACTGTAAAAGGTGGACTTTGCATTGATGACAAGATGACTAATTATATGTTTGATGGAGTTCATGATTTCTTAGGGAAGAAAGAAATTAGGACAAGGATGAAATTCCTGGCAGCAGGTGAAGCATGCATAGCTATATCCTGACCTACTCCAGGCTTTAAAGGGGCAACAACTGTCAAACCTGAGTGGGATACTGCAGACATAAAAATTAAGGTCCTCTCTTCTGAGATTAAGTGAAGGTGAATGAAGGCATACACATTGTTCTGTAATTGCAGACCAGAGCGCTCAGTGATCACATTTGAAAGAACACCATGGGATGGTGAAACAATAAAGCATGACCAGAGTACATACAGACATGATTGGTGCACATTCATATTCCATCCTGCCCAGCTTCACACACTGTCCACTCATACAAGCCACATAAAATCAACATACTGCAAGAGACAAGGGCAGACACACTCCAAGCACCGCTTTCCGGCACCTTCCTCCAAATTCTGCCAGGTTTAGTTACGCCACTGAAGGGGCACTCGTTATCTCCGCGCAGCTGTCCAGCGACGCGGCTAGCGCCCTCCAAACGGGTTCGGGTACTAATATGACTGTAGAAACAACCTATCGCCAAAGCACACACGTAAACATGAGACGCATCCACCCTGGGTAAAAAAAAGAAAGAGTTCCTTCTCAATTCAAACGATTGTGGTTTTATTTGTGCTGGTGTAAACTTTGCTGGCGGCTATAAATGACACGCCTTGATTTATCTCAGTTGTGTGTAACAAACTTACTACTGTCTGAGCACCAACAAAAAACTGCTCATTGGCTGACAGTTTTCTGGACCCTATGGCGTAACTAAATACAGCAGTGGTTGAAGGAAGGATGTCGTAAACCGGTGCTTGGAGTTTGAAGGGCAGACTGTGTTGCCACCAGTGCCACACACCCACAGAGATCTCTCTCACACACAACAGAAACATGCTGCTATTTCTTTAAAAACAACAACAAAAAACAGTCAACACCAAGTGACTGTTGAATATCATTCTGGAGTCTACTGATTTTAACTGGTAAATTACAAAACAATACTGGTTAAAGCAAACCTGTTAGTAATGGGATTTTAACATCCTGTCAACCACACAGGGTGACCTCAGGACAATCAAACTCTTGTCATAAGCAAATGCACATTTCTAAACTCTTCTCATATCCACAAAACCAATCTCTATGCAAACATAAAACAAACATGCACAAACATAAAACAAAAAAATTCAAAGAGTTACTCCCTTTAATAGTTAAACATGCTGGAACATGTTGGTATCATCGACCATTCTAATTAGTTATATACTGGTACCAGATTAAAGAAAAATATAAAAGAAAAGACTGCACAGAAGCAAATGCCAGCACCATATGGCTGCAAGCTGCACCTACCACCTACTATAACCAACTATCATCTCCTAGCTGCTCAGGAAGAGCCATACAAAAAAACAAAAAAAACAAAAATGTTGACAAAGTTCCTTGGGGGAAAAGACAGGAAAATGGACCTTTAACAAAAAAATGACCAAACCAAAAGTGTAAGCTGACTAGGCAGAAAAACAAGAGGGGGGAAAGGAAAGGGGAATCAAATGACAGCCCTGAGATTCCAAACAGAAGCAGAACATCAGACATCCCCAACCTCCCTTCAGAGAAGCAAACCTGGATCATCTAACTCAACACTGCATGACAAAACAGCAATATACCCCACCTCCACCACCCAAAATGGAGCACTGTCTAGGACATCATGTAAGTGATCATTTCTTGTTTGTCCAAGGGTTGCTCAGTTTTGTGGACACCACAGCAGAAAAGCAAAATTAATGTGACATACATACATACTACCTGTGAAACTGAGATGATTCAAAGCTGTCACTGAGAGGTCTGCCCAACACTGCCTGGTGGTTAGTGAGATCTGAATCCATGACCGTCTCTTTTTTTAGATTGGGCAAGGTAAAACCAACACCTGTCAAAAATCCAAACAGGCATCAACTTGTAACAATCAGAAAATAATTTTCTTCATGAGAAAATACACCACATGCATACTTAATAACTGTGTTCACACCTGCCTGCCTGCCTGCATGTGTGTCTGTGCTTAACTTCCTTAAGACAATATATGTTGCCAGTATCCAGCCTCAATGGACCATTCCCAGTGAGACAGATCATAACAGGTTACAAAATAATCAAGCATTGCCATTGGCTTTCCAATAGCTCAAAGAATTGAATATAAGTTTCTTCTATTTGCTATAACCTAGTCCGAAACACTGCCCCACCTTAATTGTCTGATCTGCTCCACCTGTACATCCCATCTTGTTCATTGCATTCAATCCTCTACTGACACCTGCACTTTCAGATTCCCACACAAAAGAAAAACTCCTAAAGGGCAATGCACTTTTTCCCATCTGGGCCCTCTTACATGGAACAAACTCTCTATACCAACAAAATCCCAGTTCAAAACCAGACTATTCCTCTCAGCCCATGGACCAAACCCCTAAGTTCTTTCTTTCTGCTGCCAATCATACCCCCCCCCCCCCCCCTTCTGTTAACTAGCCTGTATCAGTGCATGCTGTGTGTGTGCGTGCATGTGTGAGTGCATGTGTGCGTGTGTGTGCCCATGGTGACAATGAATAGATGTATAATTTTCTTAATGTTGTAGCATATTGTCATGTAGCTAATGTCACTATTCTTGCTTTTGTACACACAAAATTAAAATTCTTATGTGTTCATATTTATTTGGGAGGGTGAACATTGCTTGTCTACACATATATATGTGTCATTCTCCTGAAAACTGGACCAAAGAGGGTGCTGCTTTCCTGATGAAATAAAAAATAAACTAAAACATGAAACTTTTTAAACTACTGCTATATTTCTGATGTAATGTGTTTGGAGAAATAAGGCAAATGCCACAGTGGGTAAATGCTTCATTATTTCTTGTGCTGTGAGCCTTTTTTTGGTAAGAAATCGTGACATTTTCATGGCCGCCATTTGTGACATGGCTATCGGAAGGTTAGCTGATCGCAGATATTTCCTTGGAATCATTCATGACTGAATAAAAACAGGTTTCATGAGAAAGAAGGAGGCCAGTTCTTACATACAAATGGTATTTATTGTGTGTTGTTTGCTATTAACAGCTCTAAACAAAGGAAAGATAATCAATGTCTTGCACGTTACCAATGATGTCTTCTGAGTGTGTATCACAATATTGTGACTTGTTCACAACAGAAACAAAAGAGCTTTTTTTCCCCCTTTTTTTTCAGCAGTGTAATGGTAGATAACCACATTTCACCTGATTGTTCATGCTTGTTTGATGACATGAGAGTTGATACTAAATAAATTATACAGTCATTTCTTCTGGGGTGGTTGATGTGGTGTCTTACAATGGTGTAATGTGCGAGCACACAAAATAATAATTTCTGCTTGTACCATCAACTTTCGACCTACTCTAACATACCAGTCCACATCAGCTGACTTCCAGCAGCAATGTTTGACCTCTTTTTGTGCTGTTTGTGGTGCATTAATTTACTAGAAAAGGGAAAGCACTGTGGTGTCTTCAGGGGTGAGGGATGTAATGCTCATGACACATATTTATTCCCGCTCAGCTGAGTGTTTGTTTGCAACTTTTTGTAACCAAACTTGGTATTATTGTGCACCACCATGAGCCAGAAAGTCATGCGAAAAAATGGGATTCTATCTTCAAGGTCAAGGTCACAGTGTGGGCTTATATAATCAAAATATGACAGTTTCTACTATATCTTTTATTAGTTCTAAACCAGTGAGTCTTTTGCAACCAAACTCAGTTTGAGTGTAGATCATCATAAACAAAGAAGTGTCCAGTAAAAATGTTGGATTGCTGTGTTCAAGGTCAGTGTCACAGCCAAGGTTAAAAGTTTCAGTTATTGTTAGTTTAGATGATATCTTATGCATCACTGAACCATTTGTAACCAAACCCAGTATGTTGAGACATTATTATAAGCCAGAGCGTCATCTGAGAAAAATGGGTTTCTATCTTCAAGGTCAAGGTCACAGTAAGGTCAAGGTCACAGTAACAGAATTTTGATTCATACAATCAAATATGACTATTTCTATTATGTGTTCTGAACTGCTGATTTTTGGGGGCGACCAACTTATTTTGATAGTGCATGTTCATAAGCTGGAGTGTCTTGTGAAAAGGTTGCTTTGCTGTATTCAAGGTCAAGGTCACAGTGAAGGTTCTAAACTTCAGTGAAAATTTACCCCGACAATATCTCTGATCAGTCAAATTTAGTATGGTGATGCATCATCATCAGCCAGAATATCACTCAGAAATATCATTTTGCTATGTTCAATGTCAAAGCCACAATTGTTTCTACTAGATCTTCAGAAATACTGAAACTTTTGCAAACCAAATTAGTTTGATGGTACATCATCACAAGACAGGCTAAGACACTGTGAAAAGATTTTCTTGCTTTTACACAGGGCATGAGACAGAGAATATGGCTTGGGGGACTGTGGACTAGATTGCTGCCACTCTTGGCTATCCCGATAGCTAAAGCAGGGGTCAATATCGGTTCCAATAAAGAAAATGTCAAAAGAACATTGCTTTTGTAATGAATATACTTGTTTATTAAGTTTTTTGGTCAATGGTTCAAGTGTGTTATTCTTATATCCTTTTGTACTTGTGAAGATGTCCACATAACATGTGAGACAAACTACTAATTAAGTGTGATTGGTTATTAACTTTAGAAAGCAAGAAACAAATATCCCTCTGACATGTATATTTATATATGGTTCAGACCAAGTTAGTGCAATGCATCCTCCACCCCCACCCCCCCACCCCACCCCTCCAAATTACTCGGGGGAGCGGGAGGGAAGAAAGAAAAAAAACAGAAAAAAACTAAGGAAAATAAATGTGTAATCTATTTCATGCATGTCTGCACTTTGAAGAAGATATTTTAAACCAAAATTGTTAGAGACAGGACAATGGGTTTTTTTAATGTCAGAAGTGACAGATGTTCCTTTATTAATTAGGAAATATTGTATAAGAAAAAAAAGAAAGGAAAAAAAAAGAAAAAAAGGCAAGAGTCAAACTGGCGAATGAGCTGACTCTATTCATGCATTTCTGGTGTCTTCTGTAACACATGAGACACTGACCTATGACGTAACATAATGCACAATTAACCAAGTTCCTGTCACCCTGTCAATTTATGTCTTATATTTATGTACACAAGAGATGTCAAGCTTTTATTTTCAAATAATAATATAAAAAAATTAACACTTTGAATTTTTACCCTCTATGTCACAGTTTTGACCAGTTTTCAGGAGAATGACCTATATACACAAATATATATATACACACTAAATAATGCTTGATCATACCCATGCACACACACACACACACACACACACACACACACACACACACACACACACACACACACACACACACACACACAAAGCACAGGATGCATTGTGTACTCATGTAAACTAAATCTTGCTTTACATATTAATTTTTCACCTGTATGTTGATAAACTTTTGAAAATACAGTGGCATCTTTAGCCACTCAAAAATGCATGGCTTGCATTTCTTACAGAATTAAATTAAATGCTCCTTTTTCATTTCTCATATTACACAAAACATGTAAGCAAAAAAACAACTAACTTACTAAGTTCCAGTTACATGAACAAGTCTGTTATGAACCCAAACATTGTGAAGCAGTCCCGAACACTGTTTTACTTGTGGAATAGTATACTTACAGAAACATTAAAAAACATAAGACAGAGATAGATACATATTTCTATGACAACATTCAAATGAATGCTAGTTTGCAAAGAGTTAAATAACTCTACCATCAAATGCTAACCAGCCTTCGTTTCCAGCTCAGCATGTTTTAGGTTCATTGCACAATGTATACAACTGACAACAAATGAACCAGACATCTGCCAGAACATGAAAATGGGTGAAGTCATCCTCATCCCATACAAACATACAGACATGCACCCAATTACAAAAAAATCAATGAATCATTAAACTTATAAATGTGTAGTTTGTAATTTGTCAGTTGTACTAAATATGATGTTAAAAACTACCTTGAACAGCAAAATGTTCATGTTGCAAAAATTCAGTCTCTCTTTCCTGTTATGATTAGTCATAAATGAACTTGCCTTTGTTATTTATGGGGGTAGACATTAGCCCCCTCCACCCCCTCAGTATGTCTGAGACCGATTGCAGCATTTTGGCTTAAGAAAAGGTTGTTCCCTTTCACGTAAATATGTGCAAATATAATCAGTACAAGGGAATTTTCAATTTCACATTATAATCTGCAGCTTTGTGGTTTGTCACTTTGTCAGACAAGTTAAAGTAAGCATGCTGTCAGAAACTGGGCAGTGTGAAAGTACCAGAATACATCATAGAATACATCACATTACAGTACCAGAATACATTTCATTATGTTATCACTATGGATTGACTTGAGGTCAAATTGGGCAGGATGAAACATTTTGTTCATTCCTCTGGTTGCATTTGCACTGGTTGACACGAGAAGCCTAATATGTCCTTCTTGGCATATTTGAGTAAGTTGTAATTTTTACTTTGCATTCAGATCTATAATTCAGGTGTGTACATTTCATAAAACTGTATCTACATGTTGACCATGCTGACTGTATCAAAGGGGTAAAAAGTTCCCAACCAAATGGAAGCCTTGTGCTCACTCACACTGAAGAATTCTGCTGAGGCCCTTTTTGGCTACAAGGCAATAGCTCAGCACTGGGTATTCATTTTCAGTTTACTGCACAGTGTTTCTGAACTATGCCCCATGTACATCATCAAATGACTGCTGAATTTAGGTGTTTGGATACAAAATATATATATATTTTTCCATTGTGTTCATGCATGATCAGAGATTTTCTGAAAAGGCAGAAGACAGTTCACAATACAACTTTCTGAAAAAGAAAAATACTTCAAAGTATTCAAAAATACTTCAAGGTTTTGACTCATGTTTATTAAATAAGGCAGCTTTGAACAATTTCAGAATGCCACTAAGAAAAATGTCCATTCAGAAAAGCCAACAACATGCTTTTTTTCTAGCTTCAACCTACCTGCGTGGTTGAGTGCTTCTCGGATGCCACAAGTGCTTGGAGTGAGGCAGGCAGTGTGTTGAAGGTATCCTCCAACTCCCTGGCCACGAAACAGTACAGTGAACTGGTGGCAACACAGGTAGAAGTATGGACACAGTCCAATCATCAGTTGCTGGTACAAGGAGGTGAAACTTTCTACCCTGTTAAAAGCAAAAGAAAAGTTTGTAGGCATAAATATTTACTTATGATTAAAAGCATCAGAAAATATTTTTTCTTGGAATGGTAAACATGTCTGAGAGCCAAAAGAATCGCTCATAGTTCCCTGGTAAATACAGAACTGTCATCAGAAATTTGAAACAGAATGAGGCGCTTGTGCAGACTCAACAAACAATGGAGTTAATTAGCACTCGAAATACACAAGTGCAACAACAAAGACCAAGTCACCTATGGTAACTCTAACCTGGCACGCGTGTAAATACAAGGTACGTAAACTCCACCAGAGGTACATCCTCAATCAGAGGTACATCATTCTGAGGATGTACTTGTGGTGGAGTTTATGTACCATGTATTTACATGCATGCCAGTTGAGAGTTACCACAGGTGACTCAGATCTTTGTTGTTGTACTTGTATTATGCATTTTGAGTGCTAATTAACTCCCTTGTCTGTTGTCATCAGAAAGCCACCAAGTGTATGGTTTGGTGGAGGGTGCAGCCAAGGAAGAAACATTTAAGCTACACATAAATTTTCAGCCAACAACAGTTTGAAACACAAAGTAGATTCTTTTCAACCAAAAGCAAATCAAAAACAGTGATTGAAATATCAGCATTAACAGATGATTTGAAAAAATGACACCCAGCATTCGTGCGGCCTGCTTTAGAGCACAAGATACTGGAACCAGTGAAGGAACCCTATGGCAACAGGGTGCAAGCTATGTCATTTGGTTCCATACACAGTGTGATGTTAAAGTAGAAAGATTTCATATGTCATTGTTGTAGACACTGCATTGTTTTGTCAAAAAGCAGGCAAGGGCTCGGGTAGGTGCTCTCTCTCTCTCTCTCTCTGTGATGTGTGTGTGTGTGTGTGTGTGCGTGCATAAGTTGTTGATCACTTTTATATAGCACTATTCTTCACTCTTGAGCATTCACCATGCTTGCATGCAATTCTACATGAGTAAATTGCTTCTTTTTCATAGTTTTTTCTTCTTCATTTTTTCCAAATTTTATATATCCACCAAAGTGGTGTACTTACAGCACTGGCATGGCTGGTGTTTAGCTGTAACCTGCCACCTGCACTTTTCGCAGACTGACCAGGATCTTTTACATGCCACTGCAGTAACACAGGGGTAGAACGGATACCAAAATAAGAGTCAGCACAGAAAGTTGACCATGGAGAAGAAAATTTGCCCACCACTCCTGCAGGGGTCTGAACCCACAACTTTCTGATCATGAGTCCAGCACTCTAACCAGTGAGTGAATGCATGTGCATGTGTGTGTGTGCATATGTTATGTTGTGTTATTAACTTGTTTTTAGACATAATTGTAATTTGTTTAAACGCTTCTTTTCATGAATACAAAACGAGGATGAAGTGCCCATACTTTATGGAAAATATAACATAAGGGTGCTTCTCAGAGATATACACTGTACCCAATTATATAACACAGAGCTTCAGAAATAAACTTTGCTCTAAATGTGCATCCTTTGGTGGCTTAACAGTTAGGTCACTGTGGACATATCCCGCAGAAAAAACCCCATATATCTTCTTCTTTTTTTCTCCTTTCTTTTTTAATAAGCATATGACACATGTTACTGGTACCCATTTGAGTAGAAACATGGAAGCCAAATTGGCAAATAGTGTTCATAAAGCATAAAAAGTAATAAAGCAGGATAAAAACAAGATTGGTTTATCTCGTTCATCATGTTTTCTTGTATCTTCAAAGGGGGATCTTCCATCTTTTCAGATTTTTTCCATTGGTAGCTGCATCAACAAACAAAATCATGATAAATGACTTATAAACATTTTTGCACTGTAAAATGGGGAGACAAATCATAAACCTGACAGGGCTTATTCTATTCTAGAACTGCAAGTTAGCAAAGTGCCTCTGCATTTTTGATGTCAATGGTTTGATGTAGAGCATGTGTAACACAAAATGTGCTACAGTTGAAACATGGAAGCGAAGTCCTAAAAGCATCATGTGAAACATCTCTGCTGTGTAAAATGAAGGTACAAAATCATAAGTGGAATGGGCTTATTCCATCTCAGAGTTAAAGCTTCAAGTTAGCAATGTGACAGTGCATATTTTTGTCAAGCATGCATTATGGAAAATGTGTTACAGTTGAAATGTGGAAACAACTCCTCAAAACAATACATAAAACACTTCTGCTGTTTAAAATGAAGGGACACTCATGAATCAGAGCTTCAGGTTAACTATGTGCCTATGCATTTTTGATTTCAGTGTCAACAAAGAATTTAATGAAAAATATATTAGAGTACAATTTTGGATTACTTGGGATGTAGTAATGTTATTATAGCTTATTTTTACCGCACACAATTTAAGTATTGCTGATATATATTTTAAAGAACATACAATATAATTTTGAAAAATTTGGGGAAGAAACTTAGCAAAAAATACTAAATTCAAAACATTTTTGTAGTATAAAGAAATCAAATAAAAGTGGTTTCAAACAAAGCTCTGTTCTAAAATTCTTATGACAAACCTGATTCTGAAAAATATGGGGGTGATTGAGAACATATGCAATTTTTATTTGACAAAAAACATACACCATTTTTCACTTTATGAACCAGTGTGAATGCACTCAGTCTTTCTGGGTGGTTAATCCCACACTCATTATCTTTGGACACAACAGAAAAACTAAATGAAGGTTTTGACTTATTTTTTGAGCATGCAAAATGTTTTGTTTATAAATGGAGACTGAACAACCTTAAGGCACACTGAAAGCCTTTATAAATAATGTGACACATATTTATGAAGTTGATGAGCATGTACATTCAATGGAAATAACATATGGTAAGTTCACAAAGAAATGAACATCATATAATCAGTTAGGGTTGGTAGCTTAAATACAAATATTTTGCTGTACAAGTGGAACTTTATTATGTTGTTTTGCTCAAAACCATCTATGTGCAAACACATAAATACTTCACTTCCTTTGTGTCCATGCTACGGTGATATAATATGAATTGTAACAACACTGCCTGAATAAAACACAAGAAAAAAAAAAATCAGTTGAATTTGCACATGGTTTTGATATTCTGAGAACAGCTAAAACAAGGAGTGATAGTTTCCATATTGCAACCGTTCCAGACTGCAGCAGTTTATTTTCTACTTCTGTATTGCTTTAGTCTTGTTTCAGTTGCAGATCACATCAGTGTGTACTTTTCCTGTTTGTCTACTTTTAAAATTGACAGACTATAATATAAACAGCCATGACTGTCCATTTTCATTACAAAAAGTCTGAACATGGAGCAATATGAGGTCAACTGACCAAAAACATTTCCAAACAGGATCAAATGTGACAATAGCCTTCACTTGATTTTCATACAGTGATATGTAAAAAAAGAAGTTGGTTTGTGTGGAAATTAATGTTCACCTTGGAAGCTGCTGAGCAATAATAGTTATTTAGTTAGTTGGTGCAATAAGCCCAGTCAACCACCAAACATCAATACAAACTCAGAACCTAATAGTTGCAATATGCATCAGCCTAATTGTGATAATGATGAAGCAGAGCTTTATGTCCTCGGATGTTGGTTGACATATTAGGGATAAATTGTGACCAATGCCAAAGCACAGTTTAATGTTGCTTTATATCCACAGAAACCAAAAGGCTCATTATGACAGAAAGCTCATAATCTGATTCTTCTTTAACAACAGATACAAATCTACAGTACAAATCTATAACAGTGAAATACCAGAATTATCAGAAGAGCAACAAGTATCACTTGAAGGAGAAATAACACTTGAAGAGGCAGGAACTGCCTTGAAAAATATGAAAAATGGGAAAAGTCCAGGAACTGGCAGCTTTGGTGCACATTAAAAAAAAATGCTTTTGGAGGCAAATTGGAGATTTTGTTGTTAGAGCTTTGAATGAATCATTTAGAGATGGAGAGTTGTCTGCAACACAGAAGCAGGGAATAATTACATGCATCCCAAAGGGAGATAAGAACAAAGATTGTAAAAAAAATTAGAGGCCAATTTCTCTTCTAAATGTTGTGTATAAGATAGGATCTTCTTGCATTGCTAACAGAATCAAAACAGTTATACCACTATTGATAAATGAGGACCAATCTGGATTTATTCTGTGACCTAATAAATTACCTGAATTCGAAAAACCTCCCTGGTATGCTTTTGTGTTTGGACTTTGAAAAAGCATTTGATTCACTGGACTGGAAATTTATGACTAAGGCTTTGAAAGCATTTGGATTTGGTGAAGATATATGAAGATAGATAGCCACTTTTTTATAAAAAGATTAACTCGACAGTGATAGTAAACAATCAACCTTCATCGTGGTTCTCTACTGAACACGGATGTAGGCAGGGCGATCCAGTCTCACCTTACTTGTTTGTATTATACGTGGAAATATTAGCAACAATGATAAGAGAAAATGATGACATTAAAGGAATATGTATAAATGAGGTAGAACATAAAATTTAGCAATTTGCTGATGATGCACAATTGATGAATAATGGTGATAAAATGTCATTTGAAA
The DNA here is from genome assembly GCA_963584105.1 of Alviniconcha strummeri. NCBI lineage: Eukaryota > Metazoa > Mollusca > Gastropoda > Provannidae > Alviniconcha > Alviniconcha strummeri. The sequence continues at coordinate 15,301,632 of OY757544.1, forward strand.
AACCATTAGATACAATCGAAAAGTACGGCAAACTATCTGGTTTGTTTTTGAATACAGATAAAACACAGGCGATCTGGCTTGGAAACAAAAGATGGTCACAAATTAAATATATGCCACACTTGAAAATAGTTTGGAATCCTAGTCAATTCAAAATATTAGGGGTGTGGTTTACACAAGATCTGAAAGATTGTGAAAAAAATTAATTATAATGAATTTTTTTTGAAGTGAAAGCATTGTTCAACATCTGGTCAAAAAGACTTATTATCCCACTTGGAAGAGTTGCTATTTTGAAATCTCTGATACTGTCTAAACTTGTACATCTTTGGATTCTACTGCCAGACCCACCAGATGACTGTGAATAATCTGCAGAAAATGTGTTTTAAATTTATCTGGAATAACAAACAAGACAAAATAAGTCGCAAAACTGCCATAAAGAGCATAAAGAGTGGAGGCTTCGGAGTACCAGATATAAGGAAATCTATTTCAGCCCTGAAGATTATGTGGATAAGAAAACTGAAACAGACAAAGCACAAATGGAAAAACATAGCATTAGTAACTTATCCTTTTATTATAGGTTTAGAACAATGTGGTCCAAATTTGTATAGCCAAAAGGCAAAAAGTAATATATTTTGGGAACATGTTTTTTAAGGCTTATAGACTGCTTTATTGCAGAATTGAACCCCAAAATACTAGTGAGCTTCTTGCTGAACCGGTGGTACATAATGACTGAACTAAAATAGGAAACAAAGTTATTTCGTACAATGGATAGAGAAGGGTGTCTACAATCTCGCTAATTTTGTTGGAAACACCGGAAAGCTGTTAACATTTAGAAATAAGTATGGCATTTACATGTGTGAGCAAGTGCTCTTTGTACGTTTTACAATAATCCCGCCCCGCTTAACGGATCAATGCAATTTCATTACTGTACTTTAGTAACCCGGGAACCGGAGCAGACGACGCTTTTGTTTTGAAGCGCGGCGTGTGGCGTAACGCCACATGGCCTTCACACAGCCGACCGGCGATAGCCGCCAGTGCGCGCCTTTTTCAAATCTGTTTTTCTCCCTTAACATTTTGACCGCTTGGTTGTTTACCTACTCTTTGTCTATCTAGTCCTTTTTATGCACTAAGCTATGTATAATATAATTTGGCATCTTAGAATGTTTATTTATCGTTTATTCAGACACCGGATCGAGCTTAATTAGTAGCCGATGCCTCTCTGGGTCCATTCTTTTATAGCCGTCGTCTGCATGGCGCGCTTTGTTTAGTACTAGTAAATGGTAGTGAAATGTTGTTTTGATTCGATTAAAGTAATTCTGTGTCGATCAATGCGTTGTCGTATAGTATTTTGCTTAGCTGACTTCATGTTTAGTGTTTATTTTGGGCTGAAATTAACTTATTAAGTATTGTGTACTGTAGAAGCTAAGTTGTATTCATAGACTACTTAATCTCACTATCAGCGCTGCTGCGACTAAGGTTACGCGCCCCAGGCGAAAGTTCGCACCGAATGTTTTAATGCTAGTCTTTGAGTTTGTCTTGCTTCTCTTACAGAGTGTTGTATTGTAATTGTTATGTACCATTTTAACCGTGGGAGCGTGCTCTTTATTCCGATGTAAGTTTTAGTGACGTTTATATTTTGTACATTGTGTTAGTTGTGATTTAGTTGTACGAATCTGTATATAGACAGGCGCAAGCCACGCTTCCCACTCTTGTTGTAAATAAAATAAGTCATGTGTGTAAATTTTGTTTATACGGTTTAAAAGAGTGTAACTGTAGCTTTTATTTGATGTTTTTGATGTTTTAATTAGTTTAGTTATTGTAGAGGAAAGTGTATTTGTGCGGGCCAGGGAAACACAATTGTCAGCCATTTTGTGGTCCAGAGGGGCGATTTTACTGTAGCGATAGCGTGTGTTCCCTGTGGCCCGCGCCGTTCTCTTATCTATGTGTGAGCGTGATGATTTTGTGGGTGTGCTGAAAACTGTCTGCGGCTGAACAAGTAAAAACTGATTGCTGCCAAAAGCCTGCTGTGGTCTCCACTTTATTGACTCCGCTGCCTGTGTCTTGTCCTTTGACCACTCCGCACCATTACACATGGATTCTGTAACTTATTCAGGCCTGATATTATCACTAAAAAAATACATTCACAAAACCACAAAAATTCAAGTTGATGACAGTAGCCCATCAAATACAACTGTAGCCTTGAGGACAATATATTCCATAACAAAAGGTACAAAAGCTTACTATAGCATCTTGAATGATAGTGATTGTAACCCAAATTGTTGTGCAAAATGGACAAAAAAGTCATATATATTGTAATGTGTGTTGGAAGTCTTGCTTTTTAAAAATACATAAAATTGATGACATTAAATTAAAGTGGTTGCAAATCAGAATTGTCCATCGGGTAATTGCAACAAATGTTGTACTGAAAAAAATGGGTATTATAAACTGTGAACAATGTACGTTCTGTGATGAAAAGGATTCTATTGAACATTTCTTGTGGCAGTGCTACTTTACCAGACGCTTTTAGCAATTATTAGAGAATCTTATCAGCACAAGTTCTGAAACTGCCTGTAGCATTAAGATTATAGAAAATCTTGTATTGTCTGGAATAGACAGCACAGCTATTACTGACAAAATATTTGACCTCATTATTCTGTTGGCAAAGCAGTACCTTTATCGATGTAAATTTGAGCAATCTGTACCAGTGGTCTCTGTGTTCAGAAAACAACTTAAGCTAAGACACAAGTTAGAAGAATATAACTCAAAAATCACATTTCAAGAAAATGCCTTTAACGCACAATGGCATTGTTATAGACCTCTTTTGCTGGAAGACTAATGATTTACTTGAACTGATTAATTGTTACTGCTTGGATGCTATGTTGTTGTTTTTTGTTGTTGTAAATAGCTGGATAGTTGTGTCATTCAACCTTCTTTGTTTTTTTTGGGGGGGGGTTAGGAGTGAGGGGTGTATTTGCTTTTGGGTTTGATTTTTTATTTATTTTATTTTTGGCGTTTATTTGTGCATGCACGCATGTGTGTATGTTTGTTTCTGTGTGTGTTTGTGTGTGCGATGCCTTGTAGCTGTCTTTGAGTGAGTAACTGTGACTTATGGTGCGTTTGTTATTTTGAAGCAAACTGAATTTAAAAAAAATAAAAAAAATATACAGTACTTGGGACTACTTCCATGCAAAGAAAAGCCTACAAGGCATACAAAAATCTTGTGCCTCCATCTTAAACAGCTTTTTATCTGTTCCAACACTCATGCCACATCTCGATTCATAACTCTGCCCAAACCTAGAACAGACCTTTTTAAAACTAGCTTCTCATTTTCAGGTGCATCCCTATGGAATACTGTCCCAACTCAAATAAAGTCATGCAATTCACTAGCTTCAAAACACAGCTCCACAAATGATTCAGAAGCAGTTTGTTGTAAATAACCACACACACACACAAAATAAATTTCTTGGTTTCTCATGTGTATATACATGAATCTCCCAGTGTTATTATGAATTGATTTATTACCATTTTGTATTATTCATAATTATTGATTGACATTGATTTTTCTCCCATGATCATATGTCTATACATATATATATGTGTTTAAATGTTTGTAACAGTTTCAAGGACAGGTTGCCCAACAGGCATTCGTGCCTAAACCTTTATCCCTACATAATTAAAGTTCAATCAATCAATCAGTCTCTCTCTCTCTGCGCCCCCCCCCCCCCCCCACCCCCATCTGCTCACCTTTCTCTGTCATTCTTCTGTTCCATTTCAGTTTTATGTCACATAATATTCATTACAGCATACCTATTACACATCATTGTCATGCCAACAATCTTCCAAGCACTGAACAAATTATCAACAGCTTAACCAAAAAAGGATACGTTTTTCTCTCATTTTTCGTTTTTAACCATTTATCTGTTAAGTGTCATTTTGTGGTTTCACAAAGGGGATTTCACTGAAAATGTGCATATTGTGTGTCCGTGTCATAATAAGTAAATGTTCTTTGGAACCATTTTTGTGTGTTTGGATTTCATTTTATGCATTTATTATAGTAATAATAATAATAATGAATACTTAGAGCACCTAACCCACACAGGCCCTAAGCGCTTACACGTTCTTTACAAATACAGTCAAAATTCAATGCATACAACATAAATGCACACACACACACACACGCATGCACACACACACATATGCACGCACGCGTGCACACACACACACACACACAAACACACCAGTCGCATATCAGGGCAATGAGACTGAAGAAAAGGTTTTTAAAAAAGAGAAAGGTTTTCAAGGAAGATTTAAACAAGCTGACAGAGGCAGAATGGTGGGTAGAAACAGGGAGTTGGTTCCAGATAACCGGAGCCTGGTAAGAGAAAGAGCGCCAACCACAGGACTTTGTTCGGAAGGATGGTATTCTGAACACTCGGGTGTCTGTAGAAAAGCGGAGCTGCCAGGAGGGAGTGTAAAGGTGAAGTAGTTCTAAAAGTGAGTCTTGCACCATTGTTCTGTACTTTTTAGAGTTTAGAAAGATATTTAGGACAGCCAGCCAAAAGTGAGTTGCAGTAACTTAGTCTTGAAAGAACAAACGCACACAACAGTTTTTTTGGTGACATCTTCAGACAGATAGTGGCATATTGCACTAATCCAACAAAGTTCAAGATAGCAGATATGACAAACGGAGGAGTTTGTTGTTGGAAAGAGAGAGAGTAGGATCAAGACAGACACATAGGTTGCGAACTGTATTGGCAAATTTCATGTCAGAACCCTCCAGATTTATAGACTGTGGAACAGTCAGAGTTGTCTTTGTAGCAATAAGAATCATTTCCGTTTTATCATTGTTTAACTGCAGTTGATTATTTGTCATCCATGCTTTTACATCAGAGATACAAGACTGAGTTGAATGAATAATTTCAGAAAGTTGAGTAATGTTGCCAGAGAAACTATGAAGTGAAAGAGAGTGATAGGACACAATTTCAGAAGTAGGATGGGTGTAAAGGACAAAGAGAACAGGACCAAGCACTGACCCCTGTTGGACACCAAAGTTTAAGGCCATAGGAGCAGAGGAAGCACCATTGACAGATATAACCTTAGTTCGATCAGAGAGATATGACTGGAACCAAGACAAAGCAGTGCCAGAAATGCCAAAAGTATGATGAAGTCTGGAGAGTAGAATGGAGTGGTCGATAGTGTCATTATGAATCATTAATTTGTTAAGTTCTTTTGTATTGTTTGCGTTGTGCTCCATGTATTGTAAGAGACAACTTTGTTGCTCATGCGGCCATGCTCTGTGCAGAACACATTAATTTGATGGTTTCTCGTTGCGGAAAGATGCCTGGGAGGGTCCAGGCCAGGAAAATTAAAATTGGGCAATTTTGGGGAGTTGTGTTCCACGTAGCAGACAAGCATGTCACCAAGGTAGTGGTGCTCCAAGCAGGAGACATTAACTTGGTTTCCCATTGCAGAGACAGTTTGGAGGGCTCAAGTGGGGAATATTCAGCAGGCAAGGTGAAACAGTAGCATGATTGCCTTTACTTACTGTTTATTCCGAATCTGCTTCTGGTATGCCACCCAAGTGGAGAAAGTGGAGAGTGGTGGCCTGAGCCCGACACCAGCTTCAGCGTCTACCAGCAAGCAAGAAAAGACCTTGTCAGCACCATCACAATGAAGCCTGAAAGTGATGGAAGCCACTGAGGGATGGCACAAATCTCCAAACTGGTGGCAGGCCAAAAGGAGGATCAGCCACTCTTGGCCTAGGTGGGAGAGCTGCAGTGTGGTGGCCACTCTATCAGGTATGGTCACACAGCCAGGCCAGTCAAAATTCACTAGCACCTCTATCCCAATAAGCTGTGTCAAGACAAGCTCAAGTATTAGGTGTGGGCGGGGGAATTTTTTACTCACGGAAGAATTTCCCCCTGCAGCCTCCAATGCATTGGTAAGTAACCTGATGCTTTACGGCCACCGACACATCTGACTATAGGCTGCAGGTGCAGTCAAAATTGTTCCCCACTACAGGGCTGCAGCCTTGTCCACTGTCCAATGGGTAAAGCCTGGAAGAGGTACACAGCAATGGCCACCAGGAAAAACTCTGCACTGTACTGGGGGTGGCCCATCACTTCGAACTGGTGACGGGGTCTGGCTGAAAAGAAAAGCTGGAAGCTTCTGGTGATGCAGTGGGGCACGACACACCTTGAACTCTACATGAAAGCAATACTGAACACCGTTGGGGAGAGATCATCAACCAGTACTTTCCAAAATCAGCCAAACAGGGCACCTGCACTCAAGATCATGCCTCTGTGTGGGATCTGCCATAGGTACCACACCAAAGGGTTTCAGCACAAGTGTACACTTGCTTTGGGCTGCATCCATTCATACACTGCAGCCTTCTGACCACCCTGCCCTTCAAGGTCCTGCCCAGCTACACTGGTCACACCAAGGACTCAAGAAGCAGACCTGGCAATTCCTTTCACCCGCTACCCCCCACCCATGCTAGGCTCAAGAGCAAGAAGGGGCACAGGGAATACAGGAAGCAACCCCCCTACTCCTATCAAAGCAGAACGGATGGGTTGGCAGCTGACATGATATTCACATAAAACATTGCTGATAGCAAGCTTTTTCTTCGGCTTTGATGTAGGTTACATTGGATCGTATCCTCATAGCAGGCCCCACAACCTAAAATCTGCGCTTGAACCATCACACATTGTCCAACAAAAATTGTCAGCAGAACTGGCTAAAGGGCACACTGCAGGGCCATTTACAACACAACCTTTTCCACACATGCAGCCGTCACTGTTGGGCCTAGTAGAAAAGAAGGTACCAGGTACCTTCAGGATGATACACCATCTTTCATATCAGATTATCCTGAAGACCAATCAGTGAACAATGATATCCCTGATGCTGGGGCTTCTGTTCATTATCAAGCAATAGATGACACAATCTGACACATCTGAAAATTGGGGCGAGGCAGCTTCATGGGCAAGACAGACGTTGGAGAGGCCTTCTGTATCATTCATTCCCTTCGCACATTCAGACGTGTCTTTTGGGGCTTACCTGGGACAAGTGCTAATTTGACAGGTGCCTGCCAAAGGGCTGCAGCACTAGCTGTCAGATCTTCAAGTCCTTTAGCTATGTTTAGCACCAGGTGGAAGAAACAGAATTGGGTATTTCACACATAGTGCATGTCCTCAAAGACTTCCTCAGCCTCATCTATTCACATGCAGTCTGCGACAACAAACTTGAATGATTCATAACTCCTTGTGATGACACTGAAGTGCCCCTGGCACCAGAGAAGACTTTCAAACCCAGCACAGTAATGATTTTTCTGAGGTATGAACTAGACACAAGCTGAGTGAAGGTGCAGCTCCCAGTGGACAAGCTTACAACATGCAATGACCTCATACAGTCAGATTTACCAAGACCCCTATGAGATTTGCAGTACACTGTTGGCACCCTCAGATTTGCATGCACAGTGGTTCACCCTGGTAGGGCTTTCCTCAAATGGCTCATCGACTTAACAATAGGCACTAAGAAACAGTACCATTTCATCAGGGTAACAAGGCCAGTGAGAGATGATCTTTGCCTGTGGGCAGCGTTCCTGACAGAGTTCAACAGCGAGTCCCTGCCGTTACCAGAGCGATGGCAACAGGCCCAAATCATCCACCTATTTACTGATGCATCGAGTTCACTGGGTTATGGTGCAGTACTAGGAAAGCAATGGTTCTCTGGGGTATGGGACAATGAATGGCAAGGCCAGAATATTAAACTCCTTGAACAGTACCCTTCACCCTGGCTATCAAGGTCTGGGGCATGACCTTGGCACACCAATGTATTAATTTCCACACAGGCACTCAGGCCCTGGTTAGCATTATCAAGAAGCTAACATCCAAAGACTGCCAAATCATGTTTCTAGTTGATAGCAAGTTGATAGGTGTTTGCCTTCTGCATAATATTCTCTTCCAAGCCCAGCATGTGGCTGGCATGGCAAACACATTACCTAACTTGTCTCCTCTACAGGTGTCCCTATTCAGAGACAGGGCCCCCCACACCCACCTACAACCAACACCCCTTCCTCCTCTGCTGAACTTTCCGAGCTGATGGGGACTCTGACAAAGACTTCTTACAAGAGAGCTTGGAGTTTGTTTTATTCTTTTGCTGAGGAGTGTTGTACTCCTCAGCAAAAGAATAAAACTGGAGTGGTAACGTCCTTGTTATGTTGTATCCCAAGGACATTACCACTCCAGTGTCGGTGGCATCTTTGGTTATTGCATACTTAGTACCAAAACACTATGCCCCATCTACAGTTTCTACTCATATATACTTGAATGTAAAGAAAACAAAGAAAATGCTGATTGATTTAAGAAAAACTCCAACTGTCATTCCAGATCTCTTTTTGGTGGCATGAAAGTTGAGAGAGTGACTGAGGTGAGTACAAATATATAGGAACAGTCTTAGACAACAAGCTGAATTTTACCAAAAACATTCATTTTATTCACAAAAATGTCAGCCGAGAACAGCCTTCAAAAGCTAAGATCTCATAATGTCAGTGCCACTGTTTTTAGTGGCCTTGTTAAAACAAATCAGTCTGACATTTTGAGTAGAAGCAAATGAGGCACTGAATCTTGTAGTTCTCATATGCCTGATGAATAATGAAATGGAAGTAACATTTTTATTACCTGTGAAAATAAGTACTGACTTTTTAAATGCCATTTGAAAAGTCAGTTGTGACATTATGGTGCATGATAGAAAAAAATACCCACATTCCACTCAATCACGATGGGGGAAGTGTGCACGTGGATACCCAGAAACTAGATCTATATCAAATGTCAATGCGGCATATGCATATGGAAAGACACAAATGTGATCACTCACTTTTTAGTTGCAAATTTCTCTCTAAATGATTCTGATGTTTGTGACCAGAATAGCACTAAAAAATGCCCCAGGAATTTTCAGCCGCCTCCCTGGATATTACCCTGAGGTTGTCTGCTCCAACAGCTGTGTTGGCCTGACTTCGATAATACATGATACATACCAAATCAGCTTTCAGCACCCAGATAAATTGCTCATCCTCACAATTTATTGTTAATACTTTCCATGTATAGTCTGTAACAATGAAGGTGATTTTGTTGTTGTGCTAGAATTGTGACAGCATCCATCATAAAGGGATCAGGTCTGTGCATGCAAAAGCAATGGTGTAAAGTGTATGGTTAGCAGTTGTGGTCATAATAATGCCAATTTGTGTTATGCCTCTCAGGAATAAATTGTTTACAATGATTGACTGATTGATGATCGCTTATATAGCGCTATTCTCCGCTCTCTTGAGCAGACTCATTGCGCTTGCATGTGGTTCTACATGAATTAGTTTTTTTATAGCGTTTTTTTTATTTTTTATATCCACCGAAGTGGTGTACTTACAGCGCTGGCATGGCTGGTGGCACATGAAACTGCAGCTGTCTCAGCGCATTCTGTGTACACCATACAACCATGTCACTTCATGCAAAGCCACATACGTAAGGTGTATGTGTGTTTAGCTGTAACCTGTCACCTGCACTTTTGGCAGAATGACTGGGATCTTTTACGTGCTACTGCAGTAACACAGGGGTGGAACAGATACTGAAATAAGAGTCAGCACAGAAAGTCGACCCCGGAGAAGAAAATTCTCCTGCCGCTCCAGCAGGGATTCGAACCCGCAACCTTTCAGTCACGAGTCCGGCGCTCTAACCACTGAGCTATCCCCGCCCCCCAAGATGCAATGATGTCATAGACTTGTTTAAAGTCAGAGAAGCCATTTCTTTTCTTTTTTTAATTTCCCTTCAAATCTATCTATGGTCAAGCAGTGTGTGTGTGTGTGTGTGTGTGTGTGTGTGTGTGTGTGTGTGTGTGTGTGTGTGTGTGTGTGTGTGTGTGTGTGTGAACAGACCACGGGTGATGTTCTGGCAGGGTCTTGTCAAACACAGGCTGCATCAACAATCTTCCAGCTGAAGATATTCAATAGCAAAAACGAGTTTGGTTCACAAAAACAAGACACCCAGACACAAACACATCACCATGCAAAAACCAAACAGACACCAGTTCCAGTCTACCTTGTCATGCACTACTGTTGCACTCTACATCTTGTACCACAGAGCATTTGAGAAAATGGAGAACAGTAATGAGACATGTGAAGTCTGGTCCAAGAAACATCGGGAGCAGCCAATGTTTCCATATTGGAGCTGTGTGCTGAGTTGGAGCTGAGCATTCTTCAGTTTAGTCAATCCTTCCAAACTGCTAACTTAACCAGTTCATACAGACACTGACAAAGCTGTTACCATGTTGTTGTTTTGCCCTTGACAACATCAACTACGCTAGATGGTTTTTAGTGTACCTTCATGACATCTGTCAACTCAGAGGCACCCATCAGTGTATCAAGCCTTTTGCAATGGTGTATTTGTTGTCCTTTCTCAGCCATAGCCCATGACCAAACACAGGAGCAGTGCAATGCGATGGTAAAAGGAAATGGAGGTGCAGTAGGACTTGCCAGCAATCCAGGTGCTGTGAGACAATGGATGACTGCAGGGCCACCAACTGCCTGTTTGCTTAAAAAGCTTTGAGCATAGTATAACATCCAAAAGTGCAGATCGCATGGATCACCATGAGCAAAGCCCTGCACTGCAAAAGATGAAGATGATGGAGGATGCCTCTTTTGCCCTCAAAGTCACTGCAGATGCGGCTGCCATGTCTGCAGTGAGCTCCGTCATCACTAGTGAGATGCATCAATATAACAACTTTTTTGAGGAAAGGCTTGAAAAGAGAACAAAACCAATCAAAAAGCCTCCGCGAAAGAAAAAGCTGCATGTGTTTGTGCAACAATGGAATGCTAAAAAATCTTCCCTGACAACCTTCCACAATGACTGCTCATTGTTTTTGTGGCTTTACATTGCATGCCAGACAAGGAAAATGGACCTGCCAGAATTGTTCAGGCATGAAAACCAGCCAAGACCATTATCACTGAACAAACTGGGTGATATGCGGACAGGTAAAAAGGCAGACTTGCTGAAGTGTCTTGAACGTTCTCCTCTTGGATCTGGGAATGCTGATGAGGAAGAAGTCCTGGTAGAATATCATATTTAGATTAATATGTATCATGTATATGTATCAAAAAATTGCCTCTTGCAGGATGATTAATTTTTTTTTAACTGAATTGAATGTGAGTGTCCAGGGCATTGATGAGCACATGATAAATGTACATTATTATTATATGAAGCAAACAACATTGATCATGAAGAGACCGTTGACCCAGTCATCGATGATATCACTATTGAAGAGCTTTCTGATTTTATCAGTGGAACTGAACTTGAACCTTGTACGCAGGAAGAGGAACAACTAATCAACAAAGACACTTGCTGCAGACCACTCACCTGAAGCAGATGTGAAAATCCTTTATGGGGCATTTGTTGTTCAAACACAGGACATCAAACACTTTCCAGGACTACAGCAACAGTGTCTTCTTGCCTTACATTTTTGGACAACTTCAGAGTGTTCAACAGTTCAACATTGTTTGGGATGTTTATCTCACAGACAGCTTTCTGAATGCCGGGGCAAGAAGCAAACAGGCCCCCTGTTAACATTGTAAGGTGTTACCTTTGGCACCATTACTTTCCACCTGGAAAAGCTTCTTGAGGAACGATGCGAACAAGAATGATCTGTTTTGTTTTCTTTCCAAAGAAATTGAAAGAACTCAAGTTTCTTGCAAAATACTCATCTACACTTGCACTTGCAGTGACAGCATGGTTTCATCATCCACAGAAGTAGACCTGAACAATATGAGTGGATGCACCCATGAAGAGGCTGACAGACGAGCATTTCTTCATGCTGCAGATTGTGTGAAACAAGACCAGAACTTTCTGAGACCGGAAAACATTTCAGATACATTGCAGCCCATGTGATTGCTTCAAGTCTTGATGCAGACAAATCAAGAGCTTTGCCTGCCTTTCACGCTGTAACTGGTTGTGACACGGTCTCATTCTTCAGCTGGAAAGGAAACCTGAAGGCCTGAAACACATGGACTGCATTCGCTACAGTGGCGTTGGTTTTTTAGAACTTGGTAATGAGAAAGCAAACCTGTCTCAAGATGCATTTGAGAAGATTGAGCAATTTGTTGTGTTCCTGTATGAAAAGAACATTACAGTGACAAAAGTGAATGAAGCAAGGCAAAAGCTGTTTTCCCAATGATGCAAAGCCATCAAGAACATTCCCCCTACACAGGATGCTCTTTCATTCTTTGTCAGCACACCCTATGTGCAGCCTATCAAGCATGTTTGGGGCCAGTGTCTCCACAGAGCACCAAGGTTGCCATCTCCACCCACCTGGGGATGGACCAAGCATGAAAGACAACCATGGAAGCCACTATGGACAACACTTCGTCAGGCTGAGGACTTGTGCTACGAGCTAATCCACTGTGGCTGTGGCTGCAAACAAGGCTGTAAAAAGAAGAAGAAAAAAAGACGCAAATGTGCAGCTGCCAACTTCCCATGTACTGCTTTATGCTACTCTGGAGGAGACTGCAATGCAGACTAGCTTGATGACAGCATTCAAATCTTCCAGCCGACTTTGTGTGAGTTGTTGCACAGTCGTTTCTGTTCATGTTATAAATTTACTCAGTCCTGTCGGAACACTGGATTGCAACATCTGAATTGATAGTATGCAGATTTTTCGAGGGTTCCACTGAAACACATAGCACCATTTCATACATCCGCCACCCATCCATAAGGTTACAGTGAACAAAATCAAAACATAATTATCAATCAGCTTCTTCTGTTGACCTACTTTTATTATTTTGACCTAGTTTTGGATTTGTTACCTTTTGTTCCACATATTGACAAACTGTGTTTTTCTGTGAAGAATGTAGTGTTACAATGATCACAATCAAAAGATAATTATAAGTCTGCTTCTTCAGTTGATCTACTTTCACGATTTTGACCTAGTTCAGATTTGTTGTGACCTTTCGTTCCACACGATCAACAAACATTGTGTTTTTCTGTAAAAGATTATAAGTTCAAATGTATGCAGTTAAACTTTGCTCTAGGTAGTTTTGAAAGTGATACATAGCCAGTGGGCATAAAGTGCTTGCGGCTAAATCAACACAGGCACAGCAGTCATTAGCAATCACTTTCCATCACAAACATATCACTTTATTATGATTTAAAATACTCTTGCTTTCAAATGCTTCTGATGGGAGACAAAAAGCATTAACCAAATCATAAAACAGCAAGACAGTATCCAGTTTTGATGTATAATGAATCAGTCACATGCAGCTATTTTTAGCATGATAATGTACATTTAAAACACTTTAAACTTTTTTGTTGTAAAGTGCAACCACTGTACCATAGTATTGAACTTGGGGTTTTAAAACAGAAACTGTCAGAGACACTGAGAATTTCTAAATACCATTTGATTTTACATGGTGACCTAAATAATACAGGTCAAGGTGACCTAAAAAGTGACCTTCGACCTTCCTTCCATTTAAAATATCGATCTGTATGCTATACCACATGTTGTTTTTGTTTTTAACACATGCTTCTACCCCAATTTGCAAACTGCTTCTCAATTTATCGTCTTAACAAGGTCACTATTTACACACCTTTACCAGAGTTGCATTGAATCAGTTTTAAAATTTTCATTCCTGTGCTGGTTTGGTGGCTTGAATGTGAAAAGTAAAAATGTCCTGAATAAAGTGGTGAATGTGTTTAGCAAGATTGTGTGTGAAAGACAAGAACACTTAAGTCAGTTGTATGAACAGCATGTGGTACAGAAGGCATGGGTGACTGTGGATGACAATAGCCATGTCCCAGGCATGGGAAGAAGGAAAAGGAAAAAAAAAACACAGGCACAGCAGTCATTAGCAATCACTTTCCATCACAAACATATCACTTTATTATGATTTAAAATACTCTTGCTTTCAAATGCTTCTGATGGGAGACAAAAAGCATTAACCAAATCATAAAACAGCAAGGGAAAAAGGAAAAACGCTGAAATCTATGGGGGTCCGGGGGCATCTTACTCGAGTGCACTCCCCTCTTGTTGCATCTAAACCAAAGGTTAGGTCCTGCGGAATATGCAATCAAGATCAAGAATTGCAACATCACAAAACCACGTGCCAATGTGTTCCAGGCTTCATTTCCTCACAAACTTTCACTTCCAGCTCAACTGGTCTTCCTCTTTCATAAAGTGACCTTCGTTAACTCAAGACTATGTCACCAGTTCAAGGTTGCAGAGCAGTTTTTAGGTATATTTGTTTTATTTTTGAAAACCACACGTACAAACAAATGGAGTTCCAAGTGTCCAACCAGCTTTTTATGTCTCCGACCGACTGACTAGACCAATCCGGCTACCCATTTATTGGCACGGCCACAGTCTTTGAACTTTTCGCCATGGTTTACAACTTGAGCGACCAAACATGGTTAAATCTTTCACTTTGAAAACTTTCAGAACATTCACTTTTTCTCAGCCAAAACATGGAGTAGAAGCATGTAGGAATGACTGCATTAAAGCCTAAGCCTGCTCACAAGAGTAACAGCAGCGGCTGTCTTCACAATTAAGTGACTAAAACGGGTACTTGCTGCATGTGAACGCGCTTCATTTGTTTTGTGGGTATTCAGAACGTATTAAGTATAAAGTCGCTTGTATGTGTTTCAGTGCTATAAATGGTTCTGGTCCTGCTTACCTCTCTGAACTGCTGCATGTCTACACTCCATCTCGTACACTACGCTCTTCTTCTGACACCCGCATGCTGAAAATCCAGCAATACAAATCCAAGACTCATGGCTTTTGCACTTTCTCTTGCTTTGGACCCCACATTTGGAATTCACTCCCACAAGACCTTAGACACTGCTCAACCCTATCATCTTTCAAAGCCAAACTGAAAACCTTCCTCTTCTCACAGTATTTCTGCCCCAACTAATGTCAATACCCAGTTTCTGCTACAGTCAGTGTGTGTGTGTGTGCGTGCGTGCATGCGTATGTGCGTGCGTGCGTGTGTGCATGCATGCGTGTACATATAATGCCTTATGTAAACTGTTTTGGTAGGACTGACTTCTACGTGTGTATATTGTATCTAGGTAAAATTAATATGTATGATATGAGTGCTCATGGTATTGATGAGTGCATGATAAATGTACATTATTGTTATTACTGTATCATTCTGGGTTCCAAAGAGAGAGCTGTGCTTCCCACAAGTCAAATGACCGGTCAATTCCCTCTGAAGCACCATCATCAATTTGTATTTTTCTTTCTTTCTCATCCACAGGAGAGTTCTCTTTGCTCTCAACCAATCAGTGGGTGAATATTCCAAGAACACGCTGAGTGAAGCTTTTTCGACCCAAACATAGATTCATTGCAGTTCAACAAATTCCCCAAACTAGGTTTGCGAAGCAAAGTTCACTGAATTAAGAATCAACTATGTTCACCAAACCTTTTTCAGGTTCAGTGAATACCCCAAACTAGGTTTGCAAAGCAAATGTTTGCCCAATTAAGAACGGACTTTATAAGCATAGGCAGGGTCACCCCTTTGTGCTCCGGATTCAAGTCAGTACAGAGGTAGATGCTCTGAAATTGATGAACCAGCATCTGACAATCAAAGGTGACACACCAGGCCCCTTCTTTCAGTACATGGGACAACCAGGCACACATTCTGAATTTAACAAGCACCTGAAACAGGTATTACAGTTCTGTAAATTTAGCTGGTCTATTCCAGGCACATAGGTTCTGCATAGGGGCAGCCTCCACAGCTGCCGAGAAAGGGCTACCAGACAGCCAAATCCAACATCCGGGTTGATTGAAGTCAGATGCTTTTAAAAGATACATCAGGTTGGTGGAACAAGTATCTAGGATTTTGTTTGGACAGTTAACAGTATACTACACAATAACAGACTGTCAGCAACTACCCTCTGTCATGCAGATACAGACAATAAAGGTCACAGTAAATGCTGGGTATACAGACCTGGCTAGCCAACTGTTTTTCAGGTTCACAAACCTGGCTCTGGGTTAATTAGTAACTGGATTTCAGTGTCATTTCAAACACACAGGGTCACCTTAGGAAAATCAAACTCAGGCCATAAGCAAATGCACATTTCAAAACTCTTCTCATATATATATATGTATAAATCTTTTGTCTCATCAATACACAAAACCAATCACTTTGCAAACATAAAACATACATTATACATACACAAACATCAAACAAATTTTTTTTGAAGAGTTAGTCCCTTCAATATTAACCCCTATTAAAACAGCACATTAAGTTAGGACATGCTGGTGTCGTCAACCATTCTGTCTAATTCATCAATACCAGATCAAAGTATAATAAGAAAAAAAGAGGAAGAAAAAAAGAATGGACAGAACTTTTTCTTTTAAGTAAAAAAAATATATAAATGCATAATGGCAAATCCAGTCCCATATGGCAGCAAGCTGCACATACCACCTACCAATGACCACCTCCTAGCTGCTCAACCAAGTAATGTCAAAGAGTATTTGGAAAGTGCTTACACCTAACGTGAGCCCAAAGCAGAGAATACAAAAGCAATAAGATCAACAAAATACATACACAGCCTAAGCACAATGAACTCTACTAATTATGTAAACATACTAGTTTTACTACAACACTTCATTCAACATCTTTCTCATCACACACACACATGCACAAATATATGCAAAACCAATGACATACAACTGCATGAACACACACACACACAGGCTGAGTCCAGAGGAGAAAAGATGGGCCCTGGGGACAGATTTAAATGATGCCAAGGAAGAAAAGTGTCAAACAGACTTGGGTAGATTGTTCCAGAATAATCGTGCTTGACAAAAGAAGGCATATCAACCAGAAGAGCCATACAAAAAAGCCTAACTCACATTAGTCTTAATGAAAAATATCTGAGTTTTCCGGGGGAAAAAAGTAGCAAGAATAGACCAACAGCAGAAAACTGGCAAGACGGAAAGAGCAAGAGAACTAGGCAGAAAAACACGAGAGGAGATAGAAAATGGGATTCAAACAACATCCCTGAGATTCCAGGCATAGGGGTGAGAGAGACATCAGACATCCTCGGCCTCACTTCAGGGTGGCTCTGGGTAGGGGAACTAACTTACTAGGGGGCAGTTTTGGGGCTCAGAATCTGGCACCATTTCTCTTGTGTGTTTCAGGTCTTTTGGGTTCACAGACCTGGGGCCTTACTCCAATGGATTCTCCTCAACCTACAATGGATTCCACCTTGCCACAGTATCCCCACTCTTGAATATATGGGCCTGGATATAGTGTCAATGTCAAACTGCATATATTAGTCACGTTGAACTATGCCTTGTCAATGGTGCATGGTATATATTAATACTGAACTGTAATATCATTAAGGTGAAAAAGTACATATTATTATGGCTGAAATGTAACTGTCACTTTGTCCATAGGCAAGGTGGGTTCAGTCCATGGGTCCTTGGGCACTTCAGCTGCTCCTTCAGTTTGGACTAAGGGAGACAATGTATAGCACATTTCAAAGAAACTGTTCTGGAAAATAATTGGAATATCACTTGCATTGAAAGTTGAGTTTATTGCCTACTAAGGGAGACAATCCCTAACATGTAAACAAAGACAGGCCTTCTTTGTGATCATGATAATAAATTTCACTCTACATGAACCAGACCAACAATCAAGGTGTCATGAAATGATACTGTATGTATGCACATGACCTTAAACAAATGCAATGTATCATAACCATGAAACTCAACATTTCCTTCTTTCTTTCTACCCTGTCATCAAATTCCTAGAACTAGGGTGGACGACCACAACACAAAGGTGCCGTTGCTGGTATGACATACCATTAAAATTCAGAACTGTCAAACAAAACAATGGTGGTGACTCAATGGTGGGAGTGTCACAGCATAACCTACAGTGGTATTTGACCAGTTCTGTTGTGCATCGCTGCTTCAAGCCATTGGTCTCATGCTGTCAGTGACTAAATGCACTGACAACTGCACTGCATGTCACACCATACTATTTTACCAACATCAGTTACATCATTTGTAGTATGCTTGTGGCAGTGCTGCTCAACTGCTCACATCATAAACTGCACAGTGTGTATTCAATAAGTGAATAACTGCTGCAACAATTGCTGGACAGTCTATCTTAATTAATACTGTAATAGTGCTGATGAAGGGGTGACAAATCGTGTCCCAAGTGTACCTTTCAGAATGATGTGGCGACAAATCACGTGGGAGTAACAAATCATGTCGGCAGAACAGATTTCACACAGTTTATTACCCTAGGTGACAAACCATGTCGCCACATACTCTACAACATTCATCAGAAAAAGAAAGAAAGAAAAAAAAACTTGCATTCTCACCAGTCATTGTAGAGAGATTTTTGTATCACAGGACTTAGCTCTGGATCAGATGGCACTTGTTTTCTTATATAAAGGGACAGAAAAGAAAGAATTGAAAGAATAAGATTATATTTATAAGCAGCAAGCCCACTAATGACCAATGAAAGTATTCTGTTGTTTCTTTGATGCTGTTTGATTGGATACTTTGTTTATTTTTCTTTCAAGACATAGATTCAGAGATTAGATTTTTTTTTTTTTTATTGTTTACTTACAAGGAATACTTCTTGTTGTTGGTTCTATCATCTTCACTATTAGCATATTGCACCCACACAATTCAACAACATTAACAATACCACTTTTGTCAGTCATGACTAGGCAATCTGCTTCTTTTCCAACACACACAATGCACCTGAATAATCTAATATCCACAGTGATCAGTACTAAGACTACAACTTTTACATTTACAGTCAAAGACTAGCTGACCACTCACAGTACAGGTCTGCAATAATAACAATAACAATGTGGCACTTGGCAAGTGGAACCTTTAGCTAAGCACATACAAATTCTTTTACACATGCATGTATATACTGATATAGTCAAATGCACAAAATCATGCATGCATGCTGCACCCAGGTACTGCTCACCAACATTAGGGTTCTAACACTATTCATCATTTTGAATTCTCTCTGTTTTCAATCAAATCCAAGTGATACTTATATGATGCAAATCTAAAACAAAAACAAAAAAATACAAAAGTTCTACATACTTTACATGTCAAAACAATTACACTAATATTATAATATTAACACAAAACATACTAGTGCATGCCCATAAAATGATATCCAGTTATAGAATAACAATGCAAATACTGACCAACCTATCTGCAAAAAGCCACAAAACTATTCTATGCCACAGCTCACACATATTACTTCTGCACACTTTTAACACTAGTCAAGCACTTCACACCGTGACTGACTCAGCGACTGACTGTGCTCTGACTGACTGTACTCCGGCTGCATATGCAGCCTTTGCTTACAACACAAATGGACCCATCCACAGCCCCACCACTTTCCTGCTGTTATCACAATGTATCACAAGTTTTGGTCTGGGTTTGTGAGCTGGTTTGGCCTAGTGGTAAGGTGTAAGCAGAAGGGCCTCGGCTCAATTCTGCTTTGGCTCTCCTTTCTCTTCAAAAAGGTTGTGGTTTGTGGAGACAATCTTGTGACTTTGTCCCTCACAATTAATGAAACATTAAAATGACTCTCAATGTATCATCGCTGCCCTTCTTAATGCAGGAGTCATTCTGGTGGTGACACTGTAGTGATAGGTAGATAATCTCCCTCTTCCCCCACCTCCATACGCCCTCTCACTTCTCCACATACCTAATAAGCCTTATTGTTTCTGTGGACGTTAAGCACCATGTTTACCAAAGGTTTTTCAGGAAAGCGACCAACTTACTGTGGTCACTTCCAGATAACATGTGTTTCTTTCCTGCCTGACAGTGAGAAGATTTCCCAAACTACAACAGAGGCATGGACAGATAGTGGTCATGTTTTTTGGATGATATCAAAGTGTTTGAACCAAGTGAAGAAAGAGACTTGACTGTGCAAATGACAGTCTGATGCTACAGATGATATGCAAGACAGAAGCTCCACATAGAATTTTGTTTGATTTGGACACAAGACAGAAAATCACTGAAAATCCAACACCATGTGCTGCCTACCTAAAAATGAGGCGTAGACTGACACCCTAAAAACCAAAACAAGTGCTAAACAGAGAAAGAAACTGAACACAAATGCCTGTGGCAAAATTATAAAGAAAGATGAAACAACACAATGCAATTAAATGAAAAATGGCTGCCCTAATCAGGCAAGCAAACAATTGAAACCAAATGGCCAGATGGAAATGATGTTGAAAGAAAGATCAAGGAGAAAGAGGGATGGAAAAAAAATCCATTACTCCTAGTCCTACCAGATCAAAAACCGTACATTGTAACTAACTGTCCCTGACAGCGTGCAATGTGTCATCCATACACATGATACAAACCACACAATAATGCTAGCAACCACTGGGCAATAGACACTCATGAAGTATCCACATACAAAATTAAAAATCAAGTCATCTTGACTAGCAAGGCACCTCAAGGTTACTCCCATCACCCCCACATCAAAAAAGAATGAAACAACTCAGAGAAGCAAAAGGGAAAGCAAGGAGAGGAAAAACAAAAAATAGTTGAAGTGTATACCAAGAACCGCACTGACCCAAACCCAAAACCCTAACCCAGGGAAAGCAGAAAGTATCTAGATTTGATCAACAACAAAAAAGCATTTTTTTTAATTTGAAGGATAACGCAAACAAAGAACTTACTGGGGCAAATACGAAACAATCATTCCATAAGAGGAAAGTTCCCTGATGAGGTATATTTTTCTTGTGTATTGTTAGCTGTCATAGACGTATTAAAATTATTTTTTAACACGTTATCTTTGGTATTTTTCTCAATTAATACTGAAAATGTCAGAGAATGTTGCAAAGTGCAGTGAGTTTGTGTGGATCAGAGAATAGTGCTATACTGGCCTAAAAGTGATCTCTTAATATTTCTTATTATTGTGGTCCCAAAGAAAACAGACTGAAATACCATGAATCTGACATGGCTATACAAAGAGGAGGGGGGGGGGGGGGGGGGGGGAGATGGAGAGTGACAGAAATAGAAGAAGAAGAAGAAAGAAAACAAAAAGATGAGGCAAAACAAAATCCCAACTGCTGGCAATGGTGTCAGAGTTTTAGAGATTTGAACTGGAAATTGTTCTAAGTTGATTACCCTGGGGGCACCCTTACTACCATTTTGCTGTGATACGGTGACAGAACCAAAAATGACAAAACTGCACTGAGTCGGTGTGTGCCCAGCCACTGTTTGTGATACCAGTGTGTGAGACAAAACAATCTGAGCTAAAAATAGCAACATTTCATGCCTGTGATTGGTTGAGATCAGCGACCGTATTGTACATGCTGGTGGGTCGATGCCCCAGAGCCTGTAACTTTGTACATACTTCTGTTTGTGCCATGGGAACTGTCTATAGATAATGACAGAACCAGGCTTATCTTTTGGTGTCCTTACACAAATATCAGTGTTGTCAGATCCAGACTGCATATTAAGAGATTCCAGAACCCTAAAGAATACTCTCTATCACCAAGATAGCTTTTACACAACTTTGACACCATGCCTGCACCTCAATCAAGTTAAAAAACCCCCAACTAATTCACACAAAAATGGTAACATCTATCAACCACAGGTAGTGTGTTTATGCAGATTCTGATTGAACTAGGTTGAAGTTGTGAGTTGGTTTGGCCTGACAATAAGATGTTAGGCTGGTAAACAGAAGGATCTTGATTCAGTTCAGCTTCAGCTCTCCCTTCTCTTCAAAACTTGTGGTCTGTGGACACTGTCTTGTGATTCTATCCTCACAATTAATGAAACATAAAAACAGTTCTCATCACTGCCCATCTTAACGCAGAAATCATTCTGGTGGTGACAGCCTTATCATAGGTATAGTCTCCCTCTTTCCCCACTTCCTGGGATCTCAGTCCCCACCAGTACCTCTTCAGAGACAATTCCACATTAAACAAGTTTAACCAGGCTTGTGTCACTGGTGTCTGCACACAGATATCAACATTCCCATCAGAACCATGTACTACACAGCAGAAACACTTTCAGGACTATATACCAAGAGGCTGCAGATCCCTGAAGTGCATGGTTCAGTATTCAATCACTCAGTTTTTACACGTCTTTGACACCATGCATGACAACATCAGTCACTCGCATTAAAATGTGTTCTTGCAGTTTGTCTCTAAGAAGTGTGAATTGCAGAAACAACCACTGAAAGTCAAAATTCCAATGTTAGAATGCAAATAGCAAAACAAAACTGCACTCTTAGGTTAGACTAGGTCAATTCTGCAAAATGGGCTTAAATATGAAGAGGTCTGCATTTCGAGGTCAAAGTGGACACACAGCTTTTTCTAAAGTTTTTTTGTGTGCTCTTTCCATTTCTGGTGTCTGCCAAGGTGTCATGTATATGCATAGTTTGTGCTGAGAAATTAAAAGGACTGGCCCATGCAGATTTAGCTAAAAAAAAAAAAAAAATTGCATGAATTTTTATTGTTTTATGTATGGTTTTTCTGTAGCATTAATTTATGCTTTGGCCCTTTTGAAATATGCCAATTTAAGTGTAACTGAGTGTATTGTATACATGTTCTGGGCCATGACCCTATAACCTTTTCTTTCCGGTCCTTTTCCTTTTTGACTGGGTGGGGTTTTTATGGCCCAATTATCTAAGGTGTTAAAAGTTGTGTGCTGGGCCGGCAGCGTCCCTTTTCCCCCAGTGTCCCTGCAGAGGCAGGTTGTTTGTTTAACTGTTGCGGCCGGTGTTCATGTTTTGATCAGGGGAGAGCCTACACTGTTTCCAGGCTGGTTGGTGTACAAATAAAAGTTATGATATAGCAACCTCTGACTTGTGACTCTTCATCCATGCTTCCAACCTGCTTTCCCTCTACTCCCCATCCCCACTCCCCTACATAAGACTAACTGTAGTGTTCTAAAAATAGATGGGGATCTCCCTATGTGGTGCAGCTATTTATGGACTATTATACATATTACATCATTACATTTTGTTGTTTAACACATTTTTGTAGACTCAGCCTGCAAACAATTGACAGTGGCCTTGTCTCAGGCCTATTAATTCGCTGAGCAATTTAACTGATGGTTGTGTGAATCATTTTATATCATTCTTTGAATAAATCTTCCAGTCGTGCACTGTGTACCTCACTATAATGGATGAGGCCGGCTGGCGTTTACTTATCATGCTCGGCAATGGACTGAGGTGCAGGGTGTCAGGTGACGAAGTTTTCTCTCAGCCTTTTGATCCCATGCTATTACAGGAAATATTTCAGACACCATTTTCTAATAATATATTGATCCAATGCTTTTACAGGAAATATTTCAGACACCATTTTCTAATTGTAACCGAGTGTATTGTATACATGTTCCAGGCCATGACCCTATAACCTTTTCTTTCCGGTCCTTTTCCTTTTTGATTGGGTGGGGGTTTTATGGCCCCAATTATCTAAGGTGTTAAAAGTTGTGTGCTGGGCTGGCAGCGTCCCAAGAGAGCTGGTTTGGCCTAGTGGTAAGGCGGTAGGCTTGTTAGCAGAAGGACCTCGGTTCGATACCGCTTCGGCTCTCCTTTCTCTTCAAAAGTTGTGGTTTGTGGACATGGTCTTGTGACTTTGTCCCTCACAATTAATGAAACATTAAAATGGCTCTCATCGCTGCCCATCTTAATGCAGGTCATTCTGGTGGTGACAGTGTAGCAATAGGTATATACTCTCCCTCTTCCCCCACCTCCATACCCCCTTCCCCCCATCCCTAATAAGCCTTATGGTTTATGTGGACGTTAAGCACCATGTTTACTTACTTAGGAGCGTACATAGTTCAGGAGCTGTGTGAGAGTCGACGAGGTGGCCGTCCTGGGCTGTCCGTCCTAACGAGCCTTCTGGTTTCCGTGGACGTAAAGCTATATTGAACCATGCTTCGGCATTGGTCCCAGCTTGTCCCTAATACGTCAACTGACATCTAAGGACATTAAGCAACACTTCATCATCATAAGGAGCGTACACATAGTTCAGGAGCTGTGCGAGAGTCGAGGTGGCCGTCCTGGGCTGTCTGTCCTAACGAGCCGTATGGTTTCCATGGATGTAAAGAATTATTGAACCGTGTTTCGGCATTGGTCACAACTTGTTCCTAATATGTCAACCGACATCTGAGGACATTAAGCATCAATTCATCATCATCGGCAGCGTCCCTTTCCCCCAAGTGTCCCTGCAGAGGCAGGTTGTTTGTTTACTGTTGCGGCCGGTGTTCATCTCAGGGAAGAACCTGTAAGTAGTTATTTTTCTATGGCTTGTTGTTCTGTTGTTTCTTATTAATGTAAATAATGTATGTTTATAATGTTACCATGTTCACAACGTGCCTTGATTTTGGTTCTTGAACGTGGGTAATTTCGGCGTTAGATTGCCGCCTGGTTGCAGCCGCCATGGCGTCAGTGTACATTGTATGTGTGTTCGTATCTTAAGCTTTTATGCCACAAAATGACCAATGCTTCCATAATGTATGCAGCTAACCCTGGTTAGCTGATATGTAGCTAGTATGTTATGCTGCCATTGTTGGATGTTCAGTTTGAGTGATGCTTTGCCAATGCAAAGTTATCCCTCTAAAGTATGGGTACTTTGTCAGTGCAACATAACTTATTTGTTTAGTTTCCTACCGATCTATGTTTCTGCATGAAATCGGTGGTATATTATGGCTAACACTTTGAAGATGTTGACTGCATAGTTGTTGAATGTTCAGTTTACTAGTTGAATATGGTTTAGCACACAGGGATGATTGCATAAACTGTGAGACGTGTTATTTCTGTTTTGATCTGGCTTTTGTATGGCCAAGTCTTGGGCGTGCAGACTTTCACTCTACTTAGCTTGTAAACCCTTTCCAGGTCTTTGTGCGTGTGCCCGAACTAGCCGGTGATGCGCATCAGTGGTGGCAATTAGGTCTTTGTCTCTGTTCACTAACCGAGCAGACAGGCGCAGCCAGATCAGCAGTTTAGATTCTTGCTGCGCTACCTGCTTCCTGTAAGACGCTTGACGTTGTTCACAGATATGCTCTGCTAGTCAGTAACAGTAACATGCTGTAACGCTTCGTTTCATTGTTCGTCTTGGTATCTAATTGTGTGCTGGTTTGGTTTATTTCCATGTATTTTATGCTGTTCCCCATAAATAGGTTAGGAAAATGAAATTATTTCACACACTGTCCAGAATAAAAAAAATAGACATTGATAAAAAATCATTTCTACATGACATGTACACAAAATTGAGAAGTTCAAGTATCCTATGAATGATGTAATACTAAAACACAGGGAAGAACTTGTGAAAACAGTGTTAGCAAAACTGGCTGGGAAAGTCCTCTTCTAAAATCGTTATAAAATCAACACCACTTTCAATCACAAAACTTTTAATGCGGATCATGTTCATTTAACCCCCATTAAGTACACGAGAAGTTTAGCCTCACAGACACCACACACACAAAAATGCCAAAATCGTGTTTTGGGATGCCATGGTCAATTTTGGTATTTTGCCCAATTTGCACTCTATTGTGACTCTTCTTTCAGGTTTGCGTGATTTTATTGGAATAAAATATGTTTTTCATGCTAAATAAATGTGATTTTGAAACCAGTATTGTTGTGATATTGCTTCCGTTTCGCTTCAACCGCTCAAAAAGCATTTGTTTGGGTCTTGGTTACGGCATTTTCCACACACAAAACCCCGCCGTGTCATACACGAAAGGCTTCGTCATTCTCTCCCCTTGCTCACTGTGTGCGTGGAAACTCCGAATGAGCCAGTGAGATGTGATCATTCGGGCTTTTCCGACATACATTGACAGAGAAAATCTACGGAAACTTCCTTATAAGGAAGTTGACGTCACCCACGCTTGAAACGAATAGTTGCGATTGGCTCAAAGTGTTCACGTGACCAATCAACGCGCATTTCCTGCGGGATACGAATTGAGAAAAGTTTGCTTTCGACTCGACTGCGCTTTCAGATTATGGAGAAATCAGCTACAAAATCGCCAGTTTCCCGCCGTCAACGAACTCCACTTGGTGGAGGGAAGAGGTCACGCAGAGCACACTGCCGAAAAGCAGCCGAATCTCGATGGAAGAAGAAAAAAGCGGACGAAAATTTGGCGTGTTCACAGCTCGGCGAAAGCGAAACAGCCACACTCACAATCAGTGGCGATGCAGAAATTCTTAGCATGGGAAATCTACAAGAACCAGCTGAACAGCCAAATGACCCTTGCACGGCAAGAAAAAAACTTGATCTAATGAGGTGGCAGTTAGGACCAACAAACGATGACATTGACACCGAACAAAAGCTCTGTTTCATGGAGTTGCCAAGTTTGCAGTCCCTGTTTACTGATGTTGCATGTGGTGCAGTTGGGAGTTTGGATGTGTCTTTCGGCGAGAAGATGGGTTATTCCAGACAGATCAGACTTGTATGCCAGGTATGTAAATAATCACAATACGTTTCTAAGCCTTTCTTCTTCTCTCTTGAACATACTTGCTTCTACCTGTCTGTTTCTATTCTTTTCCATTTTATTCTTTCCTATTTGAGTATTTCACTTTTTGTCTTGTGTACACAGTATAAATTCTGTTATATGTATCAATCAGCTCTCATTGATTCACATTTAGTGGAGAACAAACATTTTCCAAAGTACTTATTCTTATGTCACAAAATGTCCAGATTTCTAGTAAAGTAACTGATTCCTCTGCTGTTGTTGTGATGTTCATTTTGTTTTTTGTTGAGGGGCTATTTTTTACATCTGGTCATTTGTTTATCTCCAGGAATGTACCTTCAGACATGTGAAGTTTTCGTGTGGACGTCAGGATGGCAGTGATGATGTCACAGTAGGATTTTCAGTCAACGACTCCATGATCCTCTGTTTCAACGAGCTTGGGTGTGGGCAAGCAGCAATGAATAAATTTTCTGCCATCATGAACATTTCTGGCATGGCAAACCGCACATACAGTCGTCTTTCAAGGAAAGTGGGGGAAGCTCACCAAATGGTGACAGCAAATGTTTTGAGTGCAGCTGCAACTGCTGTGCATGGTGCAAACCTCGTAAATGCTGAAGAGGCAGACAGAGATGATGACAATGATCATGCTGCTAATGAACCTCAAGGTGCACATGGCGACAACAGTGATGGTGATAATGGCACTGCTGATTCTGGAGATGGAGACAGTGACAACGACGATGGTGATGCTCCTGTTGTTGATGTGATTGTGTCGTTTGATGGAACTTGGCATAAACGTGGATTTACATCAAACTATGGTGTGGGTATTGTCATTGATGTCATGACGGGACTTGTTCTTGATTATGAAGTTCTATCAAAGTATTGTAATGCATGCTCTTTGGCGGAGAAGAAGGATATGACCCAGGTGGAGAGAGATGAGTGGAAGATGGATCACAGACCACAGTGTCAAAAGAATTATGAGGGTTCATCAAAAGGTATGGAGAAGGAGGCTGCGCTGCGAATTTGGGGACAGTCGGTGGAGAAGAACAACATGCACTATACAGGCATGCTCTCAGATGGAGATTCTGTGGCCTACAAGGCAGTGTGTGATGCCAACTTTTACCCAGTCAGGAAACTGGAATGCATGAACCACTGCGACAAAAGGATGGAAACAGCACTGAGGAAAAAAGCCAAGGAGGAACGACTCAGTGGGCGTCGCTATGGTGCACTCATTGCCAACTCGTGTAATGTCCTGCAGTCATATTACAGGAACGCTATAATGAAGAACTTGGGAAATAGTGACAGCATGAGAGAGGCAATCATGGCATCTTTGTTTCACTGCATGTCAACAGATGAAAGCCCAGAGCACCAGAAATGCCCACAGGGACCCGATTCGTGGTGCTTCTGTAATAAAGTTGTTGCCAATGGACAACATCCACCAAAGCACAAAGACCACATTGGAACGCCACTCTCTCAAGATGTAGCTAGAGCTGTGAGGCCCATCTATGAGAGAATGTCAGACCCCAGTCTCCTAGAAAGAATTCAGCATGGACGGACACAAAATGCAAACGAATGTCTGAATGGCCAAATTTGGGCACGGTGTCCGAAGACGGTCCATGTGGGTGCTGACAGGGTGAATGCTGCGGTGGCTTCTGCTGTCTCCAATTTTAACCAGGGATGTTCCCACCTGTCACAAGTGGTGAAACACCTTGGTGTTATTCCAACAGCTCAACTCCATGAGTACCAGGAGAGTCAGGACAGGAAGCGGTGCAAACAGGCTGATCTGGAGTCAGAATTAGTAACAAAACACTCACGCAAGGACAGAAGTCGTTCAAAGAAAACTAAGACTGTGTGCCAAGAAAGGGGGGAAGGACAGACATATGGTGCAGGTATGCTGTGAATAGGTGAGAACTGTGAGGAAAGAAGATGTGCACACAAAGCGAGGTCAGATTTTGTCAGTTTTTGTACGAATTTGCATGCTGACTATGGTTATTGTTTTCAAGTGGATTTTTCTCAAATTCGCATTTTTCACATACAGCAGATGAAATAACTCAACAATGGTACATCCTATAAAGCTGTCATTTGGCACATATATAAAGTGAATGGTGAACTTTATGGTGATATAGCTGTTTGAATGTGAGGGTATTAGTTTGCATTTTATGATTTTTAATTGTTTTTGTATTATCAATTTTTTTCATACACCGATACATACATTATTATAGATATAAAAAATGGTCTGTAGAAACACAATTTGCATGCATCGTAATATTCTTCAATGCTGATAGTAACAAGAAAATCAAACAGAAAGTATGTATGATGTCAAGTATGTGTACAATGTATTCTTGAAATATATGTACGTTTCGGTAAAAAAAATGTGCGTCAAAGTCAATATATGCATGAAAATTTTATTATTTTTAATGGTCTTGTTAAGTTTGATCATATTTTGACCTTTCATTCAAATAATGATCAGGTATACCCAAAACACACAATTTTGCTGCTTTCTGTGTGGTGTCTGACCTTAAGGAGAGTTCCTTTAAACATTCAAAATGGCTGCCCAAAACACTCAAACTCACAGAAAAACTCATAATACATTCAAAATTTTACAAAAGGACTTTAATAACTACTAACTTTGGTCCTAATTTATGGTATAAAAACACAAGAAAAAGAAAACTCTGTTGTCCAATATCCTTGTGGTGGTATCTAATCAGTCAATCCATAGAAGGAATAAAGTTGACTAATGAGGGGAAGAAAGGAACTTGGTTTATTTTTACGCCCAACAAACCATGATAGTTATATCAGTGCAAATGACCAATGCTTGGCATTGACAATCTGAGATTCTGATGAAAAAAAAGAAAAGAAAGACAAACAAACAGCAGCACCACCACCAACAACAACAACAAGGCTATGTCAAAAAATAAAAGCTTTGTAAACAAAACCCATATCCATAAATTTTGAATGATCAGTTATGTTTGAAATTAGAGCAGCATGAAATAACACATTTTCCATGCCAAATTCAGTCTACAGATGCCTTTCAATGTAATCATTAGAAAGAGAGGGAAGGGTTGAAAAAGGAGGGAAAACTGACATTTCTGTATGATTAAATCTTAATTTAAAATCATTTTGAAGATAAATTACTTATCACAGAAAATCATTATAGACACTCCTGTGGTCATAAATCAAAAATGGGCAGAAGTGAAGGCAGAGAGAGAGACAGACAGAGTGTGTTTTTTCTTTTACTTTCTTCTTCTTTTTTTTTTTTTTGAGGTGCTGAACAATACTGATGCAATAATCATGTTATTCTAAATGCCATGACTTTAGCAACCTAACACTGTAAACAGATGTATTTGGTGCTCAACCAGTTAACAGATGGTGTCAGTGAAAGAAACATTTCACCATAACAGATCTCACCCTTGTCATGGCATTTGCATGTTGCTGTGCATGGTAGACAAGACATTCTGCATTTGCAACTAACTCCCGTACATTGCTTGGTGCAAGCACAGAAGATTAGGTCAGCACATGCATCAGGACCTGATGGAAGAGGCTTAAGAACTGATTCCAAGACATGGTCTTCAAGCCTCCATCCCATGGTTTCAGATGGAGGGGGTTCTGGGTGCTGCTGATGACACTGTTGCCAAAATGCTACCTGGCAGCTATTATAGAGGTAAAAAAAAGAGTGCATCGTTTGTCAGGGGCAGAATTTCTGGCATAAATTATGGGCTGTGTGACTCATGACTGACCGGACCATGTTGACAGCGTCTCACTTTAGCACACTGTATTTTACAAATGAAGAGCTCTGTATCTCAGAAAGATCACCTTTTCTCAGTGATTTCAGCAGACCATAATACTGCTGAAAAACATTCCAGCACAGTTCCCTGCCAAGGAGGTCAAATCACACCCAGTGCAGGCATGAAATCCAGCCTGCAGTTTCTGAACCTGATCCTTTTCTATGTCTGAATGATCCATAATGGTGTTAAATCCAGATTTTGGGATATTTAATTTTGTCAAAATGTACCACCAGTAACAAAAAAAAAAATGCTGGATGCTTGATTATTCAGTGGAGGAACACTTTTGTATCTACCTCCTCATGAGAGGCCTCCAAGTGACTTCTGTCTTTATTTGGATTAGGAGACTCGTTTCAGTAGCATCACTAAAAGCACCACCAGCTAAAATTGTTTTGTCAACTCACTGGTGTCAGTAGTATAAGTAGCAAGGACAATGTCAGCTTTGTTTTTTGTTTCTGGTGGGACAAAGAAGGTTTTCGCATTTCAAAATTCAATCATTCTTCTGGTTGGCTGGGAACCTTCGTTCATCTCTTCTTGATTCCATTTTGACTGAGGTTTCATAATACCTGTTGATGTCAATGTGCTTGAATTTGTTGAAAGCATGTCCAGCTTGCAGGAAAGACCTGATAAAACTGTCAGCCAAATCTACAAACACTGCTGCATGCTGAGTCTAGGTATCCAAATGGCAAAACAAACAATAACACCATCTTTCTTTTTTGTTCCATTGAGCAATTTTTGACTTTGGTCTGAGTCTACTCAGTTGAACTTCTTTGCACATTCTAGCACAAAGTTTCCATCTTAATTGTAGCTCTGACCTCTTCAGGGCACCGATGTATTTCACTCACATACATCAGCATGATACTTGATAGCAAAACCAAAACAACCTCAACAGAATTGGATGTCAACACAGTTTGTCACCTTGCATGGTGAAATACCACCCATTGTGTGCCTAGATACTATAAATCACTGTTACTGTCTACATGTATGTCAGTTTGTTTGCACCAGGCCTTGTTATTAGTCATAGTACATACACACACTATTTCGGTTGCAAAGATCAGCAGCACAGAAAACACAGGACTGACAAATATTTAGTGACTTGATGAACCGTAATTATGAAGTTGACTTCAAACAAGGCAAACTGTGGTCTTAAACGTATTATTTCAATCCACAGGTTTCTCACTGAAGATGCAGCCAAGACTCTTGTTACTTGCTATATCATCTCACGGCTTGACTACTGCAACTGTCTCCTCATAGGTACACCTATTTCTGTCATCCAACCTCTCCAGAAAAATCAAAACTTTGCTGCAAGACTCATTCTTTCGGCACCCCACCATCACCATCCAACACTTCTGCTGGAAAAACTGCACTGGCTTCCCATTTCAAAACGTATTAAATATAAAGTTGTATGTGTTTCAGTGATATAAATGGTTCTGGTCCTGCTTACCTCTCTGAACTACTACATGCCTACAATCCGTCTTGTATACTACGCTCTTCTTCTGACACCCATGCTGAAAATCCAGCAATACAAACACAAGCTTCATGGCTTTCACAGTTTCTCTTGCTTTGGACCCCTCATTTAGAATTCACTCACGCAAGACCTTAGACAGTGCTCAACCCTGTCATCTTTTAAAGGGACTGGCCCACTCAGATTTGGCTAAAGATTTTTTTTTTGCATGAATTTTGTTTTATGTACAATTTTTCTGTAGCATTAATTTCTGCTTTGGCCCCCTTCAGATACAGCAATTTAGGAATAAATGTAGTGGTATAAAAATAGATTGGTGATCTCCCCATGGGGCACATAACTGGCTCAGGCCTAATAATTTGTGAGGCGACTTAACTGATGATTTTGTGAATAATCTTATATTTTTGTTTCAATCAATCTCCAAATCGCGCAATGTGTACTTCACTATGTAACCGAGTATTGTATACATCATTACATGTTCCAGGCCATGACCCTATAACCTTTTCTTTCCAGTCCTTTTCCTTTTTGATGGGTGGGGGTTTTATGGCCCAATTATCTAAGGTGTTAAAAGTTGTGTGCAGCGTCCCTTTTCCCCCAGTGTCCCTGCAGAGGGAGGTTGTTTGTTTAACTGTTGTGGCCGGTGTTCATGTTTTCATCAGGGGAGAGCCTGTAAGTAGTTATTTTTCTATGGCTTGTTGTTCTGTTGTTTCTTATTGATGTAAATAATGTATGTTTATAATGTTACCATGTTCACAACGTGCCTTGATTTTGGTTCTTGAATACGTGGGTAATTTCAGCATCAGAGTACCTTGTTTGTGCGTTCAAATGTTATGCCTTTATGCCACAGAATGACCGGTGTTTTCAAAATGTATGCAGCTAACCTTGGTTAGCTGATATGTAACTAGTATGTTATGTTGCCATTGTTGGATGTTCAGTTTGAGTGATGCTTTGCCGATGCAAAGTTATCCCTCTAAAGTATGGGTGTCAGTGCGGCGTAACTTCTTTGTTTGGTTTCCTACCGATCTACGTTTCTACATGAAATCGGTGGTATATTATGGCTAACACTCTGAAGATGTTGACTTCATAGTTGTAGAATGTTCATTTTACTAGTTGAATATGGTTTAGTGCATAGGGGTGATTGTATAAACTGTGAGACATGTTATTTCTGCTTGATCCGGCTTTTGTATGGCCGAGTTTTGGGCGCGCAGACTTTCACTCTACTTAGCTTGTAAACCCTTTCCAGGTCTTTGTGCGTGTACCCGAACTGGCCGGCGATGCGCGTCAGTGGTGGTAATTAGGTCTTTGCCTCTGTTCACTAACCGAGCAGACAGTCGCAGCCAGATCAGCAGTTTAGATTCTTGATGCGCTACCCTCAGTTTAGATTCTTGATGACGTTGTTTACAGCCGGATATGCTCTGATAGTCAGTAACAGTAACATGCTGTAACGCTTTGAGTAACATGACGAGGCTGGAGCCGGTCAGTTTATGACTGACTTCCTCTCGCTTATGGCATGGACCCAGGTGCCACCTGTGTCACTATCCATCTCGTTGTGTGCTTAAGTGGATCTGCTGTAACGATTATCTCACTCTTCCTGTTTAGTTAAGAATGAGCTTGGTAATCCGCATTCTTCACTGTTACTTTATTGTATACTATTATACTGGGAGTTCATCAGTTAATTGACTGGCCGTCTCTTGTATACTCACCGCGACTCTGTGAGATACGGGTTTTAAGTGTAAGTCAAGCACACGATTTATGTGCTTGATTATTAATCATTTTGTTATGTATTATAGTAACCCACAGGTAAACTACATGGTTACTGTATTTATTAGATTAGTAATTGCTGTTGTTTAGACTTTACATTTGCTTGCATGTTCTAAATGTTTTGTTTGCTTGTGTCTTTTCCAATACAGACACTGTTTCCGGGTTGGTTGGTGTACAAATAAAAGTTATGTTATAGCAACCTCTGACTTGTGACTCTTCATCCATGCTTCCAACCTGCTTCCCTCAACTCCCCATCCCAAGTCCCCTACAACTATAATGGATGAGACTGGTAGCTGCTGTTTACCAGTAATGCTTGGCGATGGACCAAGGTGCAAGGAGTTGGGTGACAAATCTTTCTCAGCATATTGATCCGATGCCGCTACTACTGGAAATATTTTAGACACCATTTTCTAAAAATAATAATGAAAAAAGAAAGAAAAACCTACTGGCTGGTGGCACACCAGAAACATGCACATTACGCAAACAGGTAGCACTTAGAATATTTAAACATATGGTTCTGGTAGACTACTCTTACCAATCAAAAAGAAATATCAGGAACCTTTTCTTTTACTTGTCTAGTAACAGCTTTGCCAGTTTCCTATCACAGAGGTCTAACCGTATGCACAGCTCTCTCCACCTGGTCACACAGGTTTACCAGCCATGACCTGTATCTGCATTGTTGGTCTGGCAGACAGTCGAGCTAAACATTCTTTTTATTTTGGTCCTCCAAAGTTAAACAGCAGTAACTCCAGATTATCTCTGCTTTGATTGCATAATCTTGAAAAAATGTAAAAGAAGTATGAAGATATCAGCACCACTGTTTCATTCTCAGTTCTTCGCTGTTTTCATTCAATGGGCTATTTGCTCCATATAATACATTAATAGTACATGAAAGAATGTATTTATTATCTATTAACACAAAAGAAGGCGGCACACAAGACAAAATGTACATCCTGTCCCGTGTTCTCTTGTTCCTAGTCATTGTTTTCAGTTTTGTCCTGTTTACAATCAGTAACTACTTCTAGAGCCATTGTTTCCTTCAACTCTTCCTTCTCCTTTCTATAATCTTGCATCATTGTAATGACATCAAAATAACTTTGCCAACATTTCATTGAGCGGCATATGGTGGCATGAGGGAAATTCGTCCACTTGCTCGGTTAGGGGAACTTCAGCCACCCAAACACTTTGTGAGCCGCACTTAATACTACGCATCAACCTCTATAATTGAACTTTTCCAAACTGTAACATCAGTTTCATAATAGATCAATCCACAAACAAAATAAACAAGAGTGATTGTTACAAGTAGCATGTGGGAAAGCCTCCTACTTTGGGAGCCTTGTTATTCGCTTGGCAACAAAACCAGTGTGGGTTGTACAAAAAGTAAGGACCCACATACTGCTGGCAGATCTTGTTTGTTTCGAAGTTAAGTGTTTGCCAAAAACTGCCCACTTGAAGATCCTCCAAATTTTCGTCATTTTGATGACATCGTTTTAAATCTATACATTCTTAACATCATTTTTTTTTTTTTTTTACATCAGCTTCTTGTCTGTCTTATTCTTAGATTCCTTCTTCTTTATCTATCTTCTTGCACCTGACAAAGACAATTTTCTGTCAAAAGCACTTGTGTTTCGTTGTTTCCTTCTGTTTCATCATATAGGTGAGTACATTTCCCTAGATCTGTTCTATCAGTTTTGTCAACCTCATCAGCAGTTGTTCACTCATTCCTCAGAAAAAGAATGTTTTCTTTCATATTCATGAGATCACATGGGTAGTTGTGTTGTATACTAGCCTGTGATTGGTCGAAGGTGTCTGCAAACCACAACGAGCTTGTGTTGGTTGAGCCAGTGTGACAGAATAGTGTCTCAATGCGTGCATGTGAATCAAATGTACCTGTTTGGCCAAATTTCCCCCAGGCCACCCTAAAATGTTTGAAAGAACACTAGACATCATTTCATTGTTCATCTTGGCAATTTCAAACAATATCAGTTTATTTCTGAATTTGTTATGCTGTTCCCCATGAAAAGGTTAAGAAAATGAAATTATTTCACACACACTGTCCTGATTTAAAAAAAATATATTGACAAAAATAATTTCTACGTGACATGTACACAAAACTGAGAAGTTCCGGTATCCTATCAATGATGTCATACTGAAACACATGAAAGAGCTTGTGAAAACAGTGTTAGTAACACTGTCTGGGAAAGTCTTCTTCTAAAACTGTTATAAAATCAACGGCATGTTCAATCACAGAACTTTTAATGCAGATCATGTTCATTTAACCTCCTCTAAGTACATGAGAAGTTTAGCCTCCCAAGGAGAGTTCCTTTAAAGCCAAACTGAAAACCTTCCTCTTCTCACAGTATTTCGGCCCCAACTAATACCCAGTTTCTGCTACAGTCATTGTGTGTGCGTCCGTGCGTGCACATGTGTGTGTGTGTGCATATGTATCTGTGTGTGTTTCCATATGCCCTATGTAAATTGTTTTGGTAGGACTGTCCTCTATGTGTGTATAGAATACTGTATTTAGGTTAATATGTACGTTGTGAGCGCTCATAGCGTTAATGAGCACATGATTAATGTACATTATTATTGTTAAGGCAGTCTGGCTTATGATGGTGTCCCATCAAACTAAGTTTGGTTACAGATCATTCACACCAGTGCTGAAGACACAGAAACAATATGACCCCATACTTTGACCTTGACCTTGAAGACAGCAAAGCATTTTTCGCATGACACTCTGGCTCATAATGAATTACCATATTACATTTGGCGACAAAAGATTAAATCATTCAGAAGATATCATCCAGGTAAACAGACAATATTTTGAACCTTTGCTGTGACCTTGACCTTGAACACAGGAAAGCTCACATTCCATAAGACACTGGGTGACTGCAGTTCATGATGATGTATCACAGTACCAAGTTCAGTTACTAAAGTTTCAGCAGTTCAGAAGGTACCATCTGGATAAACACTAAATTGAATTTTGAACCGTAACTGTGACCATGGCCTTTTACACACCAATAACACATTTTCAAAGTATGCTTTGGCTTATGAGGATCTGCAAACAAAGTTTGACTGCAAAAAAACAACGTCAGTTCAGAAGACATGTAAGTAAGTTGGTGTTTTACACCCAGTTAACCATTATGGTTATATCTGGGCCGAATCAGAAGACATAGTTCAAACCGTCATATTTGTGATTATATAAGTTCCTATTGTGTGTGACCTCAAATTTGAAGATAGCATCCCAATTCTTTCGCAAGACACACTGGCTCAGGACGATGCACCACCATACCAGGTTTGGATACAAAACATTGAGCTGTTCAGAAGATATCTTCTGGACAAAGCCTGGCAGACAGATACAAGAAGAGAGGGACGCAAGGACACAGCAATTCCAGATCCCCCCCCCCCCCCCCCCCCCCAGCTTTTTTACATGGGGGACAACAAAACGTGAAAGAAGTCTGAAACAAAGCATATGTGAAATATTTCAAAAATGCTGTGAAACAACAAAACGGCATGGAAAGTGGTGTGAAAGTCTACTAAATAGCAAAACACTATGCTGATAGCATTTTTTTTACAGTAATTTGTCAGCCATGTTCAGTATCTTAGGATACCAGACAAAGTAAGCATTTTTTTACTTTGGCAGACCCAAGAAATGGATTCAGCATAACCAGTTCCTTTAGAAAACTTTCTCTAACAGCTTCTACCTCAAAATGCCTCAGGGTGTTTATTTTCTGAAATTTGGCCTAGTATATATATATAATGTGTCCAAAATATGACATTTTGATCAGAGAGCCTTCAAAACTCTGCTTTGTAAAAAATGTCACAACTGTACAGTCAGTGACTGATACCATAGCATTCTTACACACCAACACAGACAGACACATGCAAACGCGGATCTGTAATACTGATGGTGTACTGACACTCAAACACATTATGCAGCACTGTTTTTGACTCTCCATGCATCAGCCAAGGAATCACAACATGCTCTGTTTCACTCTGTCTCAAACCATCAATCGAAACCCATCCAACATATCCTGAGCCAATCTCAGTACAACATTCTGTATTTCTCTGACACAATTAAAATTGTTTTTATCTGGCATGTAACACTTAATCTAAAAATGGACTGAGCTCATGCTAAAAGACTGGCCCATTTATTTAAGGCCCTCTAAAGCCAGTACTATTAGTATTACACTATAGGATTAACATGTACCTGATCTTGGAATCCACAATTATGCGTGGAAATTCTGGGAACCAAGGCAGGCTGGGGTGCACCCAGTAGTTGCAGCATCGCTGAAGAGAAGCTAGGATGGAACCTGTGCCTGCATCATCCTGAACACAAGTAATAATAATCTGTGGAGAGCTATGAAGCACATACATACAATATTACAAGTATTGCTTTTCACAACTGCAAAGGTGGGGAGGGATGGGGTTAGTTCAGTTCAGGTATCTTTATGGGGGTTAGTAGGAACGAGGCTACACCTTGCAGGCACTGATAGCTTCGATGGCCAATTTTGTTCATTTATGTGCAGATTATATAATATGAAGTGTGCATAAATGATTGACACCTGTGCGTTCATAGTAAACTGGACTTCATTTTGTTTTGTGTTTTGTTCCATGTTGCCCCTGGAATTTCAGCTGATTTAGACTGTTTTCCTGTCACAACTGGCTGCCAGTCTCAACAATTTTTGTCAGCCATTTTTCAAGTTCACCACCCAGCAAGTGCTGAACACAACAGTCCACAATGTCAAGTCAGCTGAGTGTCCACTTGTGTACATGAGCGTAGTGATCACCTTGTGAGACTGTGTCCTTCACACCTGCAGTACTCTCATAAGGAGTTGCTATCTATGCCACATCGAGCATCCACCCCTCCATTCTGTCTTCCGTCAGGGATCTGGGTACTGGGCACCAGCTACCTAAGATCTGTTCCCACAGCACAGGGCTGGACAACACAAGCAGAGAAAGATAAGTGTGTTGCACAGTCCCCAAGACCAGACTTGGCCACAGGCACAGACACGTGAAACTTGGTTTATAAATCTCTACTCAAGATAGCCAACAGATCCTCCAGAAAATTTGTCAGTGTCTGTACATGGCTTTGTGGCCATGAGAAACTTTTATTCTTCCTACTACTTATCCACCTTGCCAGCTTCCTGATGTTTTCTGTGATTATTTCACTCACAAAGTTACTGACATACACTCTGACCTTGACAAACAAACCCCTTCCTCACCTATTGGCAGCCCTGATTCATGTTCATCTTCTGTCCTTGACTCATTCTGTCTGGTGTCTGAGCAGGAACTTAAGAGTTGTCATTTTGAAGTCCAAGCCCACAACCTACTCAATCGATCCCATCCCTACAGCATTTCTTCTGGACTGCTTAGACAACCTTCTGCCAACTCTGTCTCAGATTGTTAGCAACAGTCTGCTGTCTGTTTCTTTCCATCAGTATTCAAACACGCTGTTGTTCAGCCTCTTCTCAAAAAGTCTACTCTTGACCACAACAACCTTAAGAACTACCGTCCAATCTCAAACCTTTCATTCCTGTCCAAGGTCACTGAGAAACTAGTACTGCGGCAGCTTTTCCCCTACTTGAATTTCATGACCTCCTCCACCCTTCCCAGTCTGCTTACTATCCATGTCACAGCACTGAGATGGCTCAACTCAAAATGACTAACAACATTCTGCTTGCTCTGGATAGTGGTGATATGTCTGATAGTGGTGCTTCCTTCTGGATCTGTCCTCTGCTTTCAACACTACCAACGACAATATTCTCGTCCACAGACTTCAAATCTCTCTATGGCATTTCTGGCACTGTTCTTTCAGTTTTTGGTCCCATCCTCTTCATTCTCTGCTCTGCACCTTTCTGCTCTTTGATTGAAACTCATTCTGTCTCCCTCATTCTCTGCTCTGCACCTTTCTGCTCTTTGATTGAAACTCATTCTGTCTCCAACCAGTCTTTTGCTGATGACACAGCTACTTCAGTCCTGTCCTCCTGATCAGATATACTGTCTTGACCAAGCAGATGTGCATCTCTGACCTGAAAACCTGGATGACTACAACAACAACAAAAAACCACCTGAAACTGAATGACAACAAGACAGAGGCTCTCCTCATCAAGTTAAATAAAACCAATTTTCCCACTTCTCTTAATTTTGGCACTGTCAACATTCTGTTCACAACTTTGGTTTCATGATTTCACATAATATGACTGGACATTAATGACAAGCACACTTGAATTGTCTGCCATTCTGCTTATGTGGAAATCAGACACATCAGCTCTATTTGCTAAAACCTTTGAAGCAACCAAAACTCTTGTAATAGTTGTATGTGCCTTTGTTCTCTCCAAGTTGGACTATTGTAATTCTCTTCTTCTATCTGGCTGCCCACTTTACCTTCTCAGCAACTGTGCAGCGAAACTAGGGTTTTCACAGCACAAAAACGTTGATTATGTGCAATCTCTTCTGCAAGCTCTCCATTGGTCCATCCAAGCCAGAATAGACTACAAACTGTCAACTATCTGTTACAAATTCTTCTCTGACTCATTTCCTGCCTATTTCTCAGACCTTCTCACTGTCTACAAATGTGCTTACAGTCACTAAAAGTGATATGGATGGGTAGAGCCCAAAGGGTACTACCATCATACAAAGTTTTACATTTATCACATTAATACTAATAATAGTGTCAGAAATGTGGACAAATTCAAGTAGCACTATCTCCAGTGATGGATCATTTGACTACAAAATAGCAGCCAGAATTGGTAAAGCCATCCAAGCACAAGGAAGAAAGTGATCAGCCACCACATCAAGCTCTCCACAAAACTGATCTGCGGCAGTGCAGTTCTGCACTCTTGCCATAGAGATCCAAATCTGAGCACAGTGTGGAAGTCATTTCAAGAAACTGAAACAATTCCATCAACATAGTCCATCATGGGAATCCAGCAGTAAGAGGGATTTAAAAACACAGAGGTCCTGGGGAGAGCTGGTACAACGGCAGTGAATTAGCTAGATGCTGCTGTAGAGTCAGCCACACTGGGCTGGTCATCAATCTCATTGTTCAAAACAACCATATAGAGAGCTGAGCAAAGGGAACAGGTACCAG
Source organism: Alviniconcha strummeri (assembly GCA_963584105.1). NCBI lineage: Eukaryota > Metazoa > Mollusca > Gastropoda > Provannidae > Alviniconcha > Alviniconcha strummeri. The sequence continues at coordinate 15,342,187 of OY757544.1, forward strand.
GGCCTACTTCAAAAGCACTACAAAGATGACCTAAAGACCCATCTCGGGTGGGCAGATATCAAGCTTAAAGAACTTGAGAAAGCAACCCATGGAAGAACAACATGGTGAACTTGACCTGGAAGGCAGCCTCCAGCTCCAAGAATGACAAAATGCAGCATCTTCAGGATGCTTGTGACTGGTGTCTACCACCATCACTGCTGTATAATACCAGTGCCCACAGTGCTCCAGACTGTGCTTCCAGCTTCCATCTATGCAGCAACATGTGAGCCCACCAATAAAATGTAGCTAGTTGTCATCATCATCAACAACAGACTACTATGACTCTGTGAAAATAGCAACATTAAAGGGTTTTTTACACACCCCACATTCAACTAAATATTTTATATTTTTTTATGCAAGTCATTTATGGCCATGGGTAGTTTCATATGATATAGGTTGTTTATGGGTCATGTTTAACACTAACACTGTAACAGTTTGCTTTGAAAAATGAACCTTGCACAAGCTGTTATTCTTATAAATTTTACATTCTTCAACTACAATGAGAAGCAGCATCAGTTTGGGAGCTCTGCTGGTACAGTGGAAGCCCTTTTTAAGATCACCCTGCAAATTAAGTAAAAGGGGTGTTTAAAGGAAAAGTCCAAGGTTTTTAAGTATGCAAAATGACCACTGAAATGATTGCCAAATTAGTAACTACTTTCAGATTTAATGAAATTAAAAAATTAAAAATAAAAAGTTTAAGTAGGTTTTTACTAATTTTAATCGATTTTATTTTCTGTAGGCTGGCCGAGACTACTGTCTCGGGTTCTCCATCAGTCACGTGATTTTCTCGGAAGTGACGTCAGTCTGGGGAGTCAGTGCGGTTGCCATCTTAGATTGTTCATTGAATGTGTATGCATGTGGTCAACAAAAAGCTCTAACCATGCTGGCCTACTGTATTTCAGCAAACTGTAACAACCCACAAGCAACCCAAGGCATAGCTATGCACGAGTTCCCATGGAATCAACCCATTGTGAGGTGAAAATGGGTCACATTTGTACAGTTCAAACAAGCTGACTTTGATGCTGTGCTTCATCAGTCACGCCCATTTATGTAGCAAGCACTTCGCTGAGTGCGATTTTGTAAACTTTATGGAATACCAAATGGGGTTTGTTTCAAAGTGTCCACAGGGTAACCGACTTGGAAAAAATTCAGTTTGAATCTCCAAGGCCAGCTGATGAGCAGAAAGCGCACAGCATGATACCAAAAATTGAGAGGTACACTGATACCCTGAAACAAGGGCTAACAAGGTAAAGACAAAAGTCTAACACGAAGGCCTACAACAAAAAGAAAGAGACTGTACACAAATGTCTGTGGCAAGGAAAGACCAAACCACAAATGCTGGTGGCAAACAAAAAATCAGTGGCTGCCCTAATCAGGCAAGCAAACAGCTGACACCAAATGAAAAACAAAAGAGCTGAAACCACCCCAAAAACCCAAACGGTGGCCTACCTGCAAGCATAAGGTGGAAAAACAAACCAAAAAACACACACCACCAAATCACAACAGTCTAATAGACTACTGTCTGCAACAAATGAGTGGACTACAGTCAAAGCCATAAGAGCAAAGAGCTAAAAATAGCTGTGCCAAAAACAAACAGATGGAAAGCCAAACTAACCATAACTAACTCTAACTAACCCAGCTTCCATCTAGAAAAACAAAGGCTGCAGACTGATAAAGGAAAACGCTAATCAGGACTACTGATGACAAAGCATCAGGATGTAAACAAATGCAGACGAAAAGAGAAATGCAAAATGGATGCTCTGATCAGGCAAGCTAACAAGTGGGTACGACATGAAATGGCCAATAAGCCAGAGACAAGAAAGAATGCACAGTGGAAAAGAAGAGGAAAAGACAGAGAAAAACAACACTTTCTAAAAAGAAAGAGGAGGCAAGACATGTCAGCGAGCAACGGGACAAAGGCTGGATACACATAATCTGTGTACACGATACAACTCACTTAGCAGTGACAACACGGCAGGGCAACAGACGCTCAGGAACTACCCCACACAAAGAAAGAATGAGCAGGCTCGTTAAACATCGAGACTACCCCCTCACTCATCCATCATAAATTAACGATACACCTCGAGAAACAAAAGGGCAGGCCAAGAGAAAAAACAGTAAATTGCAAGAACCAGTAACTAGCCCAACAGGCCATTTTGCAGCGACTCCCCAGAGTGACATAGTGCACATGATTTTCAGCGTCATGGTGACACTTTTGGTACGACAAAAAATGCCTTTTTTCATGCATTTATAGCCCTTAGATCACAATTTCACCTACATCATCGTTCTCAGGAAACTTTAACAGAAATCATGTCAAAAATCACCCTGAACCTTGGACTTGTCCTTTAATTTAAGAAGGAAGCTGTCAGGGGTTCATTTACATAGAAGTATAGAACAAAAGGTTATGGAAAAAGTGGTTTTGAAAGAGGGATAGTTTCTCATCAAGGTGGTCTTTTATCTGGGGTTTCACTGTTCCAGCAATTTCAACACATTAATCACACATTTGAATAATAAACTGTTTGAAATTATATTTGTTTTGTTGCCTTTTCCCCTGTTGATTTTATTACCAGTAGCACACATACACACACACACACACACACACACACATTACATTTTTGACAATTCTGATTGAAATCAAAAGTTTTGGCTATCTAGAATTTATTTCAGGCAACTCAGTTTGCCTGGCTGGTTAGCAGCTATCTGTAAATAATAATAATAAACAGTAAATGTACACCCTGTTCACATATGTCAAAAACTGTCTTTGACATTGGAGAATGGTGTATAAGAATGAAAAGGAGTGTCAAAAAGCTCCAATGCTTAAAAGCTTAGTACGTACCAGTGGCACATTGTGCACAAAGTCTGCCAAAGCATTTGCTTCAGATGTACTCTTCACCGCAGCAGCAGAGACCAGGGCCTTCCGGGTTAATATCCTCAGTTTCATTTTCAGGCTCCAGTCCACTGGCAAAACCTCACTTTCCTGTCAATCATTTGGGAGGCACAAACAATATGTGTTAACCTGCATGGATGGAACTAAAAATATGTGCAGACACTATAAGCATAAATTAAGCTAGTGTAGTAACAGTATCATATATATATTCCCCCACCAGTCCCCTAGGGACCTTTTCATGGCTGGATAGGTCCCATTCAGAATGTTCCTGTCATTGTAATTCCAAACAGAACTAAGAACATTAAACTTAAAACAGCTGTTTCAGCATGTGTGTATCTGAAAATGCATTGCAGTCACATACATTTTGATCAGTGATTACAGCCTACACATGAAGAAAACATCCCATTACTATTGCTAGAAATAGAAATCTTATTATATGCAGTGTACTTGCTGGGCACAGCATGTTGCTTGGGCATAAATTTGCCCAATTATTCTCAGTCTGAAGGTATCAGTATATACCCAAGGAATGAAGGATGTATTAAACAAGGTTGTATTAAACAAACTATGCTTCTTCATATGAATATATGCAGAATATGCATAAAATCGAAGAGTATCAGCCTTATAACAGTATTTCAGAACAGGATCGGTTTAACCATTTTCAAAAGGTGCTTGAGCAAGACAACCAGGATCAAGATTCTGATGATGATTTTAAAAATTGTGAAAGTGATGTCTATTATGACAGACCAATTACAAAAGAAGTTTTATTAGCCATTCAAAGCTTAAAGAATGATAAGGCTGCAGGTATTGGTGAATTACTCAAGCATGCTGGACATTTGGCAGTGGACTTTTTGGTTACGTTTTTCAATGCTTTGTTTGATTGTGGTATGTATCAAGATAGTTGGACTTTTAATTCTTCCCCTCTATAAGAATGGTAATCAAAATGATCCAAACAACTACTGAGGAATATCTCTATGCGATATCAGTAGTAAGTTATATAGTTCCATTATTAACAACAGGTTACAGGAGCGGATTGAATTGAACAAAACAATTTAACGGCAGAATGTCAAACAGGTTTCAAAAAAGACTGCTCAACTGTTGACCATATGTTTACACTGATTGATGGCAATGATTCAGAAACAACTTGCCTTAAATAGAAAACTGTATGCAGCCTTGAAAAGCCTTTGATTCAATATCGAGAAAACTATGGCCTATTCTTTTGAAAATTGGTAGTAAGGGTAGACTGTATAAGTGCGTTAGAAGTATGTAAAAAATGTGAAGGCTAAAAGTAGAATTTGATGTGGTGCTAAGTTTACAGACTATATTAATTGTACCCATGGTGTGAAACAGGGTGATGTATGTAGCCCTGTCTTGTTCCCACTGTTTATTAACGAGCTTGCTCTTGATATTACTAATAACAGCAGACATGGAGTAAGCCTGAGCAGTGACTGTCCAATTAGTGATATTATTATTTGCAGATGACATGATATTGCTATCTGAAACTGTTATTGGTCTGCAGACCCAGCTTAACAGTATATTTAGTGCTGCATCAAGGTTACAACTTAAATATGGATAAAAGTAATATAGTGATGTTTAGGAATGAAGGGTATTTAGGGGCCAGAGAAAGATGGTTTTACGATGATTGTATGTTGAGATTGGTGAACTCTTATAAATAACTTAGAACATGTTTTTCTACAAGGCTTAGTTTTCACCATGCTTGTCAAGATTTGGTAAGCAGAGCAAAAAGGGCACTGCTGTGCATTATGAGTAAATTATACAGAACTGACTGCAATTCAATTTAAAAAAATTGAAGATTCTGATGCTCAAGTGCAACCAACTGTTCTCTATGGAGCAGAGATATGGGGCCTACTGTCAACTGGCTCTGAGCTAGTGAAAGGAACTGTTTTAAAACTATCATCACAACTCAACTGCAAAAAAAAAAGTCAGAGTTTTCTGCATTGTCTTTCACAACATTATGATGAGCTGTAAAATGTGGACAGTCTTGAACCCAAACAAATGGCAGGAAACTAGTAATGCAGTGGAAACAGACATAGGCAGTGGACTAGTACTGAACTTGTTTGATGTCATTTACCCTGGCCAAGCTGTGAAAGTGGATATGTTCTGAGAACCGACTTCGCATCCCACTTCACACCCCAACATGAGAAACACAGAGACTGAGTGAGAGAGACCACCTATTTTTATAAAGCCTTTAAATGTTTTATTAAATGTGTTCTGTTATAGGGATCTGGACTTTTTGCATATTAAATGCATGGGGTTGGAGCAATTGCATGAGAGGGATCTGTGTTAAGAATGAGTTGTTGTTTTTACATATTTGTGACCCATGCTGTTTAGGTGCCTGTATTTACAGCTGCCAATGCCAACCCCTCAAGTGCCAACTCAAGTGTACCAAAATCTTATTTTGTGTGTAAAATTTATATTCTGATTTCAATGCAGGCAGCAACTGGAAGAGAAAAAAAAGGAAAAACAAAAAGAAAAATCTCTGGTGGATCAAAATACAAAATAAAGTAAGAACATCTTTGCCTTAAAAAAATGTACATCCATGGATGTAATTTCTCCTCATTGCACAGGAATGGGATTTTTTGTTGCCAGTGTATTTTCAAATTCAAGCCAGTATCAAGTTCCTCTTCATGGAGTGATAGCTTCATTATGATACATTTGACAAACTATATGTAACCCAGTGTATTGTATACATGTTCCGGGCCATACCCTTTAACCTTTTCTTTCTGGTCCTTTTCCTTTTTGATTGGGTGGGGTTTTTATGGCCCAATTATCTAAGGTGTTAAAAGTTGTGTGCTGGGCCGGCAGCGTCCCTTTTCCCCCAGTGTCCCTGCAGAGGCAGGTTGTTTGTTTAACTGTTGCGGCCCGTGTTCATGTTTTCATCAGGGGAGAGCCTACACTGTTTCCTGGTTGGTTGGTGTACAAATAAAAGTTATGTTATAGCAACCTCTGACTTGTGACTCTTCATCCATGCTTCCAACGTGCTTCCCCTCAACTCCTCATCCCCACTCCCCCTACATATATATCTATAAAGGAATTATCATTTGGAGGCTAAACTTCTCATGTGTTTAGAGCAGGTTAAACAAACACAATCTGCAGTCAAAGTTTAGTGACTAAACATGCCACTGATTTTTATTACAATTTTATAAGAGGATTTTCCTGGACACCATAACATGGACACCATAATGAATGAATGAATGAAAATTTATATATAGCGCATAAAAAACTTCCACACAAAACCTTGCGTGTTCACAGCGCCAGATACACACAGTGCATACATGTAAGCTCTCGCAAGCTAAAACTACCAAAGGACATGCACTCATACCCACCCACCCCTTTCCAAAAGTGGAACTATGCATAACAGTTAAATGTAAAAATAAATACAGAGTTACAAATAATGATAACAGAAAAAAAAAGAATCACACACACACACACATAACATTAACAAACACTCTTCAGGAGTAAGTTGGTGTTTTACACCCACTTTTTACAAGTTCTTTCTCGCATTTTAGTATAACATCACTGATAGGATAATGGAACTTTTCAGTTTTGTGTACATGTCAATTGTCATACATATAAAATATATAATCTTTGATGGGGAACAGCATAAAACAGAAATTAAATGATATTGTTTGAAACTGCTACAGCAAACACTGAAATGATGGCAAATCGATTTTGATGTCATTGCAATATTAATAATTTGATGTCAAGATTATGGAGAATGAAAAATTGATGGGGAAAAAAATGCAACTACCATAACTAGAAATAGTTACTGATGGTAAGAATGACAAAACTGAAAAGAACTAGTACTTGTAGTAGGAATATGTACAAAACAAGAGAACACAGTACGGGACATCTCTTGTTTTTTGTCCCACCATATTGTCTATTGAGATAATCAATGCATTCTTTCAGGTGCTATTTCTCAACTATGCACAAGTTTAGACATAGATCTGTGATAGGAGATTGACAAAGCATCACATCAAAGGAAAAGTTCCTGATACTTTTTTTCTCATTATTAATACTACATTACTAGGACTAGGACTGGAGTAGTCTATCAGAACCATACATTTAAATATTCTGCTACTGTCTTTTTGCGTAATGTGTGTTTCTGGTGTGCCAATGGCCAGATGAGTTGATGCTTAATGTCCTCAGATGTCATTTGACATATTAGGGACAAGTTGTGACCAATGCCGAAGCACGGTTCAATAAAAGCCACATACGTAAGGTGCATGCGTGTTTAGCTGTAACCTGCCACCTGCACTTTTGGCAGAATGACCGGGATCTTTTACGTGCTACTGTGGTAACACGGGGGTGGAATGGATACCGAAATAAGTCAGCACAGAAAGTCGACCCTGGAGAAGAAAATTCTCCCGCCGTTCCAGCAGGGATTCGAACCCGCGACCTTTCAATCACGAGTCCGGCGCTCTAACCACTGAGCTATCCCCGCCCACCCCCCCCCCCCCCCCCCATGGCCAGTAGGTTTTTCTTTTATTTAATCTTTTAAAATATGAAAAAAGAAAATGATGTCTGAAAAATGTCCTGTAAAAGTAATACTAATAGCATCAGATCAATATGCTGAGCAAAATTGGTCACCCAGCACCTTAGTCCATGCCTGAGCACAATCAGTAATGAACCACTATGACATAATACACATTCCATAAATAGCTGCACCAGGTTGGGTGATCCCTAATCTATTTTTTAGACCACTGTAGTGTTATGTAACTGCAGTGGTCTAAAAATAGATACGGGATAGTAAGTAAACATGGTGCTTAATGTCCACAGAAACCGTATGGCTTATTAGGGACGGGGAGAAGGGGGGAAGGGGGTACGGATGTGGGAGGAGAGGGAGATTATATACATATCACTACACTGTCACCACCAGAATGATTCCTGCATTAAGATGGGCAGTGATGAGAACCATTTTAATGTTTCAGTAGGAAGTGATGGGCGCAAAGTCCCAAGACAGTCTCCACAAACCACAACCTTTCTGAAGAGAAAGGAGAGCTGAAGCGGTATTGAACCAAGGTCCTTCCGCTTACCAACCTAATGCCTTGCCGCTAGGCCAAACCAGCTCATGGATTGGGGATCGCCCAACTGGTCTTAAATTGGCATATTTCAAAAGGACCAAAACTTAAATTAATGCAAAATTATACCTAAAATAATAAAAATTAATGCCAAAAATTGTTTTTTAGCCAAACCTGCCTGGGCTAGTTATTTTAATGGATTTTTTTTTTTAAATACACACACTGTGCGTATTACTTTGAAGTTTCTGTCAGTCAGTGCCATACAAAAGTGAAACTGGCTTGACCTTTTCAAAAGAAAGAACTTGGTTCCCTTCTTAGTTATTGTGTCACTGCTCTGTGTTACTTTATAAAGTTTATTCATATAATTGTGACAGACATTTGTCAAACTGGTGTGACATCTACAAAGTAGTGAAAAAGGTTCACAGAAACCAATCAATCACTGTAACTGGTTAGATATACTGCCATCTATATAATAGATACTACTACTGTACTAGTACTAGTAACTAGAGCTATACTAGTAGTACTAGCAAACACCCTGTTCCCTTCCCCATCACCCATGCACAACACACAAACATTTTCTATCCTTCTCCCTGTGCTGCATTTATTTATATTTTTGTTTTTCAGAGAACCAGTCATGTAAAATAACAACCGGCACAGCTAACTGACTCCTGAGTTTGTTTCTGGTATAATGCTGATCTTAACCGGTAAAATACTGGAAATTACCGGTTAACATGAACACTGTGATATGAACACTTGTTGAGTACTTTATCTTGAAATGATCCCTAGGCACTTCATAATGGCAACTATAGCACTGTTCTCTGCATCTGCATTCTACTTTCTAGTCATATGAGACACTGAGAGTGAGAGTGATTGTAGCTTTACACAATGCATTTTGAACATAAAAACAACCAAAGTGGTTAAAGCACTGTTTGGTTGTTACATGGCTAGTGCCATGTGTAACTGCTGCCATTGCTGTGAAAATTTTGTGGACTGATTGGTTTGACAATTCTGTAAACTGGTGCATGGTTGTATCATTCAATTTGTATGGTGTCCACAGAACCGGACCTTATTTGAGGCCATAAAGTATATTTTTATAGGTAGAATGCATGTGTGTTTAGCTAAAACCTGCCACCTGCACTTTTGGCAAAATTACCAGAATCTTTTACTATTTCTGATTTAGACCAGTTCAAATCAAGCAATCAAGGATCATTGTCTTATGGTCAATATTCAACACCATTACACCATAGTTTCTGACTAACACTATATGTGTTGCTCTACATCAGACTTTTCTCCTGTTACTGGTTTTGTCTTCCGTTACTCCAATACTCGACCCCCCCCCCCCCCCCCTCCCATACCCTCTTCACTTGTTCATGTGACTGCAAACTAATAGTAAGTTACACTTACAGAACCTTCAGATAAACTCATAATTGAAGTTGTCCAGTTGCTAATTCGTAACTGGCCTTGGCACTTTGCGCTTTCCGTCCCGCCGCTCCCCTCCCTCTGCCAAGTATGCAGCCTTCAAATAAGTTGGTCACTAACCGCTAACCCAGTTAATGTTTAAAATAAGCCTACTAAAGTACTATTGCGTACCTGCAGCAACAATCCGTGGTCTGTTGTTTTACCGTCGGACTTATCGTCTTCGGACACTGCACTTTCTACAACTGAGTTTCCTCCTGCAAGAGTTTCTCTGCCTCCAGCCAGTACCCTCAGCTTCAACGGCGACCTGCACCCGAAAGGGTTTTTCCTTTTCCTGCCGCCATCAGTCGGATAGCAAGTCAAGCTTTCGATGCTTTTATCGCAGTCTTTTGCTGTCTCTTGTTTCTGTATCTTCGATTTCTGCTTAAGTCGATGGACACACATAACTGCCGCAGGTGTTTTCCATTCTGAAGCCTTAGGTGAGAACATTGTGTATGCGATCCTTGTCCTGTTAGTGAAGTGTTCGGGGTGAAATGTAAAAGACTGTAAAACTTACAAAGCGGTCATCAAACTGAACCATTTGTTGTTCCTAACTGAAATTATGAAGTAATATGTTTGTACAGTATCAACAATGGGTTTCTGCTTTCTGTTTGACTCTAATCACATCAACTTGCATTTGCGTAGGCCTTATGCGCCGGTTTGAGATTTGCGCCAAATGAAACAGGCGCATGCGCGAAAAGCTGCGCCCAGCGTCCTTTGGCCTCCCACTGCCGGTGCCGAACGGGGCAACAAACGGGATTCTCCCTGCTACATGGAAACTACGATTATTCAGTATCTGTGATGGTATCTTTAACTGAACTAGCCCACGCAGATTTGCCTAAAAACAAATAACAAATGTCGATTTTGCTGAATGTTTTGTCAGCCCCCCCCCCCCCCCCCCCCCATTTCTCGCATACCGTACTCACCACCGGCCGGTGGCATGCCAGAAACTGACACGTTACGCAAACAGGTAGTGGAATATTTAAATATATGGTTCCGGTAGACTACCTATCACTCGAAAAAGAAGTATCAGGAACATTTCCGCCGCCTTTGTTCAGTAACAGCTTTGCCGGTTTAGTAAGTACTGACTGAAGTAAACATGGTGGGTTAACGTCACGTCCCGGGCCGCACAGATTGAAACCGCCATAATTAGGCTTATTAGGGACGGGGGGGAAGGGGGTATGGAGGTGATGATGAATTGATGCTTAATGTCCTCAGATGTCAGTTGACATATTAGGGACAAGTTGTGACCAATGCCGCCGAAGCACGGTTCAATAATTCTTTACATCCACGGAAACCAGAAGGCTCGTTAGCCGCACGATTGAGATTTATTCAAAGAAAGATACAAAATAATTCACAAAATCATAAGTCGCCCGACAAATTACTGCTAGGCCTGAGCAGATTACGTGCCTGAGGCAACGCCATTGTGAATTGTTTGCAGGCTGAGTCTACACTGAAAAAAACGTCACTTGAACTGACTCGTCAGTGCGTAAAACAACATCTAAATCACTGACGTAATACGTATTCCGTAAATCAGTGGCTGCACCCCGGCGTGGGGAGTGGTGGTGAAGTGATGCTTAATGTCCACATATGTCAGGTGACATATTAGGGACAAGTTGTTCAATAATTCTTTACGTCCACGGAAACCAGGAGGCTCGTTATGACGGACAGCCCAGCGACGGCCACCTCGACTCTCACACAGCTCAGTGAACTATGACCGGCGTGGGGAGATCCCCAGTCTATTTTTATACCACAACAGTTATTCTTATTGCCGTAACTTGATTCAAAAAGGGCCAAAGCAGAAATTAATCATACAGAAAAATCGTACATAAACAATAAAAATCAAGTTCATGCCAGAAAAAAATTAATAAATCTTTTTTTTTAGCCAAATCTGCGCTAAGTCCCTTTACTGAATGATTGTGAGGTTTAGTGTGACCCAAAATAACTCCGAGCATCTCCTTGGATTTTGCCCTCGGACTCTTTAGTTAATCGGGGTTATGGGCCGCTTTACTGGGGTGGGGGGGTGGGGGGGGGGGGGGGGGGGCTGATCATACTTACCGGCCCATGGGCATCCATGATCCCATTCAACCAATCACAGCCGCAAGACAGGTTAGGCCTGTGAGAAAGGCTCGTTACGTGTAACAGGCTAATTCGGACCTTGACCTACCACAAGATGGCTGCCAGAAATCCAGGAGTAGAATTTGGTAAGCAGATGATGATCATAAATAATTCATTAATTGTAATGCGCATTTCAGTGGGTGATGGTGTTCAAATGGTGCACGTGTGTGTTTACTTGAGCGGGTTCTTTTTGTTGATCGCTCTCGAGCAGACTTACTGCGCTCTTGCAGGGTATGACAATAACTTTTTTTCCCACTTGCCCTGTAGATGAATTTTCTACTTGCCCGAGTGGCAAAACTAGTTGCCCATGCCAGATTCTTAAAATCAACCATTTTGATTAAAATAGGCGATATGTTTGTCAAATGGATTTTAAAAGGTAGAAAGTGTGATAAGTAGACTGACACACACACAAACCATCTTCCCCACAAAGTGAAATTGTAACATTGTTAATTGCCAGGTCCATGCTTGAAGTTGAAAGAGATAAAATTCTGTAAACTACTCAAACTTATTTTTTTCTACAGTGCCACTGCCAGTGGTACCCGTCTCAGTACTAATGGTATCAGCAATGAATCATTGCAGTACAGAATGATAACTCTGCCTCATTCAGTCATTGTCAGTGTCATGTCATGACTTCTGTGAAAGCCAAAAGGCAGTTACTGTTCATTTCATTCTAACGCTGTAACAGTTCTAATTTCAGAATTTTAATTATTGTTAATATTAATGACCCAAACTGCCATGCATGCCCCAAGCCATGACCAATATAGCCCAGGCAGCTTGGGTCAGTGGTTGTATTTTTTTAACACAAGGAACTGTGCCAAACCTGCACCATCTGAGTTCAAGTTCAGTTTTTTGCTTTACGTCCACAGAGACCGTGATGTGATTCTAAATGAGTGACTAGCTTTTTAGAGCATGTTTTAAATATCCACCGAAGTGGTGTAGTTACCATGTCACGTCACTTCACGCAAAGCCACATGCTAATAGTAATACGTAGGGACTGGGTGCGTTCGGCGTGTTTAGCACTGCACTTTGGGCAGAATGACCAGGATCTTTTAACTTCTTCAACACATCTCCTAGTCCACATAGATATATATAATACACTGCAGGCAGCCAAAGGCAGTAAGCACTGGAGCCTGAGGACACCAAAATTCAGCCAAAACTGATCACCAGTTTTTAAAAAATCACCATAAAATCAAGAAACAACACATAAATATTTTTATGTCTAGTCTTACATAATGAAAAACATATAATGTGCATGTGCACGTGCCTATTAAGCAGCTAACTTCAACAGCAAACACTCCTAGTCCTAGCATGTAGATAGTGTTGGGTTAGCTGTAATTGTTATTGGTTATTGTGGCAGATGACCAAAAGGGAAACAACTCGCAGTGACTTGGAAGAGATTAGGGACTATTAATTATAATGATAATAATAATGCAAGAAAAACCTACCGGCACACCAGAAATGATGGCACACCAGAAACGCACATTACACAAACATGTAGTAGTAGAATATTTAAATGTATGGTTCCGGTAGGCTATTCCTAAGAATCCTATCAATGAAAAAAGTATCAGGAACTTTTCCTTTTATGTGTCCATTAACACTATAACAGCTTTGCCATTTTCCTATTGCAATTCGCAGACATCTAAACTTGTGCACAAACCTCTCTACCTGGTCACCCAGGTTTACCAGCTGCAACCTGTATCTGCGTTGTTGGTCTCTTGCCACTATGCCAGTCAAGCTAAGTGTTCTGTTTATTTTGGTCCTCCGAAGCTGAATGGTAGTTACTCTAAATCCATCTCTGTTTTGGTTGCATAATCTTGAAAAAACAGAAGAGAACTATGAAGATGTAAACACCTCTGTTTCATTCTCAGTTCTTCAGATCATTGCTTTCCTTCAATGGGCTGTTTGCTCCAATAGGAAAAATAGCACATGAAAAGTGCATTTATTATCAGGTACTACACTGAAAAGAAGGCAGGACACAAAAAATGACATATCCCAGTGTCCCCTGATCTCTTGTGTACATATTCCTAGAAATCTTTTTAGTTTTGTCATTCTTGCCATCAGTAACTATAAATTTGTACTTCTGGAGCCATTTTCCCTATCTCCTTTTATAATCTTGATGTCAAATTATTGATTTTGTAATGACATCAAAATGATTTTGCCATCATTTCATTGTTTGTCTTGGCAGTTTCAAATAAATGTCAATTGATTTCCCTGTATTTTTCTTTAATGCTGCTACACATGAAAAGATTAGGAAAATGAGATTATTTCAGACACACTGTCCAGATTAAAATATAAACATTGACAAAAATAATTCTGTGATGGTGCAGAGTGTTAGGAGCAATGTGACAGGCAGCAGAGTCTGGCCAACATTTGTGTTTCCTCAGACTGTACAAGCACAAGTTTCTCCACAGTAACTTCACTGATTAAATCATAAAAAATTTGTGTATTTTTAAAGCATCAAATGAAAGCTTAAGTTATAATCCTTTAAAAAAAGGTTTAAACCATGTAAATAGAATGTACAAACATGGCTGATTTAATTCACAACAAGTGTGGGAAGTATGGCTTGTGCCTGTATGTTAACAGATTAGTACAACTAAATCACAGCAAACACTAGTAACGGAGTGGACAAAATATTGATGTTAATATAATTTACATCAGAATAATGTGCTCTTTCACTAGTTTCAGGATATTCCACCTGAGAAGATTTTTAACTTTTTGAAAGAAATCAATATTTTGGGGAAAATTTAAATTTGAGATGATTATTGGTTATGTTTGTGTTTACTCATCTTTTAATTTTATGTCTCGTTTTAAAATTGTACATATACTAGTTTTAGCGTGTCCACATTTTTAACAATTACTTTATGATAACCGCAATGGTTGACTGGGCATAAAGCACCAAGTTACTTACTTACTTGGATGGTTAAAATGAGGTATAGCAATTGTAATACAACATGCTGTGTGAGAAGCAAGACGCACTCAAAGACTAGCAACAAAACAGTCGGCGTGACCTTTCGCCTGGGGCGTGTTAACTTATTGCAGCATCGCTGAATAGAGCTTCAACAGTACACAGTACTTAATTTTGACCCAAAATAAACACTAAACATCAAGACATGAGTCAGTTAATCAAAATATGATACTACAAAGCATTGATCGACACAGAATTACTGAAGTCAAAACGATTCACTACTAAACAGAAGGCTGTGCCTTGCAAGCAACAGTTATAAAAATAGACCATGTTTCGACAGCGAAGCATCAGCTAATGATTTAGCTCAATCCTGCATCTTAATGAACAGCACCTGCATGGCTTGGTGCATAAAAAGAAGTAGGTAACAAACAACAGGTGGTCAAAATGTAATGGGGGGAAAATAGATTTGAATGTGGCATGCACTGGCTCTCACTGGTACTGTGGTAGGCCACATGATGTCACACTACTCGCAGTGCTCCAAAACAAAAACCTCATCTGCTCCAGTTCCTGGTTTACATGGGATTACCATAAAAACTTGTACAAAGTGCACTTGCTCACAATTTATACATGATGTGACAATGTCAGTGTACACAAAACTAAGACGTTCCAGCATCATATTAATGATGTCATACTAAAACATGAGAAAGAGCTCATGAAAAAGGTGTTTGTTATGCTGTCTGGGGAAGTCCTCTTATAAAATAGTTATCAACAGCACGTTCAATCACAATAAAAAAAAAAATGCAGACCATGTTCATTTAACCTGCTTCAAACACACAAGAAGTTTAGCCGCTGAAGGAGAGTTCCTTTAAAAATTCTGTTTGATTTTAGGTGGAAGTGTAGAAAAAAACAAGCAAGTAGTTTATTGTTGAGGCATTATATTTAGATCTGGAAGACCTTAAGCCCGTTCTTAACTGGGCAAATGTTTGTTCACCGAACATACTTCAGACAGTTTGACGAACTGTGATTCATTTCTTAATTAAACTTTTAGTTCACTGAACATGGTTCAGACAGTTCAACAAACTTTACTTCATTCTCAACTGGCTTGTAATGAGATGCAAGCTTCAACCCAAACTTGTGGCAGATGCACAGCAGACAGCATGATTGAAAATGTAGGCTAAAGTCAAGTCAGGTCAAGTCAATATACTTTAATCATCCCTCACAGGGTAATTCAACTAACTACTGTCTCATTCTGGGTCCCTGAGACAAGGCTGCACCTCCCACAAGGCCACAAATTAAAAAAATCCCTCCAAAGCGAGTGAAGAACCCAGCAACACCGTCATCCATTTTTATTTTCATTTCTTCTTCATCCACAGGAGAGCTCTGCCCTCAGCCAGAGGCAATGTTCGTCGAATAGGGCGAATGTACCCAGAACATGTTGAGTGAAGCTTTTTGGACCCCGAATACATCTTCGACGAACACTCCCAACTAGGTTCACAAAGAAAAGTTCACCCAGTTAAGAACCAACTAGGTTCGCTGAATACTTCCAACTAGGTTTGCAAACAAACATTCACCCAGTTAAGAATGGGCTTTAAACAGAATAAATCTGATGAAAATAACTAAAACAGAGAGACAGAAAGTCTTACTCCCTTCATAAAGAGCCTACTGGGTGCATCAGCCATTAAGAAAATAAATGGTAAGGGTGGTTCGAATTCAGTTAATCATTTAAGAGTTAAAAGTAAACTTATTACCTACAAAAAGAAGTGGCAGAAACATTAGCTATAAATCTGTCAAAAAAATCCTCAACAGATAACTATTCTTCTGAATTACAAAGGATTAAAATGTTAAAAGGAAAAAGACGCCTGGACTTCTCTTCTAAAAGTAAAAACAAAGAGGATCTGGGGGAAAACTGGGATCTGGGAACCTGCTTTTATCAATGACTGAATTAAAGCAGTCGTTCCAAAGAGCCAACAACTCGGCCACTGGTTTGGACCAGGTCCACTGTCAACTTTTAACCTGCCTCCCAAATTCTGCTATTATATCTCAGCTGTTCTCTTAAATTAAAGGTATATAACCACATCTGGGAATCTGGCTGTTTTCCGCCGTCGTGGCGCAAAGTGGTAGTCATTCTCATTCCTGAACCCGGTAAGGACCACTCAGATCCGGCAACTTCAGACCTGTACCATTAGCCAGCTGTTTCTGTAAAACGATGGAGTTCCTCGATCAACACTCACTTCATGTGGTCTCTCAAGTTGCAGGGTCTTTTTTCCAAGTAGCAGTGAAGCTTCAGGAAGGACCACAGTATATTGTATCACCTCGTTCATTTTGAAATGTTTATTAGAAATGCCTTTGTAAAAAAAGAACACATTTTAACCATTTTCTTTGACCTTGAGAAGGCTTACGACACATTCTGGCGGACCTCTGGGATCTTGGTTTCAGGGGCCATCTCCCCAGGTTTATTCAGCACTTCCTGTCTGAATGTTCTTTCAAGGTTAGAATGGGTTTTACTCTGTTGGAGCTGCATGAGCAGGAGATGCGGGAGCAAGGTAGTGTCCTGTCTCCAGCCCTGTCTTGAAGGGTACAGATTGCTCTTGTTTGTGGACAACTTTGTGTGTGAGCAGAAAGACATTAAACAGAGTAGAGAGCTATGCAGCTGTGTGTTAACAGCGTTCAAGACTGGGTGTCTGTGAACGGCTTTAAGTTCTCCACCTCCAAGACAGTCTGCATCCACTTTCACCAGTGGTACTTTTTTTTCTCCCAGACCCTAACATCCTTCTGGAAAAAAAATGCTTATAAAAGTAGCCAAACAAGCAAAATACCTTGGTCTTATATTTGACACTAAACTCACTTTAAAAAAATCATGTACAATACCTTAAATCTTCCTGTCAGAAAGCTGTGGATATTATGCAAGTAGTGGGATATGCTAATTGGGGAGCTGATCATATCGTCCTGCTGGGGAGAAATGCCATTTTGGCAAGTCTTTTTTTCTTTTTTCTTTTTTTAACTGAGTCTTGACTTTCTGTTGTTTATTCATTTCATTCTCCCCAGGTGCTGTTGGAGTTTTGTGGTTTTATGCAGCTTAGTGCTGTTTTTTCTTTTTTCTTTTCTGAGTTTTCCCATGTCCTCTGGTCTGCTGTATTTCAGTTGGGAATTCTTTTGTTTATTTGTTTAACTTGTTTATTCTTGAGGAAAATGATAGTTTGCACCCTCCCTCCCCCTTTTCCCTCCCCCACCCTCAGGTTGGCTATGAGAATTGGTAAATTGGTAGCGTGGGAAAGTTAGGCTTGGTTTGTGATGTGCGCCAGAACTGGACACTCTAGACTCTAGTGCTGACCATCGAGAGGTGAGGACTGCTCTCTCTCTCTCTTCCAGCCATCCCTCTGGGACAGGCCCTAGTTGTTGTTGTTTTTTATGGAGAGTAACCTGCAGTTGAGGGTTGCCGAGTGTGAAGCAGGTTACTTCCTCCTTTTTGCTTTTTTTTGTAAACTGGCACTCTCGCCTTTTTCTGTAGGGTTAGTGCTTGGCTAGTTTCGTAGAGTACAGTTGGAGGGTAAGGTTCATCATTTTATTCCCAGGTACAACACCTGGGAATAAAATGATGAACATTACCCTCTAACTGTACTTTGTACCAATGGAGAAAGGAAGGGATTGTTTTATTCCGTAAGTTGCTGTGGCGTTATGAGTTGGTTTCTGTCTTGGTGCCGTGTTTTGGGAGGTCCAACGGATGCTATGGTCTGTCAGCTAAGGTGTCTATTATTACCTGTCCTTTCCAGTTCTTTTTAACTGGGTTGATTAGTTAGTTGTTCTCTGAACCAGGTATTGCTCGAGGAGAGCGTTGGGATCATTGTTGTTTGTATGGTGGCTTTAGAATCGTTGTGGTAAGAGGAAGAAGAGGAATCTGGTTGTAGGGGAATTGCTTTATTTGAGGAATGTTGGCGTGTTGTTAACTCGGTTGAAGTCGAAGGTGGCGTGGTCATAGTACTGTGGTATGATGTCGGGTGCCTGTGTAGGTTCCTTTTTGGTCAGTGCTACTGCAAGCTGTGCAGTGGCAGGCTGCGCACGAGGTGCCCAACGTAGTCGTAGCGGTTTTCGTTGTTGGTAGTTTCTGTGCTCTGTGTCTTGTTTATCCATCTTTTATTGGTTGAATGCCTTGTAGTTGTTGTCGCTCAGAGCAACGTATAAATAACTCAGTGTAGTTGTCACGGTTGTTATACCCACACATACCCATATTGGGCGATGTGGCCTTATAGAAAAGTAACATATTGTTCTATATTTAGTGGAGAAGAAGCAGCCATTGCCATGGGTTGACAGCGTAGGAGGCAGTTACATATTCTTTGTGGAGTTCCTCGGCCATTAGAGTTACTTGTCCCTCATTTTCTTTCCTTCTCCTTCTCTCTCTCTCTTTCTCTGATCATTCCGGACATTAAAGAAGGGACAGAGACCAATGTGAGACAGCGAGAACTACCTGACGTCCCCGCCTTGCCCATCTTTTTTCTGTCCACTTTCTTTGCCCTTTCCCCATCCTTCTGTCCCTCTCCTTCTCTTTTCCAGGCATCAAAGAAGGGACATGCAGATGTGAAGTGGCAGATAGCCGAACAGGCTTAGCAGATGTCCTCGCCTTGCTCATCTTTTCTATAAAAAAAAATCTTCTCTATTTTGTTTCTTTGTTTCTTTTTTTCTTCTCTTTGCAACAACCCTCCTCATCAAAGCTAGTTTTCTGTCATCTTTTTCATTCTCTCTGCTGTTTACTCTTCTGTCTCTTTCTCTGATCATTCCAGGCACTGAAGAAGGGATAGGAGACCAATGTGAGACAGTGAGAAACTGTACCTGATGTCCCCGCCTTGCCCACCTTTTCTCTATCCACATTCTTGGCCCTTCCCCATCCTTCTGTCCCTCTCCTTCTCTTTTCTGGGCATCGAAGAAGGGACATGCAGATTCGAAGTGGCAGATAGCCGAACAGGCTTAGCAGACATCCTTGCCTTGTCCATCTTTTCTCTCTTCCTTCTATTGCTTTCATCACCATTTCTTCCTACTCTCTTCCACCTTAGGTCTAGTTCCACCTAGTTAGAGAACCACCTTTTTGTTGCTGTTTTTTTACAGTATTTTTATAAGTGTTTTTGCTGAGGCCTAGAGGTGAACAATGATTTAGGAGATAATGTATGACTACTAGATTAAGGGCCGAGGAGATTGGTATGATAGGTTAGTTTGGTAGAATGCTTGGATTATTTAGCTAAGTTTCATCATCACCTACATGTAACCAAACTGGTTACGCAAACTCACAGTGTAACTGTTTTATTAGTAGAATACAAAAATGGAAACGCATTGATGGTGTGATCACTGACTCTAAGTGTTGTGCTGTTTTGTTTCCATGGTCTAAATGTTGTGGTTGTCAGTGTGCTTGTGTGTTTGCTTGGCATGGCATCCTGACACTTTGCCAACGCATTCAAGCCTGAAAAAAAAACATACATGCACCTACAGCAGGTCACTGCTACCCCTGTACCATGTGTTAGTCCACTCCAAATTGGACTATGTATCCACTGAGTATGGATCGGCCCATCGGTCGGTTCTAAAGCAACTGGATCCAATCCACCATCAGGGCTTGTGTATTGCATTGGGGCTTTCCACACATCTCCTGCTCAAAGTCTATGTGGAAGCACATGAACCATCCTTAGCCTATCACCATTTAAAACTGTCTCTAAATTATGTCCTTAAACTAAAATCTTTGCCAGAAAACCCAACTTATAGTTGTGTTTTTTAACCTGAAAGTGAAAACATTGAATTATTTGAAGAATCAGAGTAAAATTTCCACCTCTCGGCATCCGCATTCCACTGCACCTGCAAAAATCCTAAATTATTTTAAATCTGATTGATGATGCTCCCTTGTTGAACATCGCCCCTTGGATGCTTTCAGCTCCTACAGTCCTTTCTGATTTAACCAAATTCAGAAAAGACAAAACTGACCTGGAAACCTATAAACACTTTTATTTACAACTTATTTCCAAATATCCTTTGTGGGGGGGGGGGGGGGGGGGGGGGAATTAATGGATGGTTCTAAAACAGAGGCAGGAGTCGCTGCAGCAGCTGTCTCCACCAAATGTTCCTGGAAACCTTTGACTTGTCACCTTCCAGGCAACAGCTCCATATATACAGCAGAATTACGAGCTGTTCTTTTGGCTCTAAAACATGTTTATTGTTCTAAAGAAAAGTCATTTTTAATACTGTCTGGTTCACTTTCATCACTAAAAGCTGTATTTGACTTAAAGTGTGACCCCCCTATCTTGGTACAGATTCTAGAACTGTATATTGATTTAACCAAAGATGGGAAGGAGATGTTTTTATGTAGGTCCCCAACCATGTGGGCATATGGGGTAACTCAGCTGCAGACTCTGCAGCTAAGGATGCCCTTGTTGGTGACATCTTGGTTGAACTCATCCCCTTCTCAGACATAAAAGCCCACACAAACAAATATATATTAGACCTGTGGCAATCGGAGTGGGATGAGTTCCCGGAAAATAAACTACATAAAATATTTCCAGATTTAACAGTGTACTATTTGTCCTCAGACAAACAGAAAAGAGGAAAACATGATGGCCTGATTGTACAGTGGCCACTCTTTTATTACTCTTTCCTTTCTATTGAAGGGTGAGGAACTGCCAATGTGCATCAGATGTAATGAACTTTTAACTATAAAACACATTTTACTTGTTCAGATTTAATTGAAACAAAAGAGAGCCACTATATGGCTTAGTCACTACAGGTTTTATTTGAAGAAATCTCAGTGGAAAAGATTTTTAACTATCTGAAAGAAAGAAATATTTTTGGAAGGATTTAAATTTGCAGAACATTTTTGGATTATATCTTAACCAGCTTTTAAGTGTCTTTTTAAAATCTATATACATGATTTTATATATATATATAAATAACATGTACGCATGTTTAACATTTACTGTATTATAAATATAACAGAGTATGTTTTGCCCTAATGTAACTGCAAAGGTTGACTGGGTGTAAAACGCTCAGTTACTTACTTACTTTCAAAGCACAGTGAGTTTAACTTGTGCTAGAGAATGGGGCTTCATATGAATTATCTGTTATTATTAAAATGTGCTGCCAGGGCTCCTGGAAAAAAACAACCAATCTGTGCATATTCATGTACTAGGACCTCAAATTTATCCTTTAGATTTCCACTCTAGGCATGAACATTTTGTTTTAATTATAGTTAAGATCCATACTCAGGAGTGAAAATACACCATACAAATGTGTGTGCATGCATGCACGCACGCACACACACACACACACCAAGTCCATGCCTACCAGCAAACATAAAACTAAATTGCTGTTAGTAGTGTTACAATGTGAAAGACAATTGCACCACATGTGAATGTAAACAAATGCTGATGTTGGTGCTCGTCCAACTGATTATTTTTGTTACTGCTCATTTTGGGTGCAGTTTTCAAAATTTGTGCATGTGGTTTTACTTTTGTTTCTTTCTTTCTATTTTGTTCTTGCAGGTCTTGTGATTTCACATGATTAATTTCATAGTCATAATCATGGTAACCCATGATGTGGTGGGCCTGTTTCAGAATGATGAGAGGTCTGTGTTGATCCGAAGAAAGCAAGTCATTCTGATTTGTTTAGATCTGTGTAAACACTTCAAGCACAGTTATGAAACATTAAAATGGCTCTCATCGCTGCCCACCTTAATGAAGAAATCATTCTGGTGGTGAAAGTGTAGCAATAAGTATATAATCTCTCTCTCTCTCTCTCTCTCTCTCTCTCTCTCTCTCTCTCTCTCTCTCTCTCTCTCTCTCTCCTACCTCCATACCCCCCCCCCCCCCCATCCCTAATAAGCCTTATGGTTTCTGTGGACATTAAGCACCATGTTTAGTTACTAGGTGTAGCGCAAGTTAGCTGGTTTGGGCTAGCAGTAAGGTGTTAGGTTGGTAAGCAGCAGGACCTTGGTTTGATACCGCTTTGGCTCCTTTCTCTTCAAAAAGGTTGTGGTTTGTGGACACTGTCCTGTGACTTTGTCCATTACTTCCTACTGAAACATCAAAATTTGTGCATGTGGTTTTACTTTTGTTTCTTTCTATTTTGTTCTTGCAGGTCTTGTGATTTCACATGATTAATTTCATAGTCATGAATCATTCTGGTGGTGACAGTGTAGCAATAGGTACATAATATCCCTCTCCCCCCACCTCCATACCCCATTCCTCCCTTTTCCTAATAAGCCTTATGGCTTCTGTGGATATTAAGCACCATGTTTACTTAGGTGTAGTGCAGAGTAGGCATGCTTTTGTTGGGAGTACAGTGAGCATGTGGGGAAGATGACGGATACCCATAAACAAAGGCAGAAAAAAACATCAAAAATGCTGATCAAGCACTCACTGTTCTTGGGGAACATACAGATTGGATTGTAAGTTCCCCCAGCTGGTAGTCTAGTATAAATTATAATAGGTCCACGCCTGAAGATCTAAAACTGACGCAGATCGGCTCTTCTCCACTGCTGCTTCCATTCAGGGGACTTCACTTTCCCGGAGTAAGAAAACTGTCAAATTATCTCCACCTGTTATTTCCGGAAATTGTCTGTTCTAGGTTATGATGTACACATTTTTTGTGTCACTGATGCAAAATACATACTGTTTGACATTGGTTGATGCAAATCCCTCAAAGGCAGCGCAACCCCTGGTTCATTATGTTCCTCTGTACACAGTGACACCCACACTTTTCAGATTTTAAAATGAAAGAAAAAGATCCAAGGGCAACATGCTTTTCCCCCAATTTGGGCACTGTCAGTGTTACATGGAATGAACTACCCCTACTCTGCATGCTATGCTTCAATCAAAACAGCTCAGACGAGGATACAATTTCACTCAGCGCATGAAATAAAATCCTTAAATTTGTATTTTTCATACTTTTTATCAACTGATGACACATATAATGATATGACTAAGTGCCAAAAGGTGGGTCTGCAATGGGTGACTTGGTTGTGCTGAGAATAAAAGATGTTTAAAAAAATATTTTGTCATGAGTGTGGGTTGAATGTGTGTGAAAATGAATGAGGATATAGCTGAAATAATTGCAGCAGAAATTTTTAAGCGGTTTGGGAAATATGTCTGATAAAGTGTGATTTTACTGCTGAAATTCAACCACAAAAAATGGACAGTGGCACAGAGCCCGTCTTTGTTGGCGCCTTTTGGTTAAAGAAAACAAGGAAAAGTTATATTTATCACACCCATTATGTTGGCGAAAGATCATTTTAAAAGATCCATGAATCAGAAAGACTTCCACTTCGTTTGATCGGACGTCATCTGTGTCGCAATACGAAACGCAAACTTTCGACAACAGACTGAAAACAACTCTGACCCTTGACATGAGTGGAAATGACATCATATGCATGTCAGACTTGCAGTCAATCACTCGGCAGCTTTGAAAAGCTTTAATCAAAAAACCTTTGTTGTATTAAAAAAAATTGAAGCTCCTAAAATTTTGTCACAATAAATGATGTCCAATCATTTAACAAGTTGTGAGCAAAAAACAAAAAATTATAGGTTTACACTTGTCAACAAACACGAAGGCACCACGTGACACTTCCCGGTCACATTTGATTTGAATGGCATCAAAGGAATCGTCTACTGCGAACATCGAAAGGTATGTTGCAATTATTGTCATAAGGCTGATGTCCGACCGTTCCTGACGTCCGATCACAATTTTGCACTGTTTATTTTATCAAATCAGCTAGTTAACAGTTATTTAGATGATCTTTTGTGTTCAGGTTAGAGCACAGTAGGACGGAGTGTCATTTTTATGCAGCGGGTGAGACTCGTGGTGGCTGATGTGCTAGTATCGCAATGAAGAATTATGTTGCAGCATGAGCTCTTGCTGTAATCTGGACGTCCCATCACCATGTGGCGAAAAATTGACGTCCAGTTGCACAGTGCAGACATTTGTGAAATATAACAGTTGCCATCCCAACATTGCATAGCACTTTGTTTGACAAGATCGACTTGTGAAATCGGGGACGGCCAGTAATAACATTAAAAAAAAATTATAAACAAATTACGAGGATAAAGTCGGTCGGACATCAGGGTTACCCCAAAATTTGTTGCTGATGACATTTGACACCTTTTTGTTTAAGTTTTGTATGGCTACTAAGAGTCATTTACTGATGGTTTAATAAGTACTCCTAGGCTTTTTATTTTGCTTGTTTGGTTTTTAGTTTAGGTTTGATACTTTTAATTTTATTGAATTATTCATTGTATTTTATGGATAAATTATGTTTGTGGATAGGATTTTTGGTTGATGATGTTTCTCATATTGTTTGTTATTGTCTTATTACTTCAGACCAGTAACTGCTGACATGACCAGGTGTAGGACAAAATTGCCCCTGCTATGAGTATGACCTTGATCATCAACTCTGCATTCAGTAGCAGCACTGTGCCTGAAGATTGGAGAACCACACTTATCACACCTGTCTTTAAGAATGCTACCAATCAGAAAGGTTCCAACCAATTTCCTTCACCAGTGTCGTCTGCAGCTAGTGCAAGATTCTCACATATTATCATCAGTAGCATCATGCAGTAAGACAACATCATCATAGCTCCTGAACAACATGGCTTCAGATGTGGTTGCTCATGTGAAACCCAACTCCTTGGCCTAATAACTAAAATCAGTGAACTTGCGCATGACTTTCAGGCAGGGAAACTGGTAGACCTTGTGGGCTGGACCTCTCCAAGGCCTGCTTCACAAGATGTCCCATTATAGGATCACCAGTAGAACAAACACATTGATCAAGAGCTTCCTGAGAGATCAACAAGCTGTCAGTGTCATGTTGATGGTATGAGGTCGAACTTTGTCCCATGGGACTCAGAGGTGCCTTAAGGCAGTGTTCTTGGCCCATAATTGTTTGTCCTATACATCAGTGACCTGCCACAACAGCCTACCTCCAGACCGAGATTGTTTGAAGATGACACCATCTGTCAGTGCCCCATCTCCACAGCTGAAGATCAAGCAATACTCCAAAATGATCTAAACAATTTCTGTATGGGTAATGAGAAGGCAGATGGAACATGTGCTTCCACCTGGACAGATGTGACATCCTAAGTGTTACTAAAAGCAAGAGGAAACACTACCATGCTCTGCATGGCCAGATGCTCAAGTCAGTCAACAGTACTCACTTCTTGGGTGTCACACTGACCTCAGACACCACCTGGGAGACATATCAACATCACCAACAAAGCAAGCAGGACCCTAGGTTCTGGGAAGAACCCTGAAGATTGGCTCCTCTTTAGTAAAAGGCAGGGCCTACAAGGACAAAGCAGTTGTCACACCAGTCCTGGAATATGCAAGCTCTATCTGGCACCCAAACAACATCAAGCTGATCAACTGCTTAGAGTCTGTACAGCAAAAGGCAGCATGGTGGACACCACAGAGATGCTGCAGAATATCCAATGTCAACAACATGCTGACAACACTAGGCTGACCATATTTCCAACATAGGTGCAGGAAAGCAAGACTAATGAATACCAGGTGACTATCCCAGTATCACAAGAGCCCATCATTCCCATTTCCTGTTATACCCAGTGCCCACCTGTCAAGTGTTGTACTGACTACAGGAAGTTCTCCTTTTTCTTCAATGCAATCAAGGGTTGAAATGACCTCACGGAGGATGTGGCTGCTGCACCCACCCTTGAGACTTTTTGTTCATGTCTTCCAACATCAGTACCTTTGGAGTAGGCCATGCCCCCCCCCCCCACCCCACCCCCCCCCCCCCCAAGTAAGTAGTGTTGATGATGGCTAGGGCTGTGCCGGTACCCCAGCGAGTAGCTGGGTTGACCTAGTTGGAGATGTGAAATACCAGTGGGACACTCAAAATTCAATGTTGTTCCATGTTTGTTTGTAAGAGTTTTTTCTTTTTCTTTGTGCTCTGTTGTTTGGTGTGCTTTCTCTTGAAATGTTCAAGGTACAGTTTCTTTTTATACTGGAGGAGGTGGTATGAACTTCTGTTAAATGTTGGTTTTTTGACTGAAGTATGAGATAGCCAGTCAGAAGTGCTCAACAGGGTTACAATGCTTTAATTACAAGCCAACTGTATGTAATACCTATCAAAAAGGAAGTTGAAAGCAGTACTCTGGATCTAAGTACATACTACTTTACTACCTTATGTGTATTTTTATAGCTGAAGAGAAAGTTTAATGTTGTAGAGACTTGTACTGTCAAGTCTTACTACTGTCGCAAGCTGATGTTCAACATTTTATGATTCTGCAGTAAAACTAAAAGCCCAAAATCATAAGTTGAATGTAGCTCTGTGTTTAAATATATGTTTTTACATTTGTAGTTGAAGAGAAATGTAGAATCTTCAGTAACTATTGCACTGTCAAGTCACATTTATGACATTGTCATACTTTGCTGTAATGCTGATGTTCGACACTTTTTGTAGTTGTTTTGGTGCTATGTCAAGAAAAGAAACAAATTCTTCAAAACTGACTTTCCAGTGTGTCTGTTACCTGCACTAGAATGTCTGAATGGCAGAATGGATGAAACTTTGTGCTTTTTGTTGTCAGAAAGAAAAGGTAAAAAAATTAATTATGTCGGATGTCAGGTATTGTGACAAACAGTACACGTCAATATTTTTGTAAGACTGAAATAAATTTATTTCAAAATACTTGTGAGGACATCCTTAATCTGTCTAAAGTGGCTGGGAATGAAAATAATAATTTACCAGCCATACAGTAGCACTTTTGTGTTGCAATCCCTGACATCCGACATAATACATTTCTCATCTTTCAAAGCTCGTTTTCTCAAAAACTAATAAAGTTGTTATCTTCCACTTTGAAGTGATGATTACCAATATAGTATACATTCTAAAAACCTACTTCTTTTTACTTTATTTCATACTTTTTTTTCTGACCTACTGTGTCCACTTTTCATGCACACCTTTTGGCACTTAGTCATATATATATAAGTTCTTGCTCAGGCAGGGATCATGCTCATTGCAAAATTTTGCGTAAATATTGCATTTCATGGGTGCCATACGCATTTTAGCCACATCACTGCATCACCATGCACAAAATGACAACACCAATTAAACAAGTTATGGCTCACTGGTGGCTGCTGCGTCACTCAACACTAGATCTACTTGCAAACTCAGTGTCATCTCAGCTGTTCAAGTCCCGTCAATGAAGGGCAGAATCTGGACAGCAAAATAAACGCATAACTCCCCCTAAGCTACCGTAATTTTTGGACTATAACAGTATGAGTTGATACTTTTCCTAAAATCTTATCCATGCACCTTATACTGAGTTGGTAGCGCCCTGTCTGTGAATAAAATTTGCACACTTTTCCAAAAAATGAAAGTGATTAATTTGAAACCAAATTCTAACAGACCTGTAGAGCTCTGGAAGAAGATTGGTTTCTGTATCAGACTGGCCAGAAATCGCATATTTTGCCAAACTGATCAGTAATATTTTCTGGTCAATCGACAGAGGACACAATCCCAAACATGGAATTTGGAATGACCCAGTATGCCTACTTTGTCAGCATATAATATCAGAATTTACTCAAAGGTAAAGACCAAAAAATCAAAAACAAAACACACCGAATACAAATGAGAGATAATGGCAGCAGCCTTGACTTCAACTTCATCTTGTTACTAAATCCCGTGGTAGACAAGAACTGGGTTTGCCAGCATCATCTGCTGCAGTACATCCTCTGAAAATGATGCCGCATATGATGTTCTGATCTATTCAGACTTCTGTGAACAGCAAATTTACTGAATGTTTCCAAATTTTTTGTGCATGGATTGACCTTTTTACTATTTTCGTCTGCTGACGTTATAGACTGGGAGGGTTACTCCATCATTTTGGCTTTGTAATGTGCATTAATTCTAGGTTATGCTGTATGCATTTTTCGTGCCACTGACGCAAAATACATAATGTTTCACGTTGGTTGACGCAAATCTCTAAAAAGCAGCGCTACCCCTGTTCAGAATAAGGTTTATAACACACTGCCACTTGTGGCTGGAAGAGTCAAATTTGGACATACATCCTTGCAGTTGCACCTCTGCACACATACTCATGTACTAGCAACTCTTCTGAGTACAGTTGTGTTATAAAGCCTGTCATTCTTATTATTTTCCACTTGTTACTATTTCAGACGAATCATGGATACAGGATGTCAACATTAATTTGCCTGCTGTCAAGCGGCGTGCTGAAACAATTGCTGCTCACAGAGGGGTCAAGAAGCAGTGGCAAGTATGTTTTGTCAGGCCACATGGGGAGTGGGGATATAATCTCAATGGTAGAGCACTGGAAATAAACTCAGTCTGGGAATTTTGTGTGCAGAACGTCATTTAGATTATTTTTCCATGAAAATTACACAAAGCAGGTGCTTCACTAAGCAGTCCTTTCTGCCACCATCTTGGATTTTCCTTGAGTTCAGCATACACAGTGCGATTGTATATTTGGCAAAGATGAGTTCCGAGGAGTCTTCTGACAGTGAAATCCCATACGATAGTTCAGATGAGGAGGTCTGGGAGGAAGAGGAGGTGAGCAGTGATGATGACAGTGACTGTGAACCTGGATTCACCTGGATTTTCAGCTCCAACTTGACAGGTCTTCATGTGGTGTAAGTACTTTTTTTTTACACTCGTCTCAGTGAAATCATGAGATTTCTTTATGTTCTCATCAAAAACTACATTATAGGACTGGAACTGATATTTATGCTTACCGCTTCAGTTTTCAAGCCCAAACAGTATGACCTGAAAGATTTTACCTGTGAAATTTACAGAAATGAGTGGCTGAGCAAGACTGACCTTTGAACCTTGTTCTGTGTTTCAGGTCTTGTGCTTAGGTTATTGACTTAAATTTGTCAGCCATTTTACAGTCTCAGTTTTCTTTTTATAAGACAAAAATGTCATTGCACAAGTGTTTTTACATCTCAGTTTTTACTTTGTTACAGAGACCAAGGCTACACAGAGGACCCGGGCATGAGGAACCCCCTGCCCCCAGAAAATTAAATGTTAGGCAACCAAAACTTGTGAAAGATTATGATGCTTTGTGTGGGAGGGGTCAACAAAAGTGATCAGTTAATAAACAAATATAACACTTTGCATAAAACAAATAAATGGTGAAAAACTCACTTTTACTACTTTCCTGATATTGCACGGGTGAATGCATTTATCTTGTTTCAAGATTTCAGAAAGAAGCATGCAGACATTCCAGAACTACAAAGGCCTAACAGGCATGGACAGCTAGACTTTACAACAGAGTTGATTAGGCAGCTTGCAGGTTTTGGTGTACATGCTGATGTTCCTCTTGTTTCAAAAAAATGTGTCTTCACAATGCATTCTATTATCCTGGTTAGTGTTACGACCAAGGAAAGAAGAAAATGTAAAAAAAATTACAAAGATAAAACAGAAAGAGTAGAAAACTAGTGTCATATGTATGGGTCGTGAGACTTACCTGTGTTTCCAGAGGGATAGTAGTAGTCCTGATAATGCACAACTATGGGTCTGTGATGCGCAGATTAGAGATCTGTGTGTCATCTTGATGCACACATATTTGCAAAGCAATTGAGATAATCAACGTTTTCTTAGCATATCGACAACAGCACAAAACTCTGCTTGCCTAACTGTATTCCTGTCCGCAATGCTGATTGGTTTAAATGTCACTTCCATTTCCAACAGTTAGATAAATGTCCCTTCCATTTCCAACAGTTATATTTCAAAGATGATTGGTTGGAAATTCACTTCCTTTCTTACCTTTGTTTCCATTTCCGCTGAAAACCTGTCGCTTTTACCTCGCTTGCGCATGTGAAGAAGCGCTTGGCAGCAAAGTCTGATGTAAATTTTGATGGAGGGAGAGAGAGAAGCATTAAGGCAGCTGAAAAAGATCCTAGTGCAACTGTAAAGTCTAGCATATGTTCAACTGGTGCAACTGTAGCAGGTAGCGTAAATGAGACAAAATTTTGGCAAAGGTGAACATGGCCATCATTTTTACTGTAGGGGAGTGGGTGGTGAGTAGAGGGAAGCAGGTTGGAAGCATCAATGAAGAGCCACAAGTCAGAGGTTGCTATAACATAACTTTTATTTGTACACCAACCAACCAGGAAACAGTGTCTGTGTTGGAAAAGACACAAGCAAGCAAAACATTTAGAACATGAAAGCAAATGTAAATTCTAAACAACAGCAGTTACTAATCTAATAAATACAGTAACCATGTAGTTTACCTGTGGGTTACTATAATACATGATGGTAACTATGACAAAATGATTAATAATCAAGCACATGAATTGTGTGCATGACTTGCACTTAAAACCTGTATCTCAAAGTGTCGCAGTGAGTATACAAGAGATGGCCAGTCAATTAACTGATGAACTCCCAGTATAAAATAGTATACAATAAAGTAACAGTCAAAAATACAGATTACCAAGTTCATTCTTAACTAAACAGGAAGAGCGAGATAATTGTTACAGCAGTTCCACTTAAGCACACAACCAGATGGATAGTGACACGGGTGGCATTTGGGACCATGCCATAAGCGGGAGGAAGTCAGTCATAAACTGACCGGCTCCAGCCTCGTTACTCAAAGTGTTACAGCATGTCACTGTTACTGACTGGCAGAGCATATCTGTGAACAACTTCAAACATCTTACTAACGCGGGTAGCGCATCAAGAATCTAAGCTGTTGATCTGGCTGCGCCTGTCTGCTCGGTTAGTGAACAGAGACAAAGACCTAATTACCACCACTGATGCTCATCATCAGCTAAGCAGAGTGAAAGTCTGCGTGCCCAAGACTCAGCCATACAAAGGCTGGATCAAAACAGATATAACATGTCTCACAGTTTATACAATCACCCCTATGCATTAAACCATATTCAACTAGTAAACTGAACATTCGGCAATACTATGAAGTCAACATCTTCAAAGTGTTAGCCATAATATACCACCAATTTCATGTAGAAACATAGATCGGTAGAAACAAATAAGTTGTGCTGCGCAGAGATATGCATGGCCACACTGACAAAGTACCCATACTTTAGAGGGATAACTTTGCACTCAAATTGAACATCCAACAATGGCAGCATAACATACTAGCTACATATACATGTTGGAAACACTGGTCATCCTGTGGCATAAAAGCTAAACATTTGAACGCACACAAATGTACACTGACGCCATAGCGGCTGCAACCAGGCCGCGGCAATAACACCGAAATTGCCCACATGTTCAAGAACTAAAATCAAGGTACATTGTGAACATGGTAACATTATAAACACACAGTATTTACATCAATAGAATAGAATAACAAGCCATAGAAAAATAACTACTAACAGGCTCTCCCCTGAGATGAACACCGGCTGCAACAGTAAAACTGAGGTTGTTCCATGTCTGTTCTGATAAAAAAAACAAAGTTGGTGAAGGAAGCAAAATAAAGACATAATTGTTGCAAAAACAGCAATTACAGCTGATTATTTGGCTACACAATGGAAGCAAAAATAACTGTAAAACTGTGATCTGTGAGAATCTGAGATCCAGGTGGGGCCATTTTGCGACTGAGAGTCAGCCAAATCTACAGTAAAAAGTGAAGTGGATGCCTGATCTCCCACCTTTGCCAGATCTTTTATCTTTCTGTTATGCATTTAAAAGAATGCACACTTCTAAAATGACTCAAATTAAGGACTGGAAGAGAAGTTTATTTTTATTTATTTTTAATGTATACTAAATGAGTGTAAAGTTTTGTAAATGTGAAGATAGTAATGATGGAGCATTTGCAGTATGATGTTTTTTGTTGCTTCTTTTTTTAAATACAAAAATGGTTGCTACTATACTGAATATGGTATAATTTGTACTGTGACTGATGGAAATTATGTGTGGGTACCAGTCTATCACTGTGTGTATGCAAGTTGGTGTGTGTGTTTGTTGGGGGGGTGGATGGGCTGTTGTGTGCTGGCTTCAGTTGTAATAAGATCCAAACACATAAAAGGTTTCAAAGAATGAATATTTATTAGGACACAAACACTGTACCAACCCACATTATGCTGTTTTCTAGAGACAGTCTGTCCATATCCAAGTTATGCGATTTTTATAGCCAACAACATGTTTAAATAACATGCAGATGCAACTTTGACTGTCACTGCAATGTAGGCCTACTGCTCGTGCAGTCTTGTGCACCTTCTCATCTGCTGGGATTATCACCTAACAAGCTTTGCCAGCTCAGCTTCAGTGTCACACTCCACTCAACAAAGTTCAAACATACTGTCAAAATTGAATAGATCTGTACAAAAACCAAAGAAGCATAAGTGGTTTTAGAGTAACAAATGCTTCTGTAAGTTTTGTTATGGCCAACTCATGAAGGTTCACTGGCTATGACAAAACATGCACAGTTTATGTTTCTTATTTCATGGTAACCTACTCAGACCCATTGTGCAAGCTTTATACCTTCTTAAGTATTACCCGCTTGTCACACCACAGAAGGAATAACTGTAAATTGCTAAAAGCTCAAGCAGAGTAAAGTAAGCATTACTGTTGTGGGTTATAATGACTGTGCTGTCAGTTTTAAATTTGGAAGAATTGTTTTCTTTATGAATTATGTGATTGGGACGTTAATTTGTGTCTGTTCAGGCAGCATGGCAAATGAGGGCAGTGAATTGTATTGACCTGACCACTCTATCTGGAGATGATACACCCACCAATGTTAATCGACTGTGCTACAAGGCTACATACCCCATCCAAGATGACCTGCTCAAAGCCATGGACATGGAGTCTGCAGGTACAAGACAGAATTTTCATAACAATGAAGAAAATGCATTATACATGAGTCAGTAGTGAATGGGTCATTTAAATGTTTGCTACAGTAGTACTAATGATACTGATCAATGAAACACTTACATGAATATAAACTGATAAATAAAACACATGCATGAATAGCACACTGTTTACTGTTTCTATAATATCTTTGGTAACTAAAACTAACTTCCATATAAAGAGTATGGCAGTAGTGACTACCTGTGACAATTTCTGTCACAGTTATTGGTGATTAAAGTAAAAGTCCAAGGTTTTTAAGTATGCAAAATGACCATTGAAATGATTGACAAATGAGTCTCTAGTTTCAAATTTAATTAAATTAAGAAAATTAAAGGTTTTTAATCAATTTTACTTTCTGTAGGCTTTCCCGGAAGTGACGTCAGTCTGGGGAGTCAGTGCGGTTGCCATCTTAGATTCTTCAGTAAACTGAGTATGCATGTGGTTGACGAAAAAGTTAACTATGCTGGCCTACTGTGTTGCCACGAACTGTAGCAATTCGCAGACGACCCCAGGTAAAACAATGCACAAGCTCCCATGCAATCAACCCACAGTGAGGCAAAAGTGGATTAAGTTTATACAATTCAAATGAGCTGACTTTCTTGCTGCGCCGCATCATGCCTATTTGTGTAGCGAGCACTTCAGTGAGTGCGATTTCATAAACCCCATGGAATACTGCATGGGGTTTACTTTGAAGCTGACATGATGTTCTGGTACTCTTTCAAAATCCTGCCTGACAGGCTCAAACTGATACGGCTGTATCCTTGTGGGTCTCTCGGGCAAAGTATCAGTTTCGTCTTCAGAGCTGGAGTTGGCCATTTTGCAGCAACTCCCCAGAGTGATGTAGTAGGCATATGGTCACGTGATTTGGGCGTCATGATGACGCTTTCGGTATGACAGAAAATGCCCTTTTTTTGTGCATTTATAACCCTAAGATCACAGTTTCACCTACATCATCGTTCTCAGCAAGCTTTAACGGAAATTGTGTCAAAAATCACCCCTAACCTTGGACTTGTCCTTTAAGATGGTGAAATATGACAGGTGACAGAGAGTACCTGCAGCAGGGTGCAGTATGTACTGCGGATGCAGATATATATTAAATTTACCATTGAGGAGAACCCAGAGTTTTTTTGTTTTCAAAGGAAAAGTCCAAGGTTTTTAAGTATGCAAAATGACCATCAAAATGATTGACAAATAAATCACTAATTTGAGATTAAAAAATGAAAAAAAGAGTTTATGTTGGTTTTTAATCAATCTTATTTTCTGTAGGCTGGCCTCGGGTTCTCCATCAGTCATGTGACTTTCTCGAAAGTGACATCAGTCTGGGGAGTCGGTGCAGTTGCCATCTTAGATTGTTCATTGAATGTGTATGTGTGTGATCGACAAAAAGCTCTAACAATGCCGGCCTAATGTGTTGTAGCAAACTGTAACAACCCACAAGAAACCCAAAGCATAACTATGCACATGTTCCCGCAAAATCAACCCACTGTGAGGTGAAAATGGGTCAAATTTATTTCCTTTTTTTCTTTCTGCTTTTTAGTTATGCCCCTGAGTTACATAGCAGTCGTGGTATTTGAGGTAGGAGCACCAGAGTATTATATGTTAATTGGCATCCATAACTATGTAGACACGATGTGAGGATGTAGATATGGTGTTAAGTCAAATTTAGCCATTGTTCTGAACAAAGAACATATACCAAAGCCATTTTGACTAAAATGAAGAGTGCTCCATGTTGACATGTGATAAATATTCTTGTTTTATGCAGTTGTTTTTGAAGTACATTTTAAAAAGTGGATGTTTATTTTGCATTTGTATATAAAAAAAACTTTGCTAACAATATAATAAAGTCAAAGATTTCATCTGATTCAAAGTCTTTTGCATTACCAAACAGTACAAAGTCTTCTGTCTGTTTCATTCACAAATGTTTTAAACATTAATCAAAAGTGCTGTACAATATTGCAATTCCAAAACAAATGGGGAATATTATCTGTACCAAGAATCCTAAACATATCTGAAATCATTTCAGTTTTACTTCATGTATTTTTTAAATTTTATAAACAGTTCAAGATTCAGGATTACTTGATTATCTCATCAGAGAAATTGAAATGTGACTGAACATTAACCACTTCACAGTACATAATAACACATATTGTATACTTTAAAACTCAAAGAACAGTTATTGAAAATACAGAAGTTACACAATAAACAAAGTAGTAATTTACACACACACACACACACACATTGCTCTGACATTTGAACAGATTTATCTTTTCAGAAATGCTATTGACTGCAGACTGTTGTGTTCTCACTATTTGATTTAGGTATGCAAAATCATCTACCATATGGAAGAAGCTCATAATGTTTAGCAAGGACATGGCTGTTGTCATCTATAATCACCCGAGCCTTCCATACCACATGTTGTTCATACAACTGACTTAATTGTTCTTGTCTTTCTCCCACAATCTTGCCACACACATTTGCCAGGACATTTTTGATTTTCACATTTAAGCCTCCAAACCAGCACACAAACAAAAATGTTAAAACTGATTCGATACAACTCTGGTAGAAAATGCATAAAACAGCAGTGGTGACATTAAGAGATCTTAGCTTTTGAAGGCAAAATATTCTTAGCTGACATCATTTGGGAATAAAGTTGGTGTTTTTGTTAAAATTTAGCCTCTTGTCTAAGACTGTTCTTAGATATTTGTACTAGGTCACTCTTCCAACTTTCATGCCACCAATAAAGAGATCTGGAAGGACAATTGGAGCTTTTCTAAAATCAATCACCATTTCACATACGAAATACTTGTAGACAAGTCAATGTTGTTAGACAGTACACTGTTCCATTTAATTCAGCTCTTTGGTATGCTTTTTTTATTTTCAACTAAAGTCTCATCACTTGTTGTTCCTTTCTATACTTTAATAATAATAATAATAATGTACATTTATCATGCACTCATCAACGCCCTGAGCACTCACATGATACTTATTAAGATAAATACACTAGTCTATACATATGTAGAGCACAGTCCTACCGAAACAATTTACATAAGGTGTTATATGGAAACATACACACGCACGCAAGCACACACACACACACACACACACACAATGACTGTAACAGAAACTGGGTATTGATATTAGTTGGGGTGAAAATGCTGTGAGAAGAGGGAGGTTTTCAGTTTGGCTTTAAAGGGACTGGCCCACACTGATTTGGCTAAAAAACGATTTTTTGCATGAATATTTATTGTTTTATGTACCATTTTTCTGTAGCATTAATTTTGCTTTGGCCCTTTTGAAATATGGTAGTTTAGGAATAACTGTAGTGGTATAAAAATAGATTGGGGATCTCTCCACGGGTGCAGCTATTTACAGAATGCATATTACATTTTGTTATTTTACACACGTTTTAGTAGACTCGGCCTACAAACAATTGACAATGGCCTTGTCTCAGGCATATAATCTGCACAGGCCTAATAATTGTCGGGCGACTTAACTGATGACTTTATGAATAATTTTATATCTTTCTTTGAATATATCTCCGAATTGTGCAATGT
Source organism: Alviniconcha strummeri (assembly GCA_963584105.1). Lineage (NCBI taxonomy): Eukaryota > Metazoa > Mollusca > Gastropoda > Provannidae > Alviniconcha > Alviniconcha strummeri. The sequence continues at coordinate 15,378,986 of OY757544.1, forward strand.
GTACTTCACTATAGTGGATGAGACCAGTAGCTGCCGTTTACTATTAATACTCAGCAATGGACCAAGGTGCAAGCAGTTGGGTGACAAATTTTTCTCAGTGTACTGACCTGATGCTACTACAGGAAATATTTCAGACACCATTTTCTAATAATATTAATGAAAAGAAACAAAAAACCTACCAGCCAGTGGCATGCCAGAAACACACATTATGCAAACAGGTGATACTTAGTAGAATATTTAAACGTATGGTTCCAGTAGACTACTACTATCAAGCAAAAAGAAGTATCATGAACCTTTTCTTTTACTTGTCCAATAACAGCTTTGCCAGTTTCCTATCGCAGACGTCTAACCTTGTGCACTGCACTCTCCATTATCTCCACCTGGTCACCCAGGTTTACCAGCCATGACCTGTATCTGCATTGTCAGTCAAGCTAAATGTTCTTTTTATTTTGATCCTTTTTAAATGGTAGCAACTCCAAATTATCTCTGGTTTTATTGCATAATCTTGAAAAAACAGAAAAGAACTATGAAGATATAAACACCACTGTTTCATTCTCAGTTCTTCATTGTTTTCATTCAGTGGATTATTTGCTCCATATAATATTAATAGCACATGAAAGAATGTATTTATTATATATTAACACAAAAGAAGGCGGCACGCAAAACAAAACGCACATCCCATCCTGTGTTCTCTTGTTGTGTACATATTCTTAGTCATTCTTTTCAGTTTTGTTATTCTTACCATCAGTAACTGCTGCTAGAGCCATTGTTTCCTTCAACTCTTCCTTCTCTTTTCTGTAATCTTGCATCAAATTATTAATATCATAATGACATCAAAATTATTTTACCATCATTTCATTGAGCCAAACATATAGGGTTTCATGGGCAAAATTTGTCCGCTCGCTCAGTTGGGGGAACTTTAACCACCCAAACATATTGTGAACTGCACTCAGTACTATGCACCAACCTCTACAATTGAACTTTGCCAAACTGTAACATCAGCTTCTTAATGGATCAGCCCACAAACAAAACAACAAATGAGAGTGATTGTTAGAAGTAGTGTATGGAAAAACCTGTTTTACTTTGGGAGCCTTGCTATTTGCTTGGCAGCAAAACTATAGTGTGGGTTGTATGAAAAGTAAGGACTGGCATATAGTTGGCAGATCTTGTTTGTTTTAAAGTTCAGTGTTTGCCACGATCTGCCCACTTAAAAATCCTTCTAATTTTTGTCATTTTGATGAGGTTTTAAATCTACATATACATTCTTAACCCCCCCCCCAAAAAAGACATCATCTTCTTCTTGTTTGTCTTCTTCTTAGAGTCCTTCTTCTTTATCTGTCTACTTGCACCTGATGAAGAACATTTTCTGTTGTGTTTTATTGTTTCCTTGTGTTTTGTCATATAGGCAAGTACATTTCCCTAGACCCAAAAGGGAGGCCAGGGATGTCTGATGTCCCCCTCATGTCTGGAATCTCAGGGCTGTCATTTGATTCCCCTTTCCTATCTCCTCTCTTGTTTCTTCTGCCAAGTCCTCTTGCTCTTTCTGTCTTCTAATTTTTCTGCTAATGGTCCATTCTCCTGACTTTTTTTTCTCCAGAAAACTCAGATATTTTTCATGAAGGGTTAGGCTTTTTTGTATGGCTCTTGTTGAGCAGCTAGGAGATTATAGTTGGTAGGTGGTATGTGCAGCTTGCTGCCATATGGCACTGGTATTTGCCATTATGCCATTATATAAAAAAAATTTTTTATATTGTATGTCCATTCCTTTTTCTTCTTTTTTTTCTTCTCTTTAACCTGGTATTAATAAATTAGAGGGAATGGTCAACAATACCAGCATGTCCTAGCCTTACATGCTCTTTTAACAGGGGTAACTAACTCAGCAGTATTGTGGAGCAGTTCTGTGAGCTGAAACGGGAGCGTCGACAGGTGGAGAGACGATGGCTCAAATCTAAGCTTACCGTCCACAAACAGATATACAACTCCATTAAACAGAAAGTAACAGAGTAACTCTACAACCTTGTAGATAAAGCCAAACAAACTTACTACTCTGCTGAGATTCAGTCTAGCACAACCTGTAAACAGCTCTTTCAAAACTTCAACACCATCCCTGACAAAAGCAGATCTTCACCTCTTCTTTCAACATTTGACTCTGATGACCTTCCAAATGTCTTTTTTGATTACTTCATTGAGAAACTCTGCACCATCAGAAAAAATTTTCCTCCTCCAAACCCAACTGCTTGCCCTGATACCTCTTTCGCTGGAAATCCCTTACTAACTTTTGAGTCTGTCACTGATGAATTTGTCTTAAAAATAGTCAACAGTTCATCTGCCAAGTCTTGTGAACTTGATCCCATTCGCACCACACTTTTTTATGAAAACCTTGGCATCCTTCTGCTGACCATCATGAACATCATCAACACATCTCTTATGACTGGCATTGTACTACATGATCTGAAGACAGCCGTCATCAAACCACTGTTGAAAAAGCCATCACTTGACAAAAAAATTTTTGAAAAACTACTGTCCCATTTCTAACCTTCCATTTCTGTCCAAAATTCTTGAAAAAGTTGTTCTCTACAAACATCTCTCCCATCTCCAAGAAAACCTCAGCAATCCCTTTCAGTCAGCCTATCGAGCAGGACACAGCACTGAGACCATTTTGTTATCTATTGTAAACGATATTCTTTCCGCTCTGGACAATGACAACATTTCTGTTCTTCTTTTGTTGGATCTTTCTGCTGCTTTTGACACTATTGACCACCAAATTCTCCTCCCCCGCCTGAACTCTGTTTTTGGCATTCAGTCTACTGCACTCCAGTGGTTTCACTCATACCACTCAGACAGATATCAGTCCACTTCAGCCAATAACTCGTCTTCATCACCATCACAGCTCGTGTATGATGTGCCTCAAGGCTCAGTACTGGGGCCCATTCTCTTCATCCTGTACACTGTGCCTCTTTCTGATATCATAGCTAACCACTGTAAACCATCAGCTTTTTGCAGATGACACACAGCTCCAGAAATCCACTCCTCTCAGTGAAGTGACTAACCTCACCAAAGAACTCAATACGTGCACAGACAACATAAAAACATGGATGACGGGAAATCATCTCAAACTGAACGACGATAAAACAGAAGCTCTTCTCTTTCCCTTTTCGTCTTCCTTGAAACCTTCTACCGTTCCCCTCCCTGACTCGATTACTCATGGCTCTCACAACATCCCCTTCTCTGATTCTGCCAGGAACCTTGGATTCATTCTTGACTCAAAACTGTCCATGAAGTACGTCATAAAAATCTGCCAAACTGCTTATTTCAAGCTTAAACGCATTAGTTCAATGTGCAGGTTTCTCACTGAAGACGCAACCAAGACTCTTGTTACTTCCTGTATCCTTTCACGGCTTGACTACTGCAACAGTCTCCTCATGAGTACACCTAATTCTGTCAACCAAACTCTCCTGAAAATTCAGAACTTTGCTGCAAGACTTGTTCTCTTGGCACCCCATCACCACCACTCAACACCTCTCTTGGAAAAACTGCACTGGCTTCCCATTTCAGAACGTATTAAGTATAAAGTCGCTTGTATGTGTTTCAGTGCTATAAATGGTTCTGGTCCTGCTTACCTCTCTGAACTGCTGCATGTCTGCACTCCGTCTCATACACTACACTCTTCTGACACCCACATGCTGGAAATCCATCAATACAAATGCAAGACTCATGGCTTTTGCACCTTCTCTTGCTTTGGACCCTACATTTGGAATTCACTCCCACAAGACCTTAGACACTGCTCAACCTGTCATCTTTTAAAGTGAAACTGAAAACCTTCCTCTTCTCACAGTATTTTCATCCTAACATCAGTACCCAGTTTCTGCTACAGTCATTGTGAGTATGTGTGTGTGTGTAATGCATATTTTAATTTTATAACACTTTATGTAAATTGTTTTGGTAGGACTATGCTCTACATGTGTATAGAATATCACATTTAGGTTATTATGTATCATGTGAGCGCTGAGGACGTTGATGAGTGCATGATAAATGTACATTATTATTCATTGAAATTTTTTGTCTGATGTTTGTGTATGTATGTCTTATGTTTGTGAAGTGATTGGTTTTGTAGATTGACTTGACAGAGGGTTGAGATAGATAGATAGATATATATATATGAGTTTAGAAATGTGTATTTGCTTATGACGTGAGTTTGACTGTCCAGAGGTGACCCTGTGTGGTTGACAGGACATTAAAATCCAGTTACTGCTACTACTACTAGAGTACTACTACACGTACTACATTTCCCTAGAACTGTTCTGTCAGTTTTGTCAACCTCACCAGCAGTTGTTCACTCATTCCTCAGAAGAAGAAAAAATGTTTTCTTTCATATTCATGAGATCACACAGGTAGTTGTGTTGTATACTAGTCTGAGATTGGCCAAACATGTCTAGAAACACAATGAGCTTGTGTTGGTTGAGCCAGTGTAACAGAATCATGTCTCAAAGCGTTCACGTAATCAAATGTTTGAATGAATTTCCCCAAGGCCACCCTAAAATGTTTGAAAGAACACTAGACATCATTTCATTGTTTGTCTGGGCAATTTCAAACAAAATCAATTTTTTTTTTTTTTTTGGTGCTGTTCCCCATGAATAGGTTAGGAAAATGAAACTGTTTCACACAAACTGTCCAGATTTAAAAAATCACCATTGACAAAAATAATTTATATGTGACATGTACACAAAACTGAGAAGTTCTGGTATCCTATCAATGATGTCATATTGAAATGCGGGAAATAGCTTGTGAAAACAGTGTTAGTAACACTGTCTGGGAAAATCTTCTAAAATCATTATAAAATCAACAGCATGTTCAGTCACAAAAATTCAATGCAGATCATGTTCGTTTAACCTCCTCTAACTACATGAGAAGTTTAGCCTCCAAAGGAGAGTTCCTTTAGAAGGTGACAGGGTTGAGCAGTATCTACGGTCTTGTGGAACGAATTCCAATGTGGGGTCCAAAGCAAAAGAAGGTGTGAAAGCTATGAGTCTTGTGTTTGTATTGCTGGATTTTAAGCATGTGGGTGTCAGAAGAGCATAGTGTATGAAAGAGGGTGTAGACATGTAGCATTTCAGAGAGGTAAGTAGGACCAGAACCATTTATAGCATTGAAACACATACAAGCAACTTTATATTTAATAGGTTCTGAAACAGTTTTTCAAGGAGAGGTGTTGAGTGATGGTGGCGAGAGAACGAGCTTACAGTAGTTTTCAGTTCTCTTTGGAAAAGTATCTAAATTTTATTTACATACACAGGGATACTGACTATAAGGCACAGGGATCAGATTTGAGATGGGAAAAGTATTACCTTATAGTCCAAAAATTATGGTAGCTTGTGCATTTTATTTTGTCATCACCCACATCCCGCTCTTCATTAACTGGACTTGCAGTGTGTGCCAGAAAAGAGTGCAGGGTCATGGCTATAATGACACTGAGTTAGCAAGTAGATCTAGTGTTGAGTGACCAGTGAGCCGTAACTTGAATCAGTGTTAAATCATTTTAGGTACATGTGGTAAAAATGCATATGTCATACTATGATAATGATCTATACTAAAACTGTAAAAGTAGCTAAAAATAACAACAGCAAAAGCTATAACCAAACACTCCTGCACAACCCTCCCCCTCCTCCTCCACCTTCCCCACCCCAGGAGATTGACAGCTCTTTTTTTTTTTTTTTGTAAAGCTGGACACAGACACAAAGCAACACACATACAGCACACACACACACACACACACACATGCCGAAGCATGCATGTGTACACATAAAAAAAAACATGCATGTGTAGACCATTCCCACGAGCAAGGCAGGAGTTTGGTACAAGTATAGCCCCTTGCCGAGTGGGACGTCTGGTTGCCATTCAACAGTGGCGAGAGCACGGTCATTTCACTCGGCAAACATTCATTTTTAGATTTAAAAGTGTGGTTGAAGAAAAATGGACAGCTGGTCAAGAGTACAAAGGCAGAACTTGTCCATTGTAATATACTTTATTTTCCCACAATGAGCAGTGGTTTCTTCAGATGGGCTTCAAAAGGGAGGGGGGAAAAAGAGAAGAGAGAACTTGAACTCAAAAACTTTATTTTACAAGGATTGTAGTTTAGGTTCAGTCAAAAACTGGTCTAACTGCTAGTCCTTACTAAGTTACTGATGAGTAAATATAAAATTACAGGCATCATTTAGAGAGAGAGAAGAAGAAGAAAATAAGTGTGCATATATATATCAAAGAAAACTCACAAAGAAAGAGAACATAGAAGTAAACGTAAATATAAATACTGATGAAAATGAAACATAGTTATATACATAATAAAGAAAATTAAGAGAGAGAGAGGATAAGAATAGACAAAAGTATAAAGACAGGTCAACAGGCATATTCACACTAAACGCAGAGGTAAACAGCTGCTGTACTCGCAGTATATACTTACATGTATGCACTGTGTGTATCTGGCGCTGTGAACACGCAAGGTTTTGTGTGGATTTTTTTATGCACTATATATAAATTTTCATTCATTCAATAAACACACTCAGAAACAGGCACAACTCATAATAGTTGTAGCAACACCCAAGTATTACACATAAATGCTGCCTCACTGTAACTAATGATACAGTTTGATCAAATCAATTCACATCTTAATATCTATTAACTAAGAGTACATTGAAAATCATATGTTTATTTGTAAAATAAGCCACACACACACACACACACACACACACACACACACACACACACACACACACACACACACACAATGTTAGACTCAAGATATGAGTCTTTTGAAATGTGATCCTAAGCTGCTTGACTAGTGATTTCTTCAAAGACAGTGAGCACAGCTACTCAAAGAAGAGTGGGAAATGTTCAGCTTACAGTAAGTGACAGAAATAATCACACATGACTGCCAGCATTGACAAATTAATTCATAAAGTTAATTCATCAACAACCAACCTAACCTGCATTTTAACAAATGGCATTGCCTATCAGTTTGTCTGTATAAATTCTCATGAAAGATGAATACGTAGAATGTACAATGTAAGAGAACACTGCTGCTCTACTAGATGAACCTTCAGTTCTTGTCCCATTTATTTTGAAATTATGTAATGTATGGCAGTGTTTTGCTGCTTCTGCATTTAATTTTTTGAGTTACAAGCCAGGGACTTGAACTGTTTGCTAGAAGTACAAGCACCCAGACACTGAAATAGTTTGCAATACATTTCTCATTATGACTGATCCAATTAACCATCTGAACAAAGTGAATGGAAGAAGATTTTTTCTCATAACACTAAACCAGAGAGGAGGAGAGGGAGATTTGTACAATTTGCAATTTCTTCACCTTCACATTATTATAGACTTGTAAAGATGTATATTAACACTTTGAATATATGGACTTCTTATGATAAGTTTAATTCAGTTAGTAATATTAATAATAAAGATATAAAATCGGTGTGCAGTGATTTACCATGCATGCACACACGCACACACACACACACGCACGCACGCATGCACGCACCCCCCCCCCCCTACACACACACACACACACAGAGTTAAATGAAGTAAAGACAATGAAGAGACTGAGGCAAGAGGTTTAAAAATAGTTTTTGAGTAGGTGTTTTATGAGGACAGTTTTAAAAGAGGAAGCAAAATCATTTCAAGTCAATCTCTTTATTTTGTTATTTAACGAAACTGGTAATAAAAATCAAGTAGACATTTAATGATTTATTCACAGTTACTTGTCAGTTAGTGTTATTTTTCTCTCAGAACACAGAAGTACACATATGAATGAAACTGAAAATATCATGAGCAAAATGTAAAACCACAAAACTACATCAATCACTGTGAGCACTGCATTTTGTGAATTGCATTTTTTCTTTCTTTAAAGCACTATGCATGCATGCAGCTTGTGTGTGCGTGCAGGTATGTGTGTTGTTTTAATTGTTGTACTCTTAATCTGTGGCTGTATTTATTTGTACATTAATTTTTTTAATAAGTAGAATGCATACATGTATACCGGCTGTGTGTATATATGTGTGGGGGAGGGTGTGGTGTGGGTCGGGGAGGTGTTAGGTGGGTGTGTAAGCAAGGAATAGGTGTACAGGTGTGTGTGTGTGTGTGTCTTAATAGGTGTATTTTTAATCTGTGTCTAAACTGACTTGCATATTTTAGCAGAGTGTGTGTGTGTCAAACTTAGTGCCAAAAGGTGTGCATGAAAACAGGACAAAGGAGGTAGAAAATAAAGTTGATGATACATTGAAACTAGTTGTGTTTTTAGAATCTGCACAATGCTAGGAAATATTTCTTTAAAAAAAAGATAAAAACTTGCGCACTTTTGGAGATATTTGCTGACAAAGGTCATAAAAGGCTGCATGTTGTACATCAGATATTACAACATGCATAGTTCATTGTGTCTTCAGTTTTGCACAAGTATGCACAAAATCAAGTCACACTATTAGTGCACATCTCCCCTACTATGTTTGTGCCAAATTTTGTACACTCATATAATTTTACACATGATTATGACATGTTGATTGTTGTAATATCTGATGGGCAACATAAACCCATAACTCAACATTTTTTTATATAACAAGTAACACACCCTTTCATGCAGTATGCTATGCTCAGCCATACAAGTGCATGCAAAAACACAGTGAGAAGATTTTTTCTCAGTTTGCATTTAATAACAAGTCATAAAAATTAAATGAAACAAATTTCTGTATTACATCAGTATTACAACAAAATAACATTTCCCCAATTTTTAGCATAGAAAACTTTCAGTTTGCTTAGATCAGTCTAACAAAAACAAATCAGACTGACCTGATTTTATCAAGGTAATTAACAATTAAGTCCAGATCCCCCCCCCACCCCCCACCCCGGCCCCCCAAGCTCTTTGACTGTTTGAGATGTGGATTCTCTGGCCAGCCTCTCTCTGTACAGTCTGCAACTATCTGTGTTTGATGTTTTCCTCCTTGCTGTACCACTTGGCTCAGGAGTACACTCAGTTCAGCATACCATGGTCTTGTCAATGAATTTGAAGTGTTATGAATATGAAATTATTAGCCCAATAACCTGCAACTGTCCCAATACTGATATGCTCAGTACAAACATGTCAAACCTACACACCATGACTTCTACACAAATCAGTACTCAGTTCTCAGAACCGCTCTTAGTATTACTAACATCTGCTGGGCTTAATTAAACTTGAAAAGTTTAATGTTTTACGTCATATTACAACAACAGTTGTGTGGCAAACATGACGTCTGACATAACTTTGACGACGAAAATTACTTCCAGGAAAAAAAATAACTTCGTCACTCTTGCTCAGTTAACAAAATATTCTCGCAACACCACTAAACAGTCTACAAAAAGCATACACTTATAACTGATAAGTTTTTGAAGAAAAAGGGCACACATCCAGAATCAACAGTTGCATGTAAGATTTACAAGATATTGCCTTGTCGTAATGAAATTCTTCACGCTGTACTCGGCTAAGTATAAAAAACAGGTTTCAAATCTTCGGTGCGGGTAGATGCCATTTTTCACAGTACTTTAATTTTGCGCACCCAAATTGGCGGAAAACTTGAAAATAATCTCAACAAACTCTTGGAAAAGCGTACAGTACATGTTCTACATCAGACCACTGTACCGACGTCGCACCACTGAAGGAGACTACAACACACCTTTCGATGTTTCCGAACAAAGACACGCCATGCGGCCGGGAAAATGAATGCACTCGGGAAAGGTCATGTGACGTTCCGGATGTTGTCGATAAAAAAGAGACTGCTTTCTCATTTGTTTTGTGCAAAATATTAGATAGCTTGTAGGGACGTCAGATATTACAACAATATCAAACGATCGGGGAAATATTCTTCAGATTTCGTGCAAAACTTCGCTGGAAAAAAACGAGTATCGCTGTGTAGTGCAAATGCATGGATCGGAACACACGCGACGTTTCTGGTGATTCCGAAGCGATGCTGTCGTTTTTCGGTTGTTCAAAGTTTTCAGTTTGAGTTTGCAACACGTCTGACGTACATACAGGGCAAACATTCGCGATCAACTGATCGAAAATACAACTATCATGAGTGTTGATGTTATATTATTGGTATAAAACGATGTTTTCCGCGTACAAATCAGTGATTGGTTCTCCATGTGCTTGCGATTTGTTTGTAAGCAAAGTGACGAAAATCACTCGGTACATGGATGTCCGTTTTTGGCAGTCATTTTTCGGCGCTTTTTCAGTGTGTGATGACTGTATCTTGAAATCAACCAAAGCCTGGTTGCTGAAATTATCTGTACTATATATTCATTCATTCATGCAAGTACACAACACAACATTTTAAATAAAAACAGTTTTCAACAATGTTTTATATTCAACTGAAGTGCATGCGCACCTTTTGGCACTAAGTCATATATATATAGTAATACTAATAGTGTGTGTGTGTTATCAATAGTTAGTGGACTAGGCCTACATTATTTGTTATAATGTATGTTTTTTTTATTTTGTTTGTGGCGATAATTTGAATTTCCTGTGTTTACAGAGGACAACTGAATATTCTTGATTCTTAAAAAGCAGTATATGAATAGATATAAACTGTATATCGCTGTAATGTACACTGTTATGATTCAGACCTCTTTAAGTTTAAAGAAATTTAAACACACACACACACTATTAATATATATATGCCCACACTCTGCTAAAATATGCAAGTCAGTTTAGACACAGATTAAAAATACAGCTATTAAGACACACGCACACACCCATACATCTATCTCTTGCTTACATACCCACATAACAATACCTCCCCAACCCACCCCACACCCTCCCCCCTCCTACAAACATTTATACACACAACCAGTATACATGTATGCATTCTACTTATTTTAAAAATTAATGTACAAATAAAAACAGCCACAGATTAAGAGTACACAATTAAAACAACACACATACCTGCACTCACACACAAGCTGCATGCATGCATAGTGCTTAAAAAAAAGAAGCAAAAATGCAATTCACAAAATGCAGTACTCACACAGTGATTGATGTAGTTTTGTGGTTTTACATTTTGTTAATGATATTTTCAGTTTCATTCATATGTGTGCTTCTGTGTTCTGAGAGGAAAATAACACTAATTGACAAGTAACTGTGAATAAATCATTAAATGTCTCCTTGATTTTTATTACCATTTATGAAAAGTTTTGTTAAATAAGCAAATAAAGAGACCGACTTGAACTGATTCTGCTGCCTCTTTTAAAACTGTCCTCATAAAACACCTGCTCAAAACCTAATTTTTAAACCTCTTGCTCAATCTCTTCATTTTCTTTATCACTTAACAGTGTGTGTGTGTGTGTGTGTGTGTGTGTGTGTGTGTGTGTGTGTGTGTGTGTGTGTGTTGTAAATCACTCTACACACCCATTTTATATCTTTATTATTAATGTTACTAACTGAATTAAACTTATCATAAGTAGTCCATAATATTCAAAGTGTTGATATACATCTTTACAAGGCTATTAATAATGTGAAGGTGAAGAAATTGCAAATTGTACAAATCTCCCTCTCCTCCTCACCTCCCTCCTCTCTCTGGCTCAATGTTATGAGAAAAAATCTTCTTCCACTCACTTTGTTTGGATGTTTAATTGGATCAGTCATAAAGAGACATGTATTGCAAACTATTTCAGTGCCTGGGTTCTTGTATTTCTAGTAAACAGTTCAAGTCCCTGCCTTGTAGCTTACAAAACTGAATGCAAAAGCAGAAAAATATTGCCATACAGTACATAATTTCAAAATAAATGGGACAGGAACTAAAGGTTCATCTAGTAGAGTAGCAGTGTTCTCTGACATTGTACAGTGTACATATTCATCCTTCATGAGAATTTAAATAGACAAACTGATAGGCAATGCCATTTGTTAAAGTTGATATACATGGTTATACAACCAGGTTAGGTTGGCTGTTGATGAATTAACTTTATGAATTAATTTGTCAATGCTGGTTGTCATGTGTGATTATTTATGTCACTTATTGTAAGTTGAACATTTTCCACTCTTCTTTGAGTAGCTGTGCTCACTGCCTTTGAAGGAATCACTAGTCAAGCAGCTTAGGATCACATTCAAAAGACTCATAACTTGGTCTGACAGTGTGTATGTGTGTGTGTGTGTGTGTGTGTGCATGCATGCGCGTGTGGCTAATTTTACAAATATATGATTTTAAATGTAGTCTTAGTTATTAAATTATGCTTGGGATATGAATTTATTTGATCAAATTGTATCATTAGTTGGGGGGGGGGGAACAAGATCTTCAGTGCTGCATTTATGTGTAATACTTTGTTGTTGCTACAACTATTATGAGTTGTGCCAGTTTCTGTGTGTGTTTAGTGTGAGTACAGCAGCTGTTTACCTGTGTGCTTAGTGTGAATATACCTGTTGACCTGTGTCCTTATACTTTTGTCTACTCTCTCTCTCTCTCTAAATAATGCCTGTAATTTTATATTTACTCATCAGTAGCTTAGTAAGCACCTTTTGTTAGCTTTTTGACTGAACCTAAACTACAAACCTTGTAAAATTAAAGTTTTCAAGTTCATGTTCTCTCTTCAGTCTCTTTTTTCACCCTTTCGAAGCCTGTCTAATAAAACTGCTCCTCATTGTGGGAAAATAAAGTATGATAGATTACAATGGACAAATTCTGCCTTTGGGCCCTTGACCAGCTGCTCATTTTTCTTCGCCCATACTTTTAAATCTAAAATTTAATGGTCGTCGAGTGAAATGACCATGCATTCACCTCTGTTAAACGGCACTGAGCCAGACGTCCCACTGGCAAAGGGCGATACTCGTACCAAACTCACGCCTCGCTCGTGGGAATGGTCTATAGGCAGGTACACAAGTATTTGTGGTGACAGGTAAGTCTTTGTTGTTAGACAAAGGAGAAGTATGAAGATAAACAGGTAAATTTATTTCCGGTTGGATCTGTGTGTACATACCCTAGCAGATGAGCGGAAATGTAACTGTGTATGTTATGCTGAAAAGGGAGAAATACTGAACAGGTATACTCATGAACAGATATATCTGTGGACAGGTAGAGCAGTAGAAACATTGATGGGTAGATCATAGTGGTTAATCATATATAATATTTAAAGTATAAAAATGAACAGGCAGGGTCATGATCGGGTACATTTAAGGGCAGGTACACAAGTAGTTGTGGTGACAGGTAGGTCTTTTGTTCCTAGGCAAAGGAGAAGCATGAGGATCTGTGTGTACATACCCCAGCAGATGAGTGGAAAGGTACCTGTACATGTTATGCTGAAAATGAAGAAATAAACTGAACAGGTATACTGATGAACAGGTGTATCTGTGCACATGTAGAGCAGTAGAAACGTTGACAGGTATATATAAACGGTTAATCGAAATGACAATATGAACAGGTAGGGTCATGAATGGGTACATCTATGTGCATGTACACATGTAGTTGTGGTGACAGGTAGGTCTTTGTGTTTACACGAAATAAAAGCATGAAGGTAAACAGGTAAATATATTTTCGGTTGGATCTGTGTGTAGGTACCCCAGTAGAAGAGTTGAAAGGTCATTCTGCAGGTTATGTTGAAAAATAAACTGAACACGTATACTGATGAACAGGTACGTCTGTGGACATGCAGAACAGTGGAAACGTTGACGGGTAGATCTTAACGGTTAATCTGAATGAAAAAAAAACAGGTAGGATCATGAACAGGTACAGCTATGGGCAGGTACACAAGTAGTTGTGGTGACAGGTAGGTTGTTGTTCTTAGGCAAAGGAGAAGTATGAGGGTAAACAGGTAAATTTATTTTCAGGTGGGTCTGTGGGTAGGTACCCAGAGATGAGTTGAAAGGTCATGGTGCATGTTATGCCGAAAAAAGAAATAAACTGAACAGGTATAGTGATAAACAGGTACATCTGTGGACATGCACAACAATATAGTAATGAACAGGTACGTCTGTGGACATGTAGAACAGTAGAAACTTTGACGGGTAAATCTAAAGGGTTAATCAGAATGACAGTATGAAAATGAACCGGTAGGGCCATGAATGGGTACAAATGTGGGCAGGTACACAAGTAGTTGTGGTAACAGGTAGGTCTTTATGGTTAGACGAATGAGAAGCATGAGGGTAAACAGGTAAAAAAAATTGGGTGGATCTGTGGGTAGGTTCCCCAGGAGATGAGTTGAAAGGTCATTGTGTAGGATATGCAGAAAAATAAGAAAGAAACCGAACAGGTATACTGATGAACAGGTACGTCTGTGGACATGTGGAACAGCAGAACTGTGGACGGGTAGATCTTAACAGTTAATTGGAATGAAAGCATGAAAATGAATGCGTAGGGTCCTGAGTGGGTACATCTGTGGACATGTACACAAGTAGTTGTGGTGACAGGTAGGTCTTTGTGGTTAGACGAAAGAGAAGCATGACGGTAAACAGGTACATTTATTTTCAGGTGGATCTGTTGATCCTGTGTTGAAAAATTTCATGTCTTTCATGACTGTGCAACACAGAATGGTATGGTCAAACCGCACGTAAATAAATCAACCCAGTACCCTCAGTAGATGAGTTGAAAGGTCATTGTGCATGTTATGCTGAAAAATAAGAAATAAACTGAACAGTTATAGTGATGAACTGGTACATAGGTGTACATGTAGAACAGTATAAATGTTGATGGGTAGATCTGAATGGTTATCAGAAAGACTGTATGAAAATGAACACGTAGTGTCATGAACAGGTACAGCTATGGGCAGGTACACAAGTAGTTGTGGAGACAGGTAGGTGTTTGTTGTTACACTAAAGAAAAGCATGAGGGTAAATAGGTAAATTTATTTTCGGGTGGATATGTGTAGGTAGACGAGTTGAAAGGACATTGTGCAGGTTATGCTGAAAAATAAGAAATAAACTGAACAGGTATAGTGATGAACAGGTACATCTGTGGACATGTAGAACAGTTATCAGATACCTTAACCGTTATCAGAAACAGTAGACCTTAACAGTTATCGCAAAGACTGTATGAAAATGAACACGTGGGGTTATGAACGGGTACATCTATGGGCAGGTACTCTAGTAGTGGTGGAGACAGGTAGGTCTTTGTGGTTAGACAGAAGAGAAGTATGAAGGTAAACAGGGATATTTAATTTCGGGTGGATCTGCATGTAGGTACCCCAGTAGACGAGTTGAAAGGTCATTGTGCAGATTATGCCGAAAAATAAGAAATAAACTGCACAGTTATGGTGATGAACAGATACATCTGTAGACATGCAGAACAGTAGAAATGTTGACGGGTAGATCTTAACGGTTATCAGAAAGACTGTGTAGGGGAGTGGGGACGGGGAGTAGAGGGAAAGCAGGTTGGAAGCATGGATGAAGAGCCACAAGTCAGAGGTTGCTATAACATAACTTTTATTTGTACACCAACCAACCAGGAAAGTGTCTGTATTGGAAAAGACACAAGCAAACAAAACATTTAGAACATGAAAGCAAATGTAAAGTCTAAACAACAGCAATTACTAATCTAATAAATACAGTAACCATGTAGTTTACCTGTGGGTTACTATAATACATGACAAAATGATTAATAATCAAGCACATATATCATGTGCTTGACTTACACTTAAAACCCGTATCTCACAGAGTCGCGGTGAGTATACAAGAGACGGCCAGTCAATTAACTGATGAACTCCCAGTATAATATAGTATACAATAAAATAACAGTGAAGAATGTGGATTACAAGCTCATTCTTAACAAAACAGGAAGAGTGAGATAATCGTTACAGCAGTTCCACTTAAGCACACAGTGAGATGGATAGTGACGTGGGTGGCATTTGGGACCATGCCGTAAGCGGGAGGAAGTCAATCATAAACTGACTGGCTCCAGCCGCATTACTCAAAGCGTTACAGCATGTCACGGTTACTGACTAGCAGAGCATATCTGTGAACAATGTCAAGCGTCTTACTGACGCGGGTAGCGCAGCAAGAATCTAAGCTGCTGATCTAGCTGCTCGATTAGTGAACAGAGTCAAAGACCTAATTGCCACCACTGACACGCATCACCGGCTAGTTCGGGTACATGCACAAAGACCTGGAAAGGGTTTGCAAGCTAAGTAGAGTGAAAGTCTGCACGCCCAAGACTCAACCATACAAAAGCCGGATCAAAACAGAAATAACACGCCTCACAGTTTATACAATCACCCCTTTGTACTAAACCATATTCAGCTAGTAAACTGAACATTCGACAACTATGAAGTCAACATCTTCAAAGTGTTAGCCATGATATACCACCAATTTCGTGTAGCAACATAGATCGGTAGGAAACTAAACAAGTAAGTTATGCCACACAGCCGCACTGACAAAGTACCCATACTTTAGAGGGATAACTTTGCATCGGCATCACTCAAACTGAACATCCAACAATGGCAGCATAACATACTAGTTTGCATACACTTTGAAAACACCAGTCATCCTGTGGCATAAAGGCTTAACACAACCAGGCGGCAATCTGATGCCGAAATTACCCACATGTTCAAGAACTAAAATCAAGGTACGTTGTGAACATGGTAACATTATAAACATACATTGTTTACATTAATAAGAAACAACAGAACAACAAGCCATAGAAAAATAACTACTTACAGGTTCTCCCCTGAGATGAACACCGGCCGCAACAGTAAACAAACAACCTGCCTCTGCAGGGACACTGGGGGGAAAGGGACGCTGCCGGCCCAGCACACAACTTTTAACACCTTAGATAATTGGGGCCATAAAACCCCCACCCAATCAAAAAGGAAAAGGAGCGGAAAGAAAATGTTATAGGGTCATGGCCCGGAACATGTATACAATACACTCGGTTACATCCCCCCCTACTCAGTCATAACCAGCGTCCTCACTGGTTAATCACATAGCAATAAAGAAAACTAAAGGGTGTAGGGCAACTAAGAGTTGACTAAACAAACCATCAAAGTGGTACCCAGTACATCCACACACAAAAATTGTACCCCTTTTTGCCAACATACTAGTAAAGGCCTGGCTAACTACACAAAACATCTCCAAAGACCAAACAATGATTGCATTGCAGTTGAAGGGCAAAATGATTACTGCATTTAAGCCAAGTAAACCAGACAGGCCCAAAACGCATTGCTTGAAATGGGACAAAAGGATGAAAAAGAGGATCCTTTTTGTTAATGATGAAAACTCCAAAAGAACCATCTGGGATTTAAAAATGGAGGACGTTCCACAATTGGCTGTACAAGACCTCAAAACAACATGTTCAAAAAAATAAAAGATCAACACAGCACACATTGCAACAATCGAATACTACACATTGCATGTCATTTACAACATGAACGGCACACAAGTGATGTCTGACATCTCAAACCATGATTTCAGTACCAAGCCTTATGTGAAGGCCCCTCGGTACGATAAAACGTTTCGCTAGAGAAATGCACACATGAGAATACAGGGCCTTATATTAAGGTTAACGCGTATACTTGTAATAAACATAACTCTCACTCACAGACAACACAACGCTCAGTGACCTGATGTGGACCCTGTCCCGTTACTACTCAAATGAACATATATAATGCTGTGAAGTAATACCAGATTAGTGGTCAAGCCATCAAAGTTCGATCATGATGAAATAAATATACACGGTAGTGCGACGCAACATTACGGTTGCCACACTGCTCGGGAAAATGAAAAATGGTAGTTGTGTCATATACCGAGTAACAATCAACTAACAGAGATGTAGTCATACTCACTGATTGATTGTATAAGGCGGGTATATATAACCATTTGCATACAATCAACATACACAAAATGCAGCACAGATACAATCAATCCTGATTCGCCCTTTTGCTTGTACATATCAAGCAACTTTCCCGAGGTCAATCAACATATAATTGATACTTCAACATCTCTTGAGCATGTCTACAAGAACAATCCATACTCAATAGATGCCACATCTGATCCACATAATCAAAAGCAATTGTGCAACCTACGTACATTCATCTCAACTCAACAAAACGGCATCAACAGTTAACACACTACAGGTCCATGCAAAAGGAAACAAGCTAAATCATAATGGCTACTGCCATGCAAGGTATACACTAGATATAGCAAGACAGTTAAGTTACATGCTAAATCTAAACCAATACCACTAAGTTTGCACAAGTTAAGGACCCTTAAGGCAACCCACTAACATACAAACACAAGGCATTACCAAACGACCATACCAAGCATCATATCCCCTTCCTTTTTCCCAAAGCATGGCACCACAGTGCACCTCTCGCAGATGTAGTTCCTGACCTCTCTTGGACATCGGGCCAAACTGAGCTGGGAAGAACCAGCTGTTGAAGGGCACCACGACGTTGGTCAGCCTGCCCACGACGGGGGATCCCATTCTCCAGGAACCGTCGAGGGTACTGCTGCACCAACGTCCGCGTGGAGCGTTCCTTGATGTCATAGGCCTTGGCTGTTGAGGCTGTAAGCACTGGGTGAAGGACTGGATCCTGTTGCTGTAGTTGTTGCAGGTCAGCCATCAGTGTAGGTGAGCTCGGTGGTCAGGTCCCCTCGAACTGCCTCAGTGCCGGACAGCTCTGCTACACTGCCCCCAGTGCCTCCCGACAGCTCCTCTACACTGTCTGCCGGTGCCTCCAGACAGCTCCGCTACACTGTCTCCTGGTTGGTGTGCGACTCTTCTACTTCCAATCCTGCTCGCAAACGCCAAGTTTTGTAGGGGTGCGGGGATGGGGAGTTGAGGGAAGCAGGTTGGAAGCATGGATGAAGAGCCACAAGTCAGAGGTTGCTATAACTTTTATTTGTACACCAACCAACCAGGAAACAGTGTCTGTATTGGAAAAGACACAAGCAAACAAAACATTTAGAACATGAAAGCAAATGTAAAGTCTAAACAACAGCAATTACTAGTCTGATAAATACAGTAACCATGTAGTTTACCTGTGGGTTACTATAATACATGACAAAATGACTAATAATCAAGCACCTAAATCGTGTGCTTGACTTACACTTAAAACCCGTATCTCACAGAGTCGCGGTGAGTATACAAGAGACGGCCAGTCAATTAACTGATGAACTCCCAGTATAATATAGTATACAATAAAATAACAGTGAAGAATGCAGATTACAAGCTCATTCTTAACTAAACAGGAAGAGTGAGATAATCGTTACAGCAGTTCCACTTAAGCACACAGTGAGATGGATAGTGACGTGGGTGGCATTTGGGACCATGCCATAAGCGGGAGGAAGTCAGTCATAAACTGACCGGCTCCAGCCTCGTTACTCAAAGCGTTACAGCATGTCACAGTTACTGACTAGCAGAGCATATCTGTGAACAACGTCAAGCGTCTTACTGACATGGGTAGCGCAGCAAGAATCTAAGCTGCTGATCTAGCTGCTCAATTAGTGAACAGAGACAAAGACCTAATTGCCACCACTGACACGCATCACCGGCTAGTTCGGGTACATGCACAAAGACCCGGAAAGGGTTTACAAGCTAAGTAGAGTGAAAGTCTGTATGCCCAAGACTTGGCCATACAAAAGCCGGATCAAAACAGAAATAACGCGCCTCACAGTTTATACAATCACCCTTTTGTACTAAACCATATTCAACTAGTAAACTGAACATTCAACAACTATGAAGTCAACATCTTCAAAGTGTTAGCCGTGATATACCACCGATTTTGTGTAGCAACATAGATCGGTAGGAAACTAAACAAGTAAGTTATGCCACACGGCCACACTGACAAAGTACCCATACTTTAGAGGGATAACTTTGCACCAAGGTTAGCTGCATACATTTTGAAAACACCTGTCATCCTGTGGCATAAAGGCTTAACGCAACCAGGCGGCAATCTGATGCCGAAATTACCCATGTGTTCAAGAACTAAAATGAAGGTACGTTGTGAACATGGTTACATTATAAACATACATTATTTACATTAATAAGAAACAACAGAACAACAAGCCATAGAAAAATAACTACTTACAGGCTCTCCCCTGAGATGAACGCCAGCTGCAACAGTAAACAACCAACCTGCCTCTGCAGGGACACTGGGGGAAAAGGGACGCTGCCGGCCCAGCACACAACTTTTAACACCTTAGATAATTGGGGCCATAAAACCCCCACCCAATCAAAAAGGAAAAGGAGCGGGAAAAAAAGGTTATACGGTCATGGCCCGGAACATGTATACAATACACTCGGTTACAACTGTATGAAAATAAACAGGTAGGGTCATGAATGGGTACATCTGTGGGCAAGCACACAAGTAATTGTGGAGACAGGTAGTTCCTTGTTAGACCAAAGAAAAGCATGAGGGTAAACAGGTAAATTTATTTTCGGGTGGATATGTGTGTAGCTACCCCAGTATACAAGTTGAAAGGTAATTGTGGATGTTATGCCAAAAAGGAACAAATGAACTGAACAGGTATAGTGATGAACAGGTACATATGTGGACATGTAGAACAGTAGAAATGTTGACGGGTAGATCTTAACAGTTCTGAGAATGAAAGTGAAAATGAACAGGTAGGGTCATGGATGGGTACATCTATGGGCAGGTACACAGGTAGTTGTGGAGACAGGTAGGTCTTTATGGTTAGACGAAAGAGAAGCATGATGGTAAACAGGGAAAAAAGTATTTTCAGGTGGATCTGTGTGTAGGTACCCCAGTAGATGAGTTGAAAGGTCATTGTGCTGGAAAAAAAGAAATAAACTGAACAGGTATACAGGGTCATGAATGGTATATCCTTAGGTAGGTACAGAAGTAGTTGTGGTGACAGGTAGGTCTTTGTGGTTAGACGAAAGAGAAGCATGAAGATAATCAGGTAGATTTATTTTCAGGTACATCTGTGTGTATGTAGCCCAGTAGATGAGTTGAAGGGTAACTGTGCATGAAGTTATGCCGGAAAGGAAGAATTAAATTGAGCAGGCAAACTGATGAATGGCTATATCTTTGGACATGTAGAACAATAGAAATGTTGATGGGTATATCTTAGCGTCTAATCTGAACAGAAGTATAAAAATGAACAGGCACGCCATGAACGGATGCATCTATGGGCATATAAAGGAATAGTAGAGTCAAGAAGCAGGTCTTTGTGGTAGGGTACCCTAATACCCTTATAGGAAAGCATTAAACATTTTTTTTTTTTTTTTGGGTAGGTATGTAGATGTGTACAGCATCAAAATAAACGGGTAGTATGTTAAACGGGTACATCTATGGACATGCAGACTCCTAGCTGAGGGACAAGTAGATCTTTGATTATGGCTAACAAGAAGCGAAGCATCAAGATGAACAGGTAGATTTATTTCCGTGTATGCCTGTGGGTATGAAGACCATTAGACAAGTTGACAGGTAACTTCATGCTCAGCATGACAATGTAAATGTACATGTAGGTTGACGCCATTTTGGATAGCATTTATTTTATTACATCATCTTGTAACTGAGCTAAAACTTCTTTTCCATGTATTGCACAAGTGTCTTATTTCAGTGTATTAGGTTGCAAAATTTACACACACAAAAGAAGGGAATAATATGCTGGGGGAGGGGGGGGGGGGGGGGGCTTGCCTTGTTTGCTTTGTTAATCAATTATTCATTAATCTTGGCATACCATGATCAGGCCTCTTTTCTCCACAAACAGTGCAACAATGCTGATGCCTTCTGACGTCATTTATTCCTGACATCACCATGCCCTTTCTAATAAAAACATATTGAAAAGTTGACGCTGTCTACTGTACAAATTTCTTGATTTGTGTACCATCTAGTTTTGTTGGCAAAATTTACACAAACCACAGAAGCAAACATTTTCCTGGGGTAAGATTCTATAAATATTTACTTGCACATCTCTTGACCAGTCTGTTTCAGCTATTTCGCCTTTACTTTCTGTCCTTTGCCCGTTTCGATAACTTTATCTAATATTTTATCATGGACTGTGTGCTTACCTGGGTTGTCTGATCAGTTTGAATCTCAAAAAGACCGACCCAAAACAGGCTATCGAGTGAAAGAAATGCATAAAAAGCAGTAAAAAGCACCACCCTGTGCATACAAAACCTAATTCCGCAAAAAAATTCTTACTCTGTGAAGCTGCCGTTCAAACAGGCATATAACCCCACCCAAAATGCTTGGGGGCACATTTCTACAATTGATTCAACTCATCTTTTTGTCATCCGTTTGTTATTTCAAAAAGTTGCAAAGATATTCAACTTTTGGAAAGTTGCAAACTTCTGCCAACCTGTGAACCCACCATTAGAGTTTACACTAAGTTAGTTAGTAGCAGTGGGTGTAATATGAAAAGCTATATTCTGAACTACTCCAGGGTTTTTAGACAGAAAAAAATAATTAAATGTGTGCTTGTCAGTGGAAAGCAAATGTCATCAACACCACTGTCTCACTCAAACCTTATATTTACAATTTGCCGTATAAAGGCACAAACACACTCGAGCACAGGTGACATACATGCACCAACAGGAGACTTTGGTCAGGATTTAAAAAAAAAAAAAAAAAAAAAAGTTAAAGGCACACTGCTGATAGGGTTAGCGCTAGGATTAGGCTGCCTGTCTGTAGCGTAGAAACAGTAATGATAGCACATAGGCTTGGCCGGTGATTTTGTTGTGAATCCTCTTTAAATATACACTCCCACCCCTGTTTTTAAAAGCGTCTGGATACTGAAAGAATTCTGTCCAAAATAAAGTAAATAAAATAAAATAAAATTAAACAAAGCTGTGCGGATTATAGTGGCAAACATGCTGTCACTTTTTTTACCAGTTTCACTGAGCAGTGACCACCTAACTTTCTGCTGTTTCTTATCAGCAATTAGTCTGTTCAACCTTAATTCACATCCCTCCACCTCCTTTCCTTTGTAGTTCATACAGCACACACAGTATCCTTCCCCATGGTAGTTATTTTTTAGTATTGTGGTTGATTGAAACTATCTTTGCTCAGGTGACATCTAGTAGGCGGTGGATAGCAGACTACCCATAGCCACCGGAACGTTCCAGTCAACAAACTTCTGCCTTATGCAGGGACAGAGCACTCTAAAGTTTCCTCTCATGGGAATGGTCTATTGGGCAATTCAGGCAGGGTTGTTAACTCCCTTGACTTTTGCCCGGCATCGCTTAAGTCCCTTGGCTGCCTTTACTTAGGATCATTGTGCAACATGTTAATTATAAAAACATTTACAGTCATTAGTCAGATCACACACTGTTTTCATGTTCCATATACTTTGTGTATGTCATTTCACACTATCACAACACTTTAATTTGTGTATTGATAATAATGCAGCATCAACTGGACACTATCATGTACCCAAGATGTTACAGATAGTTTTTTAGCTGTAGGATAACCTTTAATGGAATCAGTAGCAATTAACACTCATACAAATTTACCAAAAGCATAATGTATACATGCACATATCATTTTATTGCATATTTTGCACCAGATCATTAAAATAATTAATTCTGGACACACTGAAGCAAAACAGTCATCTTAATAAAAAGTCACATACACTATACACAGCTTCATGACTTGTACCAGCTTTACTGAGATGAAGGGTTATAGGGAGTCAGGGACTAACCTAGCGCTAAAAATGAAAGTTATATATATATAAAATTAAAATGGTGTTATTTCACACCATGACATAATGTTTAATATTTTACAAACTTATAATATTTCAGATGGATTTGGAACTGGGGTGATCAATTTCAGCATTTTCTTTTGGGTCTGATGTACAGGACTGACAGCAGGGGCTGTATGTGTCTACCCAAGCCGTGTTGGTGATTGCAAAAAGGCCATGGGCACTATGGAATCAAAGGTTCCTATTGCTTCAGGTACAAACTTTTATTGTAGTACAAACTTTATCTTTCATCATATAACATAGTTCAAACATATGAAATATGCAAGTTGAATGGAGAAATAGTTTTACCTTTTTCAAAGTATTGTTGGAGAAATAGTTTTACCTTTTGCAAAGTATTGATTTTTTCATTGCAGGTTACACTTTCATCATTTCTCTCACTGAATATGAATCTTTCTGTCTCTCTCATGTACCCCCCCCCCCCCCCCCCCCCCCCCCAGCATATTTATTTTTCAACCTATTTTGCAGAAGTGCAATCAATGTACAGTAGAACCACTGAAGAATAGATCAAAGATGGTGATAAAAGAGGGTAGTGTTTTAGTGAGGGGTTTGTGAACTCTGATCCAATTTTGCTGCATTTAGTAGATATACTGTGTATAGAAATATCAGCAGGTGTCTATGGCAATAAAAAAAATCTATTTCTTTGTAATCTATGTAATTTTCAGGC
This sequence comes from Alviniconcha strummeri, assembly GCA_963584105.1. NCBI lineage: Eukaryota > Metazoa > Mollusca > Gastropoda > Provannidae > Alviniconcha > Alviniconcha strummeri. The sequence continues at coordinate 15,403,321 of OY757544.1, forward strand.
CCGGCCCCAGCCTAGCTTGCTCTGAAACAATGGCCATGTTGTTTTGGAGGCATACATTACATGCTTTTATTAGCTTCTGTTGCAAAGTAAGTCCAGTGAAGGCTGAAGAACTTATGACAGAACCTCTGTATTACAATGACAACATTCAAGTTGAAAATAAGAGACTACTACTATTACTACATAGAAGATGGCTTGAAAGGGATGTTTGTCACATTTCCCACCTTTTACATGAACATGGAGCTTCCTTGTGCCTTGAAGATTTTGATATGAAATATGGTTTAAATATTGGCTTTCCTACACAGGGGTCACAAATATGCAGAAAAACTGTGTTTTAAATGCAAATAAATCCCTCACATGCAATTGTTCATGCATTTAATATCTCTGCAGAAAAGTTCAGATCTGTATGACAGAATGCGTTTGAATTAAAGCTTTAAGCACTCTCTCTCTCTCTCCCTCTCCCTCTCTCCCTCTCGCTCTCTCATATTCAGCAATGCATTTTAATTAAAGCTTTAAGCAGTCTCTCCCCCCCCCCCCTCCTCTCAGTCTTTCTGATGTTGGGGTTTGAAGTCAATTTGTTAGAACATATCAGCTTTGACAACTTCCAAGCTGGGGTTAGTGACATTGAATGATGTCAATGGTACATCAGTTTCCAGACACATTACTAGTTTCCCACCATTCATTTGCATGCAATACTGACCACATTTCACAGATGTGAAAGACAATGCAGAAAACTCTGACTTGCTTTTCTCATAGTCATGATGATTGTGCTTGATACAGACAAAACAGACCCAAAAAACCCCCACCTAGGTAACAGAGTGTACAGAAAGCAAAGGAGAATGAATGTCAGCTCATCATTCTGTGCAGTGTATCAGTAGGCCTTCTGACAAACAGTGACTCAAGAAGCTGAACAATAACACATGCAAAAGAACAATGAAAACATCTGAAATAGTGTTCATATCACAAAATTTGTGCTAATATTAATTAATCCCCCAAACAACTTATGCTTCTTTGATTTTCATATCTATTCAATTTTGACAGTACAGTTATACTTGTCCCCATTGAATGGAGTGTGAAATTGAACAGCTGACTCAAGTTGGGTGGGCAAAGCCTGTCATTTGGCAATCCCAGCAGACAAGGCACACAAGATTGAGCTGTAGGCCAGTGTCAGGGTGGCAGTCCAAGTTGTGTCTGCACGTTATTTCAATGTGTTGTTGGCTATAAAAACTGCAGGACTTGGATATGGATGCCCATTATCATATATCTTACACAGTGAGTTAACAAGAGACAATACATTTTGAGAGCCGGTTTGGCCTAGCGGTATGGCGTTAGGCTGGTAAGCAGAAGGACCTCGGTTCGATACTGCTTCAGCTCTCCTTTCTCTTCAGAAAGGTTGTGGTTTGTGGACACTGTCTTCTGACTCTGTCCCTCACTTCCTACTGAAACATTAAAATGGCTCTCATCGCTGCCCATCTTAATGCAAGAATCATTCTGGTGGTGACAGCGTAGCAACAGGTATATAATCTCCCTCTTCCCCACCTCCATAAACCCTTTCCGCCTTCTCCCCATCCCAAATAAGCCTTATGGTTTCTGTGGATGTTAAGTACCATGTTTACTGACTATATGAATGGACTGATAACTGTATTGTTATTGAAAGCAGAATAATGTTGGTTGGTACAATGTTGTTTACAACCAAAAAATTGCACCACTGAATTGTGTGAGTGCATCAATCAAATCTTAAAAGTTAAATGAAAACAAAGATTCTTTTTTTAAATCAGATTAGGAGGGATACTGCCATCAGTTCTGAATGAGGGACAATGAGAGTGGCGTGGAGGCAGGTAGAAGTGGAGGAAAGAAGTAAGAGTACCAAGGTGAGGAAGAACTGTGAGAGGAAAAGGTGGGGGAGGGGGTGGGGGGTGCGCCAAGAGAAGAGTGTAACATCAGGGGCCAGGTGATTAACAAAGTTGCTGAGGAGAAAGGCATCTTAGAAGTTAAGCAAAATACATGTAACAATATCAGTCTGAAAGCTTCATATATGGGGCTAGAGGACTTGGGCATATACTATATATACACATAGTAATCTAAAAAACACTAAAATCAGGTGCACATACACATACACATGCACGCATGCCTGCACACACACATGCACACACACTCAATAGATCATGGTAGTGGGACTGAAGATTTTTATTTTTTTTAAATTCAGTTAGTTGGTGCTTTGAGTCCAGTCAACCACAATTTGTTGTTATCAGGGCTAACAACCAATTTAGGTTTATCTCCTGATTATTTTTAAAGGAAATTGTAAAGTGTTCTATGTAAAAGTTTTGGACAACTCTTTAAAAATATTTCACACAAACATTACCTTAAGATGCTTCATATTTTGTAAAATATATTTGTAAAGGGAAGTGTAAAATGTTTTACGTAATATTTTTGAACAATTCTTTAAAAATAAATGACACAACCATTACCATAACATGCTTCATATTTTATAAAACACACCAACTGCACACAAGAAGTCAAAACAAATTTCAGGACTCACATTCCAATAGAGTGAATACAAAGACTTCTGTTCAAAATATTTTTTCCTGACTTCCAACAAGTCAGCACATTCAATCATTTAACTGTAAGTATAGTATTACTCATCTCATGTAACTCTCCCCCCCTCCCCCCCCCCCCCCCCCCAGGCATATTTATTTTTCACTCTATTTTGCAGAAGTGCAATGTACAGTAGAACCACTGAAGAATAGATCAAAGATGGTGATCTGCCAAACCTCACAGACATATTTGGAAGTTAAAGGTTTCAGGTTGGGAAAAGGTACAAGACCAGCCATCGGTTCAGTGTTAAGAGCCTCTTTTGCAGCTCTATCAGTTGCCTCGTTTCCTCAAATACCTATATGTCCAGGAACCCACGTAAAAATATTTTCCTTTTTGTCTGCATTAATTTTGTGTGAAACTTCCTGTATTTGTATTAGCAGAGGACAGTCAATTTAAAAAAAATTAAGTACTTGCAGAGCAGAGAGCGAATCTGAAAAAAATCATGATTTTTTTTCTTTTGACTGATATACTTGTTTAAGAGCAAACAGAATTGCCTGCAGTTCCGCTGTGTAAGTAGAGCAATAGTCTCTCAGTCGACAAGAGAAGGGTCTGTTTGGAGCAACAGACAACACTGCTGCAGCAGCAACCTTCTCATCTACCTTTGAACCATCAGTATATATCTGCATATGATATATTTTGGATGTCTGGATGTTATTTCTAAAAAGGCTTGTTTATATATTTCAGGGTTTTTAGAATCTTTTTTATATTTTGTCACAGACAGACAGATCTAAGGTTCAGATTGACTCCAAGGAGGGGTATCTGTCATTGTGGTGTCATCAACCACATCCAGATCAGTCTTAGAATCCTCAAACTGTGGTAGAATTTGGAGGCCAAAAGGTGCAGTCAGGCTGGATTTTTCAAAGGGTTTTGAGTTTGGTGGTCCTAAAACACAGCTGTAAGCTGGGTTCTCAGGACTCTCAGGCTTTCACATAGAGGCTTGTTACTGAGGAAGTACAAAAAGCTCCAAGAGCCATTTGTAACCCTTGGTGATGGAGGGGTCCAGTTTCTTTAGAATGTTGTTTGAAGCTGGCCCATATGCAATGCACCCATTAGTCTAATTTGGATCTTACAAGGGCTCAATAGAGACACAGTAGAGTTTTTTGATTGCCCCCCCCCCCCCCACCCCCCAGTCAGTGTGGCCTACGACTTTTAAAATATCCAGAGCTTTGAGGCAGTTTGTTTTGAGATATTTTACATGACTGCTGTTGGATAAGGTTTGATCAGATATTACACCAAGGAATTTAGCTTCTGTTACTACCTTGATAGGAATTTTGTCCAGCAAGATAGACAGTTCTGCAAAATGTTATTGCTGTAAATTCAGAGACAAAATGTGATAGCTTGTCCAAAGGCAATCACACTTCTTTGTGTATGGTGTCAATTTTGAATCCCCCAAAAGCCATAGTTGTATTCATTTAAATTATATATTATGCAGGTAAGAAATACCATTTCTGTGTTTGTGATATAGATGAAGAATAAAAAAATTAAAAGCTGATGTTGGTGCTGAAAGGTTATTGTTGTTGTTGTTTTTGTTGTGGGGAAGGCAGGGGGGGGGGGGGGGTCTGGAGCCATCAGGATACCAATCTCCAAGAGCCTGTCCAACTAAAATGTCCAAGATTGTTCTGAAACTGCTGCTAACTGAAAATCATCCAAGATGTGTCCTAGGTGATGAGTTTGCTCCTAACTATCCATGTGCTGAATGACTAAACATTTGAACTGAATGAGGAATGACCCATCTGCAATACCTAGTAGTATGAAAAACAAATGGTAATCATTATAGTGTAGGAGCACAGTCCTGAAGGTTTTCTTGACATCAGTTATTGATGTGAAAGCCTTTGGACAGAGCCCCCTCACCATGTCAGTGGTGTAGTTAATACCTCAGAAGAGGAAGTGACCTTGACCCAGAATAATAACAGCAACCCTTATTTTTATAGTACTGTATCTCACTGACAAGGGTGAGCACACCACACTTTGCAAGATCAACAATAATGTATACATTAGCACCTCAAAAATAATAAATTATGTAGTCATTGTATTCCTCACACACACACACACACACACACACACACACACACACACACACACACACACACACACACACACACACACACACACACACACACACAGAAGGAATGTAACAAGGGGTGAGGAGCTCAGTGGTTAGAGCGCCGGACTCATGACTGAAAGGTCGCGGGTTCGAATCCCTGCAGGAGCGGCAGGAGAATTTTCTTCTCCAGGGTCGACTTTCTTTGCTGACTCTTATTTCGGTATCTGTTCCACCCCTGTACGTGTTACTGCAGGAGCACATAAAAGATCCCGGTCATTCTGCCAAAAGTGCAGGTGACAGGTTACAGCTAAACACACATACACCTTACATATGTGGCTTTGCATGAAGTGACATGGTGCATGGTTGTATGGTGTACACAGAACTTGCGCTGAGACGGCTGCCGTTTCATGTGCCACCAGCCATGCCAGCGCTGTAAGTACACCACTTTGGTGGATATTTATATATAAAAAAAAAAAAAAAAAACGCGCTATAAAAAAGCTAGTCACTCATGTAGAACCACACGCAAGCACAGTGAGTCTGCTCAAGAGAGTGGAGAATAGCGCTATATAAGCGATCATCAATCAAAAAACAACTAGAAACCCCAGTAAAAAAAAACTTGGACTGGAAAAATTTGTGGTTCCAGGCATGGCTTTTGTTGCAGAAGACTTGCTTATAAATTGTATTATATGTCAGACAGTTTTGTTCATCTATAATTCAGGTGCTGGTCCTTGGTGACAGTGCAGATAAACAGACAGGTTTTACGCTTTGGTTGCAAGACCAGCACATTCAAAAGCTGTAAATTCGAACACATTTAAGTGAAAGATATGATGAAATAATTAATGTGTGAGTTTCATCACATAAAGATGTAAAAGAAATGTTTCCCCCTTTCAGTTGCCACAGGATTTCCAGCAGGCCAGACACCATTGAAAACACGCCTAGAAGAAGTCCGCCAGGCTGTGCTAGATGGTGCTTCAGAGATTGACATTGTCATTAACAGAACACTTGCTTTGCTGGGAGACTGGAAAGGTATGATGAATAAATGTAAATATATATATATGCTGCAAAAGAAAAACTTGCACAAGTTTGCTCATTTACAGTGCCAGCTGCACACAGCTTGCAAAAGATAGCAAAGATATTTACACAAAACTACAGTGAAACATCACTGTTTGCCAAATTACAGGCTTTCTGTGTCCCTTGTTTGCCAGAATCCTTAAACTGTATGTGATGATCTATGATGTCCACCATTTGAAGGTTTCGGCTCAGCTGATTCCATTCATCCTGCAGTTGGGCTGTTCACTCTTTAACTGCACAAAATCCCAATAACATGGATGTATTTTGTAATAAATCCTTTGATTTTCCGCTATGGAAAGATGGTGCGCACACGATGTGCCACTCTGTTGGAGGCGAGACCAGGGTCTGTTTGCCACACCCCATTGGGACTGACAAAAATGTACACCAGGACTGTGTATTATGTGCTTTCAACTGACAGTAGACACTTGCTGGATCCATATTTTGCTGCTCTGAATTCCATTTTGCAGTTTGCAGCCTCCCTCCTTCCTTCTATGTATCTGTTACTTTGTATCAGTTGTCAGCTTTAAAAAAAAGTCTTCAGTTGCAATGAGAATAAACTTGACAACACTTGAACTTGTAAATACCAGTAACGCAATAGTGGACATGGTTAAATCAGTAGTAAGTTAAGCCAACACTAAATTTCAGAAGTCTGAAATGAGAATGACTGCTAGCGTTCTAAAACAAGATCCAAACACATAAAAGGTTCAAAAGAATGCTGTTTATTAGGACAAAACACAACATGCAAATTTTCAGGGTAATACACTTTATCAAGCTACAAAATGACACTTAACTCTTTCAGACTGTGTTGGACATGGGCTTCTGACACTCTCACACACTGTTGGAGCTGTGTCGGAAGTGGGCTTCCGATGGATATTTGCAATTTTACATCACAACATGAGAAACACAAGGGACACAAAAGGGACACAGGCAGTAAACAGCAGCTTGTCCATTTTCCTTTGTGTTCCCTTCCTTGAATTAATGATGCAATGATATGGGCCGGTTTTGTGGTGTTTTTTCCATCACATGTATGACTGGTGCACTTTCTTCAAAACAAAATGGCGGCATCCAGGTGAAGGCGCAATTTGAACTTCATTAGCCTGCAGAGAGTGTAAAATAACTGGACTGAGTGTATAGTTTCTGGTTTATCTTCACTGAAAACATTTAATCTCAGTGGGTTTGTGTCAAAACTGTATGCAGAACAGTGTATTTTGTTGAGTGACTATGGGTGCCAGAACTGGATTTTTACCCCCCTTGCATACCTCTTTGGTCATAGGTCAACAAAAATCAGTCCCCCTCCTACCTAAAGGTTAGATACTGTTCTTAAAGATCACACTTTAATCTTTTTAAAACTGTTTGTTTGAAGTTTGTACTGTTTGTGGTTATTTTGGGGGATTTTTGTCCAAATGCCTCAAATGATATCATTTGAGGGTCATTTTGACCACGACGTGATTGAGTTAAACACAAGTTAAATGGTGAAAACAATGAAAAATGGGATGGAGAGCTAAACCACTTACCTGTTTTTGGTTGAGCTGGGGGGTTTCATGTCCAGCCAAACAACAGCAATGTGAAAACAACATAGCTCAACCAAAAAACAGATAAGTGGTTCAGCTCTCCATCTCATTTTTCATTGTTTTTCACCATTTAACCCTTGTTTAAGTGTTGTTTTGTAGCAAGCATCGTTTTGTAGCTTGATAAAGGGGATTACCCAGAAAATTTGCATGTTGTGTTTTGTACTAATAAAATGTGTTCTTTTCAATGTTTTAAGTGTTTGGAACTGGATTTCAGACACATGTAAGTATGTGTGATGCAGCCAGCTCTTCATATGTTGTATCTACTCTCATATCATTGACAAATACCAGTACAAAAGAACTTTACTATTGATGCATAAAATGAAAATTTGTCTGTTGGGTCACTCAAATTCTACACTGTAAAGGGACAAGTAGACAGATAAGAGACATGGTAAGAGAAAACATGGTAAAATATCAGAAGACATCGCTTCTAAGATTGATTAAGTGCATAGACATTATTCATATTCCTACTCTCCACTGCCTTTACATTCACAGCCAAAACAACACCCACACACCCACAAACACAGTCACACATACACCCACATTAAAAATATCACATAACCCACCACACACACACACACACACACACACACACACACACACACACACACACACACACACACACACACACACACAGAATTATCATTTTTTTAACACAATACCATCACAATCCAGATTAATCACATTATTAATTATTCGCAACCATATAAATTATTACCATCATAATCTGTATTAATCACAATATAAATACCAACAATCATAGCAGTCATCATAGAAATATAATGATTACAACTGAAGCCAGTGCAAAACAGCACCCCCAACACGCACACATGCACACATACTGGCTCGCTCACTCACTCTCTCTCACCCACCCACTCACCCACTCATGACCTACTTATGATCAAAAAGGAAAACAGTGCAAAAGTGTGGGTTGTGATCAAAGGGGAAAACAGGGGAAAACAGTGCAAAAGTATGAAGAATCAAAACACAAGGGAGTTAATTAGCACTCAAAATACGTAACACAAGTACAACAACAAAGACCTGAGTCACCCACACTAACTCTCACCTGGCATGCATGTAAATACAAGGTACATAACCTCCATGAGAGGTACATCCTCACTTGTACTTGTGTTATGTATTTTGAGCACTAATTAACACTTGTGTTGATTCTGCACAAGCACTCTGGGCCTCATCCTGTTTCAGATCAGTGCAAAAGTGTGGCAAGATCTGATGTAAAGTGGTAGTGTCATCTTGGCAGACAAACGTTCAGTTGTGTGGTTGCCTACACTGTCAATGAACACTGCAATTTATTCAAGTAAAAGTAAATAATTAAGATTAATAAGAAACTCATGCAACTTTTCTTCCCTTGAAAATTGGAACAAATATTTTTTAGGACACTTTACAGTGGAATTTGTCAAGTTTATGACACTGTGGGCTTCCAGTCTTCTTTTTCTCTGTTGCTACTGATGCCCGATGCCTGAGTCAACTGGTGTTTATCAGGAGGGTGGAGCAGGTGGTGCCAGATATTTTGGGGATCCTGTTTCTGCACTGAGTACAGGATCTTGGGAAAGAAAAAGTCTTTGATGTTAGTCGTTTTTTGCCCTTCTATTTCTGCTTGATATATCTCTTGCTCCAGATACACACATATATGCATGCAGCACACACATGTCCACACAATACACACATATATTCACATGCATACATGTGTGTACATGCTGATGCATGCAAACCAGGACACTGTTCTATTTTGTCTCCAAAAGGAAATAGGTTTTTTGTTATTTTTAGTGTGAAACATATTTTGTAAGCTAGTAAACTTTAAATATGTGTGCAACCTAAAGTATACTGTACTTCCCTGACCTTGATAACAATTAACATGCAATGATCTTGAATGCAGGACTTTATGATGAGGTAAAACTCATGCGGCAGGCTTGTGGAGAGGCTCATCTCAAGACCATTCTAGCAACAGGAGAACTTGGTAGTATGGTTAATGTCTACCTAGCTTCCATGGTCTGCATGATGGCAGGTATAGTAACTTTGTGGCCATAATTATTCTAGTGTTACATCAACAACAACAAAAGATTGTTGTAATGCTTTGTTTCAGGTTAGTTGGTTGTTTTGTTGTTGTTGTTTTTTGTTTGTTTTTGTTGAGCGGAGTGGGAGGAGTAACTCCATTCACCAGCCCCCATGGTACTGGCTTCTTGTGCCAGAGGTGTTTAAACTGCTTCACCCATTTCACTCACTTTTCATGTCTAGTTTCTGTGTATTAGCCTTTTCACCTATATTGCATTCATGATACCTGTGTTTTCAGCTCCTTTCTTGCAGCTGATTTCTGTCTAATCAGCCTTTCTCCTGTATTTGTTTGCATCATAGCTCTTTTTTATATACCACTTCTCTCTCTCTCTCTCTCTCTCTCTCTCTCTCTCTCTCTCTCTCTCTCTCTCTCTCTCTCTCTCTCTCTCTGCGCGGTCATCTTCAGACCCAGCATGTTTGGTGTGTGCTGTGTCCCGTGTCAGAGGAGGATGGGATTCTGGGGGCTGAGGTCCCCTACATGATATGGTCTGTGGGATCCAAGTGCTTCTTTTTTTTTTCTTTTTCTTTTTTGGCCTGGACTTCTCCAAGTTGAGAGGTTGGGTTGGTCAACCCAATCAATCAGCTGGTCATGTTTTGCCCTAATTTTGATTAGAAGGTGATGGCAGTCAATCAGGGGATAGAATTAAACATTGGGGGCTGGGGGGGGGGGGGGGGGGCTTTTTTGTTTTTTGATCACCTGAGTATTTTTCACTTTGAGCCCTGGTGTACACTGGCTGGAGTTCCGCTTGTTATGTACATCCCCTTGTTGGACTTGATGGCAGGTTGGGATAAAATCTTCCACTCCTTTGCTATCAAAGTAGTGTCTCATTAATGCATTAATTTTGTACAGTCTCTTTTCATGTAGTCTTAAAACTATCCAGTGGCTGTCCCACAACATGACCTGCTTTTTTTTTACAGTCTTCCAAAAGTTACTAGCATATCTGAATTGACTCCATATAAAGTATGTGGGTGTGGTTTTTGATGTTAAATTGGACTGGAAAGAGAACATCAACTCTGTGCTAAAAAAAGCGAACTCAATAGTGTATTGCATGAGAAGAAAGCTGAGATCATTTGGAGTCAGTATGAGTTACATTAAACAAGGCAAGGTCATCACCTTTTTTCAGCATACATCTTCCTCCATCAGATCACATTGCCAAAACAGATCTAATTAACCTCATTGAACAACTGCCATTCCTGTTTGTTCTTTTGGGCGATTTTAACGGCCATTCCCCAGTTTGGGGAAATGAGTCCTATAACAGCAGAGGACAAATGTTGGAGGATCTCTTTTTTGAAATGGATCTGTGCATTTGAACTTTCAGCAATGTATATATACATCCTGCACTGGATCTCTCCATTTGTACTCGATATTCTTTCTGCTCTGGACAATGACAACATTTCTGTTCTTCTTTTGTTGGATCTTTCTGCCGCTTTTGACACTCTTGACCACCAAATTCTCCTCTCCCGCCTGAACTCTGTTTTTGGCATTCAGTCTACTGCACTCCAGTGGTTTCACTCATACCTCTCAGACAGGTATCAGTCCACTTCAGTCAATAACTCATCTTCGTCACCATCACAGCTCATGTATGGTGTGCCTCAGGGCTCAGTACTGGGGCCCATTCTCTTCGTCCTGTACACTACGCCTCTCTCCGATATCATAGCTAACCACTCTGTAAACCATCAGCTTTTCGCAGATGACACACAGCTCCAGAAATCCGCTCCTCTGAATGAAGTGACCAACCTCACCAAAGAACTCAACGCATGCACAGACAACATAAAAACATGGATGATGGAAAATCAGCTCAAACTGAACGACGACAACACAGAAGCTCTTCTCTTTCCCTTTTCGTCTTCCTTGAAACCTTCTACCGTTCCCCTCCCTGACTCGATTACTCTTGGCTCTCACAACATCCCCTTCTCTGATTCTGCCAGGAACCTTGGATTCATTCTTGACTCAAAACTGTCCATGAAGAAGCACATCATAAAAATCTGCCAAACTGCTTATTTTGAGCTTAAACGCATTAGTTCAATCCACAGGTTTCTCACTGAAGACGCAACCAAGACTCTTGTTACTTCCTACATCCTTTCACGGCTTGACTACTGCAACTGTCTCCTTATGGGTATACCTAATTCTGTCATCCAACCTCTCAAAAAAATTCAGAACTTTGCTGCAAGACTTGTTCTCTTGACACCCCGTCATCACCACGCAACACCTCTCCTGGAAAAACTGCACTGGCTTCCAATTTCAGAACATATTAAGTATAAAGTCGCTTGTATGTGTTTCAGTGCTATAAACGGTTCTGGTCCTGCTTACCTCTCTGAACTGCTGCATGTCTACACTCCATCTCGTACACTACGCTCTTCTTCTGACACCCGCATGCTGGAAATCCAACAATACAAACGCAAGACTCATGGCTTCCGCACTTTCTCTTGCTTTGGACCCCACATTTGGAATTCACTCCCACAAGACCTTAGACACTGCTCAACCCTGTCATCTTTTAAAGCCAAACTGAAAACCTTCCTCTTCTCACAGTATTTCCATCCTAACTAATATCAGTACCCAGTTTCTGCTACAGTCAGTGTATGTGTGTGTGTGTGTGTATGTGTGTGTGTATGTGTGTGTGTGTGTGTGTTTGTAGTGTGTTTTAATTATTATTATTAATTTATTTTTTAAATAATACTTTATGTAAATTGTTTTGGTAGGACTATGCTTTACATGTGTATAGAATATCACATTTAGGTTAGTATGTATCATGTGAGTGCTCAGGGTGTTGATGAGCGCATGATAAATGTACATTATTATTATTATTATTACTCCATCCCAAGACTATGAGTGGAAAACACATGAGGATCTGTGCAGAAGTGATCACTTTACTGTAATCCAAAGCAGCAACACTGTTGAAGAAGACATTTCACCTAATAGGTGAAATTTTAAAAAGGCAGACTGACTGTCCGTCTAGGCTCAGTGTCATTCTAGACTAACAGAGGAAACGGTCATGTCTGTGGAAGATCCCACCAGTCAGTGACCAACCTTCTCATACAAACAGCAGAAAGTACTATGCCTGAGACACGCTTCTTCTCTATAAAAAAAAAAATCCCAAAGTTCCATGGTTTGATGATAATTGCAAGAAAGCAGTTAAGGAAAGAAAGAACGCACAAAGACAGGTTGTTGTTTTTCAAACCCAATGTAAAGCAACATTGAAAATTTTAAGAGCCCAAGCTCATCATGTTGTTAAACAACAAAAGAAGAATTCATTGCAACACTTTTGTTCTAAACTAAACTCTAAAATGCAGAAGGTCTGGAGAGCCATTAGAAAGATAAAGGTTAAGATTGGTTCTAATTCAGTCAACCATTTAAAGGTTAACAGTATGCTTATTACCAACTAAAAACAAGTGGCAGAAGTAACCGCTACAAATTTGTCTAAAACATTCTTCAACAGAGAACTGTTCTTCTGACTTTCAAATGGTTAAAATGTTAAAAGGAAAAAGATGCCTGGACTTCTAAAAATGAAGAGAAATATAACCTGCCTTTTTCAATTACCAAATTGAAACAGTCATTGCAAAGAGCCAATGACTCGGCCACTGGTTTGGACCATGTACTCTATCAATTTTTAACCCATCTTCCAGACTCTGCTTTGTCTGGTCTTCTGAAGGTGTACAACCACATCTGGGAATCTGGCAAAGCAGTAGTAACTCCCATTCCCAAACCTGGTAAAGACCATTCAGAACCTGACAACTTCAGACCCATCACATTAACTAGCTGTCTCTGCAAAATGATGGAGAGAATGATCAACTAATGTGGTCCCTTAAGTCACGAGGTCTCTTTTTGGGGAAGCTGTGCTGTTACAGGAAGAACCACATTTCTGTTGGATCACCACGTTCATTTTGAAATTTCATCAGGAATACCTAAAGAGCTCATCCTTTTTTCTTATTTTTTAATTTGACCTTGAAAAGGCCTACAAGTACCATGTGGAAGCACAGCATTCTGGCAGACCACTGGGATCTTTGTTTCAGGGGCTATCTCCCTCTGTTTATTCAGAGCTTCCTGTTGGAACATTCTTTCAAAATTAGACTGGGCTCCACTCTGTCAGAGCAGCACAAAGGTTTCCACTAGGCAGAATCATGTCTCCAGCCCTATTCAGTATCAAGATTAACAACATTTTAACACTGTCTTAAAGGGCACAGATTGCTCCTTGTTTGTTGATGATTTTGTTCTGTGTGTACAGAGCAAGTCATTAAACAGAGCAGAAAGGGCTATGCAGCTGTGTTAACAGCGTTTAAGACTGGGTGTTCTGCACTTCAAAGACAGTGTGTATTTGTTTTCACCAGCAGTATGGAGTTTTCCCACATCTAAACATCCTTTTTGGAAAGATGCCTATCAGAGTAGGAAAAGATAGTAAATTCCATGTCTTGATTTTTGATGTAAAGCTAACCTTTAAAAAACACATTCAGAATCGTAGAAAGCTGTTCATATTCTATAAGTAGTGAGACGTACAGATTGGGGAGCCAATCAAATCATCGTGCTGTGCCTGTACCACTCAGTAGTCTATTCCAGATTGGATTATGGATGCAGTTTATGCCAGTAAATGGCTTGATTTTTGAAACAAAGCCAGCCTTTAAAAACCACATTCAAAACCATACAAAGCTGTTCATATTCTACAAGTAGTGAGACATATGGAATGGGGAGCCAGTCACATCATTGTGCTATGCCTGTACCACTCAGTAATCCATTCCAAATTGGATTATGGGTGTGGTCAGTGGATTGCTTGTCAGCTGATTCTAAGGCAGCACAGCTTCTCCTGTTCAAAGTCTCTACATGGAAGCACAGGAACCGGCCCTGGCTTCTCGTTGTCTAAAACTTGTTTTGAATTGAGCTCTGAAACTAAACTCTCTGCCTGAAAATCCAGCTTACAGTTGCATTTGTTTAACCCAGAAACATTCAACTGTTTGAAGATTCATCAGAAATTCCATCTCTAGGCATCTGTATGCTACCTCACCTGGAGAAATCCAAAATTAACCTTGATCTGATCAGCGATGCTTCCTTTTGGGACATTGCTCTTGGGATGTTCTGTGAATACAGAATCTTTATTGTCTGTGAATAACATAACTTTTCCTTACGACTGCATAAAAAATGCAAGTAAAATAACACACAATACACATAAAACACAGAGTACTTTATCTTAGAGTCTGGAGGGCACACACACATCCAAAACAATCAACCCTACCAGTTACACACGTCAACACATGTACTCGCAGGTCAAGTATTTTCAACAAATAAGAAAAGTACAACTCATCAAATTCAACCCAAACAGACAAAATACATACACACAAGCATCTCTGTTCAGACCAGTACTATCACATAAATAGCATAGCAAACTCTCACATTAAAAAATAGCAAACTAAAATCACAGGTATCATGCAAAACTTGAACCTAACATGCTGACAGTTTTAGTACTGAAATAACCCCTGTCTCTCCCTCTCCCCTTGTCTTGATCCCCCACCCTCTCCAGACATAATAGCACTATCACAACAAACACAACAACAAAAATTAACAGATGGTTAGTAATTGGATTTTAATGTCCTGTCAACCACACGGGACAATAATAAAGACATCACTAATCCTGAAACCTACAGTTTTATCTGCAGCTTGCTCCAAACTATCTTTGTCAGGAAAATTCACTGGTGGTTTGAAGATGGATGGAGGAGTTGCTGTGGCAGCCATCTCCATCAGACATATTCGCAAACCATACTCTTACCAGCTTCCTGATGAAAGTTCTGTATACACAGGGGAACTTGCCCTGTTCTTTTGGCTTTCAGGCATTCTGATTCCTTTTCATCCCTACAAGCAGTATCTAACTTGAAATATGACCACCCTATCCTAGTAAAGATTTTGGAACTGCAGATATATTTTGATTTTGGTTCCCAGTCATGGGCATGAGAAGATATTCCACTGCCCTCTGCTGAGGATGACCCCAATAGTGACATCTCAGATGAGCTCACCCCCTTCTCTGACTTAAAGCCACATGTAAAAAAAATATCTTTTAGAACTTTGGCAGAGTTGGACAAATACCCTCACAAGAAACTGCATAAGGTCTTTCCAAAGTTGAGTGATTGTATGTCTTGTACTCACAATAACAGGAGAGAAGAGACTGTTATTTCTTGATGACTCATTGGTGACTCGCTCTTTTTTATTGAAGGGAATGGAGGTACATGCATGCTATGTACTGAGCTGCTTACTGTTGAACACATTTTACTTTTTTGTTCTGATTTTGTTGAAACAAAGGATCAATATTTTAGAGTTCACTCACTGAAAGTTTTATTCAAGGAAATATCTTTGGATTGTTATACAATTCAGTATTTATATTTCAGTATATATTTGAGTATAATATATTTCAGTATGTGATTCTGCCCCCTAAAGCTGTGTTGTTCTCAATCCATTCCTGATCACTTTGTCCAAAACATACTTAGATGACTTAGTGCCATTGATTTGCAGAATTGTGAACTAATCTCTGTTCCTTTGCACTTCAAGGAGGTAGTTGTGACCCCCCTTCTGAAAAAAATGGCCTTGATGCTAACAATTTCAAAAACTACAGACCTGTGTCAAACCTGCAATTTCTCTCCAAGCTGCTTGAAATGGTTGTTCTGCAACCATTTGTTGACCAACAATCTCTGTGATAACTTCAAGTCTGTTTACCATGCACATCACAGTACAGAGACAGTTCTCCTGGATGTCATGAACTGCCTTGTTGGTAGTGCTGATGAAGGCTGTCTTGACCTTACTTGATTTGTCAGCATCGTCACCCCCACCCCCAGCCCCCAGGGATAGTGCTTTCTCCATTTGATTTCTTTATACTTGCAGACTGTAGAAGTCAGTATAAACTCATACCAGTTATAAAATTTGCAGAGGACACTGCACTGACTGGACTAATAACTGATGGTGATGACATGACTAACCCTGAAACCTACAAATAGTTTTATTTACAACTTGTCACAGAATATCCCTTATCAAAACAAAACAAAACAAAACAAACAAAAAAGTCACTGTCAGTTCAAGAACAGAGGAAGTAGTCACTGCAGCAGCTGTCTCCACTAAACATATCTGCAAACCATTTACTTGTCAGCTTCCAGATGACAGCTCTATATTTACTGCAGAACTACAAGCTATTCTTTTGGCTCTCAGACATGTTTACTGTTCTAAGGATAATTCGTTTTGATTTTGTCTGACTCTCTTTTGTCACTACAAGCTATTGGGTGATTCAGGCAGGGTTGTTAACTCCCTTGACTTTTGCCCGGCATCGCTTAAGTCCCTTGGCTGCCTTTACTTCCGGTGTGTACTTTCTTCTCAATGGAAGGCAGTGACAGAGAATTTGTGAATTTCACACTGCCAACTTTAAAGGTCATTTTTGGAGGCCTGTAGTCATAATGTGTCTGGCAATAAGCGATAACTTGTTGCTCATGCTATAGGATGCCCCAAAACACTTTTTTTCTATGAACTCGCAATCTTTTGGTCAGCCAAAAAATGATGCAAAGACACTTTATTTCCACCCTCTATCCCCTCTCCGCGGTAATTTTTGCAACTGCAACAGTATTGGCATTTATACTGCTTTGCGGTTCTAGGTTCAACTTCCACTATTATACACAGCGTGAAGCAACGCCTACTCAGAAATTGGTCCAGAAGTGCGCTGCGACCTCTCGTGACTTCTGTTGTGAAAGATCACAAAGCGCATTCACTCTAGCAAACCAGCTTCGCTGAATTGCCCAGTATATATAACCTAAAGTATGACCATCCTATCTTAGTACAATTTTAGAACTACATCTGGAATTAACCAGAAATGGGGAGAAGATTGTTTTTAACTGGGTTCCCAGCTATGTGGGCATTAGAGGAAATTCAGCTGCAGACACTTCTGCTAAGGATGCTCTTGATGGTGACATCTCCGATGAGTTCATCCCCTTCTCAGACTTAAAGTCTTATGTAAACAAATATGTGTGCTTTGGCAGTCATAGTGGGAAAAGTTCCCTGAAAATAAATTACATAAGACTTTTCCAAACTTAAAGAATTGCACTATTTGTCCTTGGACAGACAGAAGAGAGGAGACTGTGATATCTTCACTACACGTTGGTCATTCTTATATTACGCACTCCTTTTTACTGAAGGGAGAGGAGCCACCAGTATGCACCACATGTGACAAACGACTAACTGTAGAACATATCTTACTTTTTTGTTGTGATTTGATTGAAATAAGAGAGAGCTATTTTACAGCTCAGTCATTGTGTATTTTATTCCAAGACAAATCATTGGAAAAGATCTTTAACTTTCTGAAAGAAATCAATATTTTTGACTGAATGTAAACTTTCATATCATTTTTGGTTTTACCCAGTTTTTAAGTCTGTTTTTAAAAAGCAGACTATACACCAGTTTTAGCTTGTACATATTTTTGTGTGTTTACTCTGTGCTAACAAACTGTGTAGCACCCTGATATAACTGTACTGGTTGACTGGGCATGAAGCATTAAAGGGCCCCTGAACAGTGATTTTGACCGATTTTAGCTTCAGATCTCCATTTTGGTATATTCCACCGACTAAATATTTTCACACAGTAAATACAGGTATATATCCCGTGCCTCAGTAATCATTTCATATTTTTCAAGTGTCTTAAATGCTTATGAATTGCAAAACAAGACCAATATGTCACGGCAGAATGGGCAAGGGAAATAACTGCTGCAGCCGCGTGATCGTATGTGTTTTGGCTGAGAGTTTACTTGGAGCCGTAAAGTCAGAGGCTAAACGTGACATCATGATAAGACTCGACTGCCATTGGCATTGTTGCTTCTACAGTTTCAGTGCACAAAACTCCGGATAAATTTGCCTGAAAAGTTGGAAATGGCAACTGGAATACGGCCATTCCAGTACGAGCCAGTTGCGGATATCAATTTTGGCATCGATATCGAGTTCAAGTGATGAAGAAGTGTCATGAGAATAGTGGTAGTTATGCTTTGTGTTTATTGTATATTGTGATGTGTGTGATACTACGTGTTGTTGGTACTTCTTAAGTGTTAATCTTTTACATATGTACACTGTCTTTGTGGCTTTATGTGTGGCACATTTTTCTTTGAAGGAATAAAGAAAGTCTTGACTTTGACATAAGAACACAGAAGCAAAAATAACTGTGCCAACGACAATAGATGGAAAGCCAAACTAACCATAACTAACTCCTCACTAACCCGGCCTCCATCTAGAAACACAATGCCTGCAGACTGATAAAGCAAATCACTAATCAGGACTACCGATGACATAGCATTGGGATGTAAACAAATGCAGACGAAAAGAGAAATTCAAATGGCTGCCCTAATCAGGCAAGCTAACAGCGGTTACGAATTGGCCAATAAGCCAAAGATAAAAGTGAAAGACGTATGGTGGAAGAGAAGAGAGAGAAAACAAAACAACGACAACAACAACAAACACTTTCTGAAAAGAAAGAGGAGGCAGGAAATATCAGCAAGCAACGTGACAAAGGCTGGATACATGTAATCCATGTACACGATACAACCCACTTAGCAGTGACAACAACATTGCGGGGCAGCAGATGCTCACGAGACTACCCCCCCTCACTCGTACATTGTAAATGAACGATATAACCCGAGAAACAAATGGAGCTGAAAGAGAAAAAAACTGTCCAATGGCAAGAACCTGTCCCAACCCCAAACCATAAGCCAGGGAGGCCACGAAATCGCTAGTCTATTGAACTAGAACGAACAAAACTTTTTCATCTTTACGTATGATGAAACAAACACGGATAAATTGGGAAAATAAAATAAAACACCCAATAAAAGGCAGGCTCCCTGATGTGGTCTAGCCTGATGTGAAAGCTAGAGTAAACAGAACGAAAAAGACCAAAACGCCACGCACCTAACAAGGCTCGAGAAAGATGGAATGACAAGGGGGAAATAAACAAAGGCCCAACTACTGGCAATGGCGTCGGAGCTTCATCCTTAGAGATTCGAACTGGAAATCTTTCCAAGTCGGTTACCCTGTGGACATGTATTTGAGCCCAAACTGAATGCTCAGCAGGATGCGATCTGTGAAGCATTTTTTTGGAAATGCTTTGAGCAGAGCACATCGTGGTGTTTTGGTTCCCACTTCTTTGTGGCTAGGTCCCATCGATTCATTGCCATTTGCTACTGTCTTTTTCTGGCTTCATTTAAAAACAAAAACAAAATTTAAGGAAAAGCATGGAAAGAAAACTCCTTTGTCAACCTTTCACTGCAACCAACTGCAGAACACTCGCTTGGCATGCTTTAAAACTGATTTGCCAGACCACTTTTGATTCAATTTTGTTCAAGTTGTTACTGAGCCATGCAGGTCTTGTTGTGATGTCACGGAGGTCACGTGACCGAAACACGGGACTTTGAGATGCAGACGACGCAGATGCTCGAAGCGTCGTGTTTGTTTTCATTCAAATCAATACTTCTATGTACCTCAGAAAAATGTCAGTCTATCAAACAAACAGCGTGTATGTTAAACTTTATTTATATAGTACAAAGTAAGTGATATTTACGACTTAAAATCAGTGTTCAGGGGCCCTTTAAGCTACTTACTTACATACTTGACTCTCACTACTGACAACAGATTAGCAGCTTTGTGGATTGCTGTGATGAGAACCCTCAGTTAGATGTGGGAAAGACAAAGGAAATTATTAATGATTATTGATTTTAGAAGGAATCAAAGGGAGTTTGTTTTTCTGCCTAGTGTTCTTGCTGCTTGTCTTGTCATTGGCTTGTCGTTTTTCTGCTGACTTTAAAAAAAAATATAAAAAAATAAAACATTTTTCGTTATGAATTACACTTTTTTTTGTATGGCTTTTGTAAAGCAGCTAGGAGATGGTAGTTGTTAGGTGGTATGTTCAGCTTACTGTTATATGGCACTAGTATTTGCCATCATGCATTTGTAGAATTCTTTTGATTTTTTGTTTCTGTCCTTCCTTTTTTTTTTTTTTTTTTTCTCCATTTTTTCCTTTTTTTCCTTCTTTAATCTATCTGGTATTGATGATTTAGACAGAATGCTTTATGTGCTCTTTTAACAGGGGTAGTTTTGAAGTGACTAACTCTTCAGAAATTTGTGTTTGATGTTTATGTATGTTTTATGTTTATGGTGGATTGGTTTTGTGGATTGACTTGAGAAAAGGTTTATATATTAGAGTGTCCTTGACCCTGTGTGGTTGACAGGACATGCTACTGGGGTGACCTTGTGCAGTTGACAGGATGTTAAAATCCAGTTACTAACTAACTAACCATTAGCAGAGTTGTAACTTTCAGAATGACTTCCTGGGGTCAGAACACAGCCATACAAGACAAAAATAGACTCAACAAGAAGGCCAAGGAGGCATGTGGGGTAGTGGGGAGAAAGCATTGACATGGCTTATCATTAACTAATGACAAACTGAGAACAATTTAGCCTGACAGATACATCCACTGAGACCTGAATTTGACAGTAGATACGCAGACAGGAGACAGTATGGTTTAGGATCCTCATAGTAAGACTACACAATACCTACAATTGTTCATTCCAACAGGACATACAATCATCAAGCAGTTAAATAAATGCAACATACAGTGGCTGGAGATTGTGGTTAGGAGCAAATGGAGGAATGTTTGGGAGCAAATGGGAGGCCTGTTGTGTGAGTGGACTGTAATCTACTGTAATCTGAAAGAATGAGAAGAACATAGGTCATTGGTGCAATGTCTTATGTATGTAACTTTATTTTATTTTATGGCAGACCATTTAATTTCTGCAGTAGGTTAATAAAGTTGTCTTGTACCCAAACCTTCCAAACCTTGCACGTGGAAAATCAGAAATTTCTTTTGCAGAGGCGTTTTGAAAATTTTTAAGTTGACATAATGTTGCATTCAATGGTTTGGGGATATTTGCAGGAGCTGATTTCATCAAGACATCAACTGGCAAGGAGGGAGTGAATGCTACGATTCCTGTTTCTCTTGTCATGGCAAGAGCGATTAGAGATTATTATGAACGCACCCAGTACAAGGTCAGTCAGAAGAATATGTTCTATATATATACAAGGGTGTTTTTAGATAAAATGAGAACTTTTTTTTTTTTTTTTTTTATATTATGCTCACCACTAACATTCATGTTCTTGTGGAAATGTTCAGAGTATTCTGTCTGCCATCACACAGTTCTTTAGTCATTTTACCCTCCTTTGTTCTTCACATAGATATTTTGCATCCCCCATGTTAAAACTAAAAACTGTTGCCTTTGGCAAGCGCTCTTTCTTTTGCTGTGCTGCAAAGCAATGGAAGTCTCTCCTTTTGGACATCCATCACATTCAGTCCTCCCCTGCCTTCAAAACTGTGCTAAAGCCTCACCTCTACAAACAGTACCACAACGGCTGGTTCAGATTCTGTTTTCCTTTTATATTATTATTAACAAACCATTTGAATATTACAATACACCAACACAATATTGTCAACACTCACTTAGATGTGTACAACTGCTCGGTTCATTTGACAAGCAAAACACTGAGGGATGAGCAGTCAACAAGCATCTATACCTAAAGTTAAGTCCTGCAATGTACAGAATCAAGAAGCACATGAAAGTTTGTGTGAGTTAGTGTTCAGTTTTTCTCTGTTTTACAAGGTTCAAAGTGCTATTTTGCTATCATGGTGTTACACAGGACACACATAAATACTCCTTACTGTTATTATTACTCCTGCATATGTACATATATGGACACCATATTACATGTGTTTGTCTGTGTGTGTGTGTGTGCCACAGATGTGTGTATGTGTTTTGATGTGGTGTGTGAGGAATACAGGATTAAGCCAGTTCTTAACTGGGCAAATGTTTGTTCGCTGAACATACTTCGGACACTTCAACGAACTATGATTCGTTTCTTAATTGAACTTTTAGTTCACCGAATATGGTTTGGACAGTCCAAATTTTACTTCATTCTCAACTGGCTTGTAATGAGATGCAAGCTTCGGCCCGAACTTGCGGCAGACAGCATGCTCGAAAATATAGGCTCAAGTCAATATACTTTCATGACCCCTCACAGGGTAATTCAACTAACTACTATCTCATTCTGGGTCTCCGAGACAAGGCTGCACCTCCCACAAGTCAACAAATTCCCTCTGAAGCTCATGAAGAACCTAGCAACACCGTCATCCATTTTTATTTTTTATTTTTTCTTCAGCCATAGGAGAGCTCTGCTCTCAGCCAGTCAGAGGCAATGATCGTCCAATAGGGCAAATGTTCCCAGAACATGTTGAGCGAAACTTTTTGGACCCAAATATAGCTTCAACAAATAACTTCCAGCTAGGTTTGCGAAGAAAAGTTGGCCCAGTTATGAACCAGCTAGCTTCGCTGAATACTTCCAACTAGGTTCACGAAGAAACATTCGCCCAATTAAGAACGGGCTTTCGGTTTGCAGATTATTTGTGACACTTTGTGCATAGTTTTGTTGATCTTGTAGAGTGCATTGTGCTCACCTTTGTCAGTGAGATGCCATGCTGCCAAAATGTTCATCATGGTCATTTAGGGGCATATGTGACAGACCATAAATAATGGGAATTCAGGTGTTGAGCAAGTGTTGAACAGCCTTCCAGCAAGGCATTTTATCAAGTGTGGGAACAATCTGGTCCACAATCACCCAGGCCACATCCTCTGTCTCACACCCGGAGTAAAAGCAGTAAAATCTTTTCACGGTGTCTTACCCAGTCTTGTGATGGTGTATCATAAGACTAATTTGTGTGTTAAAAGTTTCAGCATTTCTGAAGATACAGTGAAAAAGATTGTGGCCTTGACCTTGAAAATAGCAAAAGAATATTTCCATATGATTATTTGACTCAGGATGATGCAGATGATGAGTTGATGCTTAATGTCCTCAGATGTCATTTGACATATTAGGGACAAGTTGTGACCAATGCCGAAGCACGGTTCAATAAAAGCCACATACGTAAGGTGTATGCGTGTTTAGCTGTAACCTGCCACCTGCACTTTTGGCAGAATGACCGGGATCTTTTATGTGCTACTGTGGTAACACGGAGGTGGAACGGATACCGAAATAAGAGTCAGCACAGAAAGTCGACCCTGGAGAAAAAATTATCCCGCCGTTCCAGCAGGGATTCGAACCCGCGACCTTTCAATCATGAGTCCAGCGCTCTAACCACTGAGCTATCCCTGCCCCTAAGGATGATGCATCACCATATTAAGTTTATATGATCAGAGATATTGTCTGGACAAACATTTACTGCTGCTCCTAACCTTCACTGTGACTTTGACCTTGAATACAGTAAAGCAACCTTTTTACAAGATGCACTGACAAACCAAGCTTATGAACATGCACTGTCAAACCAAGTTGGTCAGAAAAAGATTAGCAGTTCAGAACATGTAATAGCAAGTCATTTCATTGTATGAACCCAAACTCAGTTACTGTAACCTTGACCTTGAAGATAGCAATCCATGTTTTTTAATGATGTATTACCATACTGGATTTGGTTACAAAAGGTTCAGTGATTCAGAAGATAGCATCCAAACTAACATTGATTGAGATGCTTCTGCTTGGTTGTGACATTGACCTTGAACACAGCAATCCAAAATGTTCACTAGACACATTTTTGTTTGTGATGATCTACCATCAAACTGAGTTCATTTGCAAAAGACTTATTAGTTGAGAACTAATAAAATGTGTAGTTGAAACCGATGATGATGTGGGGCTTCATGTCCTCGGATGTTGGGTTGACATATTAGGGGCAGTAGCAGTAGTTGAAACCATCATATTTTGATTATATAAGCCATCACTTTGACCTTGACCTTAAAGATAGAATCCCAGTTTTTTTTCACATGACATTCTGGCTCATGATGGTGTACCACATACCAAGTTTGGTTACAAAAGGTTGCCTAAAAACGATCAACTGACTGGGAACAAATATTTGTCCTGCACATTATGCCCTCGCAACTGAAGACACCACAGTGATTTCCCATTTGTAGGAAAATAATGCACCACACACAGTGTAAAAAGAGGTCAAACATTGCTGCCCCCAGTCAGCTGATGTGGATTTATATGTTAGAGTAAGTCTGAAGACATTGGTACTAACATAAATATTTCTTTTGTATGCTTGCACATTACACCATTTTAAGACACCATGTAAACCACCTCTAAAGAAATGACTAATTTATTTCTTATATACTCTCCTATCATCAACCAAGCAAAAAACAACAAGGGGAGATGTGATAATGTACCAAGCAGACAAACAAACAAAAAGTTAATTTCTGTTGTGAACAAGTCATAATATCATGATGCACACTGAGAAGACACCATCAATAACGTGCAGGACATTAATCATCTTTTTACTGTTTGGAGCTGTTAGCAGGAAGCAACACACAATAGATATTATTTTTATGTAAGAGCTAGCACACCTTATTTTTCATGAAATCTGTTTTAATTCAATCATGAACAATTTCAAGGAAATATCTGCAATCAGTTAACTTTCCTTTAGCCATGTCACAAATGACGGCTATGAAAAAGTCGTGATTTGTACCAAAAAAGACTTGCAGCACAAGAAATAATGTATTCACACACTGTGGCATTTCCCTCATTTCTCTGAACACATTAGAGAGGGTTAGTACACGGGTGGTAGTCAGATCGCCACCTAAACACCTGCCCGTTCACGCAGAAGTCACTTCAGAAGGTTCATCCAGCGACAAACTTTACAAATCAGTCTTTTGCGGCATCACTGGTCAAGTAGTTGTTATGCTCGTAAAACTGACAACAAAGACGCACTCGCCGGCGGCTGGTTACTTCAGTCAGTTGCACCGCTACGGTCCACCATTTTGATCTCGGATGAAATCGATAGGGTTCCATCGTGAAGCAATAAACAGCAATAAAATTAAAAAAAATAAAAGCAACCCAAATTACAATCTCGTACAAGCATACGATGGTAATCTACAAAGAAATGTATAAGTTTAATGTTTATGTAGCAAAATAAAGTGGGAATGCCCTACGAATCCACTGTGGTAAGAATGCAGCAGGAGACGAAAGCTGGAGCCATGTGGTAAACAATCCTCATAACCTCTGACCTGTGACCTCTGATTTGCACACAAATCGCTGACGTCACAAGAGAAAATAGTTCCCTAACTATTTCCACTACCACCCGTGTACTAACCCTCGCTATTATATCAGAAATATAGTGGTAGTTAAAATGGTTTATGTTTTAGATTTGTTTTTATTTTATCAGGAAAGATTCAAGAGTACTTTATTATCTCATCAGAGAAATTAAAATGTGGCTGAACCACATCACAGTAGACAATAACATGTATATTTTAAAATTCAAAGAACAGTTATTGAAAATACAAAAGTTACATAATAAACAAACTGGTAATGTACACACACACACACACACACACACACACACACACACACACACACACACACACACACACACACACACACACTGCTCTAACATTTGAACTGATTTATCTGTTCAAAATTTGCTATTGACCGCAGAACAAAACTGTATTACATTTAGGTACACAAAATTGTCTACCAGAGTTTCGAGAAAGATGAAATAACAAGGAGGAAATAAACCGAAAGGCCCAACTACTGACAATGGAGTCGGAGCTTCATCCTTGGAGATTCGAACTGGATTTTTTTCCAAGTCGGTTACCCTGTGGCTACTAGCCATTTTGCAGTGACGTAGTACGCATATGTGCACATATTTTTCAGCGTCATGGCGACGCTTTCGATACGACAAAAAATGCCTCAGATCACAATTTCACCTACATCATTTTTCTCAGCGAACTTTAACGGAAATCGTGTCAAAAATCACCCCAAACCTTGGACTTGGCCTTTAACAGAAACACTGACTTTATTCACATAAGATGTTAGCCAAGAATATTTTGTCTACAAAAGCTAAGATCTCTTAATGTCAGTGCTACTGTTTTATGCACTTTCTACTGGAGTTGTATTGAATCAGTTTTAACATTTTCGTTCCTGTTCTTGTTTGGAGGCTTGACTGTGAAAAGCAAAAATGTCCTGAATAAAGTGGTGAATGTGTGCGGCAAGGTTGTGGGTGAAAGACAAGAACAGTTGTATGAACGTTGTGTGGTATGGAGGGCTAGGGTGATTGTAGCGTACACAGCATGATGCCCAAAATTGAGAAGTACCCTGAAACAAGCGCTAACAAGGCAAAGACAAAAGTCTAACACGAAGGCCTACGGCAGAAAAGGCCGTAAAAGAAAGCGACTGTACACAAATGTCTGTAGCAAGGAAAGACCAAACCACAAATGCTGGTGGCAAACAAAAAATTATTGGCTGCCCTAATCAGGCAAGCAAACAGGTGACACCAAATGAAAAATATTTTTAAAAAAATCTGAAACCACCCCAAAAACCCAAACGGTGGCCTACCTGCAAGCATAAGGTGGAAAACACACGCACACACACACACCAAAATATATATATATATATAAATCGCAACAGTCTACTGTCTGCAACAAATGAGTGGACGACTACAGTCAAAGCCATCAGAGCAAAGAGCAAAAATAGCTGTGCCAACGACAGATGGAAAACCAAACTAACTAACCCGGCTTCCATCTTGAAAAAAACAAAGGCAGCAGACTGATAAAACGAAAAGTGAATTGCAAAATGGATGCCCTAATCAGGCAAGCTAACAAGCGAGTACAACTTGTTGAAGTGGCCAATACGCCAGAGACAAGAAAGAACGCATGGTGAAAAAGAAGAGGAAAAGAGAAAAAAACGACAACACTTTCTGAAAAGAAAGAAGAGGCAAGACATGTCAGCGAGCAACGGGACAAAAGCTGGATACACGTAATCCATGTACACGATACAACCCACTTTAGCAGTGACAATATGGCAAGGCAACAGACGCTCACAAAGAAAGAATAAGCGGGCTCGTTAAACATCCCCTTCACTCGTACATCGTAAATGAATGATATAACTCGAGAAACAAAAGGGCAAGCCAACAATACAAACGCTTGACTCATGGCTTCCGCACTTTCTCTTGCTTTGGACCCCACATTTGGAATTCACTCCCACAAGACCTTAGACACTGCTCAACCCTGTCATCTTTTAAAGCCAAACTGAAAACCTTCCTCTTCTCACAGTATTTCCATCCTAACTAATATCAGTACCCAGTTTCTGCTACAGTCAGTGTGTGTGTGTAAATGGTTTTGGTAGGACTATGCTTTACATGTGTATAGAATATCATATTTAGGTTAATATGTATCATGTGAGCGCTCAGGGCGTTGATGAGCGCATGATAAATGTACATTATTATTATAAGAGAAAAAAACAGTGAATGGAATGACAAAAACCAGTAACTAGCCCAACAGGCCATTTTGCAGCGACTTCCCAGAGTTACGTAGTGCGCATATGTGCACTTGACTTTCAGTGTCATGGTGACGCTTTCGGTACGACAGAAAACGCCATTTTTCGTGCATTTAACCCTTAGATCACAATTTCACCAACATCATCGTTCTCAGCGAACTTTAACGGAAATCGTGTCAAAAATCACCCCGAACCTTGGACTTGTCCTTTAAGATGAAGGGTTATGGTTTATGCATTCCAGTGTTTGGTCTTGCCTTTGTGTAAAAATGTTCACCACTCAGCAAGCAGTCTCAGTAGTACTCAGCAATGATTGTTTCTCCTGCCAAAAGAAATGTAAAGGTAATGAAAAAGATACTGTGCATAACTTTCTTTCAAGAGCATCATTTTCTTGCTATTTGAGCAAATGCCCAGTTTTTGACATTCAAGCTAATTTTAGTGCACAGAGAAAGTCGCACTATTTTTCTGCATGACTATGACACATTTACCGTTCAGACAACAAGTTTTGTTGCTTTGATAAATCAGTTTTATATATGCCCATTTTGTTTGCACCGGGTCTGGTTTATGTAAAGTATATAGTTTTGGCTGCGCTTGACGTGTATGAAATGGATGACAGAAGATACCCCAGGAAAGCTTTGTTACTGCATTTTCAAAGACAGAAAACTAAGCAACATGGGCTTGCAAAAATTAGATGTTTATGCACATTTGGCTTTGGTGTCGCTTGGGAAATGCAGGGTGACATAAACGTGTCCATTAGAGAGTTTAAGATAGATGCATTGAAATTTCATTTCATGACAGGGATATGAATTGTCCATTCTGTAATATGCCAAAGGCAGAAGTAATTTTTTTTAAATATATATTAATACGCCCCTTTAGGAAATACAGCCTTGGGAGATCAACTTCCCGCACCAAATTACTATAGACAACCATCTGTATTTTTTATATAATTCTTATCAGCTAGCAAGAATGTACCACCACAGAGAAATTATCCACTTTTGTTTGCATTAGCAAACATTAAAAGACAGAATTTAAGTCTGTCATTGGATCCATAAGAGTTTGAATTGCCTGAATGTTCGCTCTTGGTTTGGGCCAGAGGCCCAACAATAAAATAATCTTTTCTTCTCTCTCTGTGTCTCAAATGATCACATGCACATGCACATGTACACACACGCGCGCGCGCGCGCGCGCGCACACACACACACACACACACACACACACACACACACACACACACACACACACACACACACACACACTCATACCACTGTCATTTCAGTCTTCTTTTTCTGCAGGTGGGTTTCAAGCCTGCTGGGGGCATCCGCACAGCAAAGGATGCATGTACATGGCTGATTCTGATGAAGGAAGAGCTGGGAGATGAATGGACCAGACCCAATCTTTTCCGCATTGGAGCGAGTTCTCTTTTGGGTGACCTCGAGCGACAGATCTACCACTATGTTAAAGGATG
The DNA here is from genome assembly GCA_963584105.1 of Alviniconcha strummeri. Classification (NCBI taxonomy): domain Eukaryota; kingdom Metazoa; phylum Mollusca; class Gastropoda; family Provannidae; genus Alviniconcha; species Alviniconcha strummeri. Next base: position 15,432,480 of record OY757544.1, read on the forward strand.
CTATCCAACAACACATGAGTTTCCAATGGCATAGTCTTTTTGTCTTTTTTTCCAACAAGTTTTAATCATTATATTTGGTACATTTGTAAACATGATAAAGGGCATTTTCTCTGTATATCTTTAGTCACACACACACACACACTCGCACACACAGGAAAGAGAGGGACAAAGGGACAGATGAAACTCGATTAAAAAGGGGGAAGGAAAGATAGAAGGAAAAAAAGGTGTGGGGGGGGGGGATCGGGGAGGATCAATCATAACAAATAATAACGATATATTTTATTCATCCCAGTGACGCTTTCATTCGATCGCACAACGAAGAACATTACCATTCTAAGTCAAGAACCACATGCACATACACACTCTTAGACATACGCCCTCTTTCTCTCAATCTGCATAAACTAATAGTAATAGCAAATGCAAAATTACCTGGAATTTGTGTCAAAACATAAAAACAAAAAAATCATTAATGTGTAATTACTAATGCCCTAATATATATATTAAAAAGTACATATTCAACCAGTTTCAGGGGAAGTATGATCTGTACAATATCCAATCAGTGTAATTCGACTTCAAATCTATTCTTTATATTTTGCACAAATGCAGTTAAATGTGATGTAGTACCTTGAAGTTTTGAACTGAAGATATGGTACTTGGCAACAAGAATGCACAGATCAATAATTCTGTCAGTGACGGAAACTGGAGGAAGTTGATCAGGCATGTGAAGAAATGATGCATGATGATAAATGAGTTTTATATCAAGAGCATTGTATATATTAAATGTATTGTCAGGCTGTAAACAGACTAAAAGAACATATTTATTGATAACTTGTTTGTTAATGCACCATATCAATGCACCATATTCCTGCGTACATTTAAATGTCACAGGCGAATAAATATCTTTGTATCCATGTATATGGGTTAAAAGGGACAGGCTCTAAATACTGTGCTGCACAACAACCATTAGTATAGATCATGAATGTTGGAGGTTCAGTTACCATTTTGGACATTTCATTTCGTCTTCTAAGGTGTAATTAGGGTTGGTTGTTGAGAATATAAAATCTGTTTCCCATTGAATGTTTCAAAGTGATTATGTTTAATGTTTGTGTATAGACTGGTTTTGTGAGAAAGGGTTACTGTATTCTTTTTGAAATGTGCATCCTGTTACTTATTCATATATCTACAGAAGTACTGATGTATGTTTGTAAATCTGGCAATACCTTCTGGTGATAAAAAGAAAGAAGAGAAAGGGCTTGTGCATGTGAATTTTCTCATTCTCACGATAGAAGAAATTACAATCGTCCCGATTCCCTGTCAGTATGTCAGCAAGCACACACTGCTTTGCGTTTCGTTTCTGATTTTAACTAGAGCAGGTCGCAGGACTGAATTGCACATGAGGGAAAACACTGAACCGAACTCACGAGAAATCGCCTGTTGTACAATGTTTACAAGATGTCAGTGTGCCTTTCTGCACTAGTGGTCTCCAGGATGAACGTTTCGTGCTACCGGGTCTTTTTTGTTTTTACTGATAATAGCAGTACACCAATAATCACCAACAATCACACTCAGTAATAGCACACCCATATGCACTCTCTCTCTCACTCACTCACACACACACACACACACACACACACACACACACACACACACACACACACACACACACACATGAAGTTACCTGTCAACTCTAATTGTCTTCGTACATCTTGATGCTTCGCTTCTTGCTAACCATCCATGATCAAAGATCTTTTTGTCCCCTCTGCATGTCCACAGATGTACCCGTTCACCTACCAGTTCACTTTGATGCTGTACACATCTTCATACCTACCCGAAAATCAATCTGTTTACTTTAATGCATTCCTATTAGAATATCAGAATTATCTTTCTATTGGCACTGGGCTACGTTTCGGATGAACATACCTACCAGTTTATTTTGATGCTGTACCCGAAAATAAATCTGTTATCCTATTAGAATATTTCTATTGGATCTGGGCTACGTTTCGGATTCTAATTAATGTGCATGTTTCTTCAGCCACATTTTTGAGATGAAAGAGTGGTACACATTTTGTTTACCTAGGTTTTTCTGTCTGGCACATCCATACATTCAGCACCAGTGACCCCTTTTATATGGTTCTAGTTTAAACGCAGCACACAACATCTTCGCTTGGAGATGCACTTCATTACCTACATGTCGTCTATTACCTTGTGGTCACCAAGCTCCAATTTTGGTATGAACTCAACACCGGCAGCTTATTTCGGATCTTTCGCTTGAAGGTGACCTCAGCTGTTTGCCAATTTTGCAGGTTTTGTTTATTTTTGGTTGGCTTGTTTCTTTCTTTGTTTTCTCCTGATCAGTTTGTGGCACCCACGTTTCCTTTTGAATGATGAACTACCACGCTTTGCCTCCAAACACTTTCCAATGATGGAAATGTAAAATATTACATATCATCCTAAATGTTCTGCCTGAAAACAGTTTTCCACCACAGCGTTGATTTGCACTGGAAGGTTCTAAGATTTATTTAAGTTTGATTATCACTGATGTACTGATTTATAAGAAACTCCTTTCTAGAAAGCCTACACGGGAAAGGTTCAATCAAACCTTGATACATTGGATACATTGCTTTTCTGGATATACTTTCTGTAACTGATTTGTTAATTTTACAACAAAATGTATATGTAACTGTACAAGAAAATGTACATGTCATTCACAAATTAAACCAGTCTTAAATGACTATCGACGTCAGTATGAACATTTGCTTCTTGTTTCAGCTATTTGTTTCTTGCTTCAGAATATATCCTGTGAAAATTTAACTAAAAATTGCAGTGATATGCAAAAACAAAAGCAGTTGGTAAATAGACTTTCGAATGGTAAAGCATTCGAATGTCTGTTGATCGAATGTCTCATAAAGTGTGAATGGATTCGCTTCAATGTTTTAACTGTAGTGTAGCTTGTATTACACTAAAATATAAACTACACCAACACATTGCTAACTGGCAGGTGTCAGATGGAATCAGCCCAGTCTGTTTCACGATTTGTGCCTAGTTTTACCGAGCAGAAATGTTTTGCATTTTGTTTTGAGGAATTCGTTCCCCTGGTTCGACTGTCCATTAAATGCATGCTCACATGGACAAACAACAATAGCAACTACAAGAAGCACACACAATGCTTATTGGATGATTTGCAGTATAAATACTGGACAGTTGTATTCAGTTCTCCATAGTTCAGGAGCTGTGTGAGAGTCGAGGTGGACGTCCTGGGCTGTCCGTCCTAACGAGCCTTCTGGTTTCCGTGGACGTAAAGATTTATTGCACCGTGCTTCGGCATTGGTCACAACTTGTCCCTAATATGTCTCATGACATCTGAGGACATTAAGCATCAATTCATCATCAGTTCTCCGCTTCATTTCACTGCAAACCACTGAAATGGGCATGAAACATGCAGAGGTTCTTTGCTTACTTTAAAATGCAAACAGCTCTGATGATAAAAAAAATCTTTTGAATAGTGATATCTCCAGAAAATCATCCCTCTCCCAGCTGGTCCGAGTTGCGAAACGTCGATAAAATATTTCAAGTTCTTCCAGGTAGAAAAATATTCCATATTTTGGGGGATCTTGTAAACTAGATTCGAAGCCTAAAGTAGTCAGGAACACAAACGCAACAGACACACAAAGACAAAGCAACAAAACTAAGAATACAGCACAACAACAACATAAATACAACAAAATCAATCCACCACACAATAACAAAAACACAAAAGGACAGTCACCGTACAGAAAACATACAACACATAACAAATAAAAAATCAAATCAATCAAAACAACGCACTCCAATTCTCTCAGGCTGAAACAACATAAAAACACCACACAAAAACAACAAAAAAACACAAAAATGGCGTCAAACGGATCGTTCCGTGCCAAGTAAATATCAACAAAATGGATGTAGCAACCATTCCACACGATTTCTGATACGAGATCATATTTTTAATATTTGTATCTGTTGAGCTACGATCCAGCAGCGAACACTTTCGTCCAACTCAACTTTTTGTATTTTATGACTGCAGCATCAAAAAATCATATTAAAAACAGCTAAAAACACGAAAGAAAAACTGAAAAATCTTTTGGATCTGGATGATTGGTCAATTTTACGAATATCCAGAAAATTGATGTCGTTTACAACCAAAACAAGACAACAATGGACTATGGAGGTAGAGAATAATTGCTGCGAACGCGTTCTCTTCTCAGTTTCACCTGTAGTGCAACTAAAATTTACATTCAAATATAAACAACACCCGTACAATTTTAATTTTGGGTTCACACGATCGCAGAAGTTTGCAACTTTTCCTCAAAATGTCGCCTACCCATATTTAAGCAACTTTCTGAACCACTTGTGAAAGACGAAAGAAGAAAGATGTTCTACCTGTTCCTTCCATTCTGGAAATTATTTTACGTTGACTTTGACCACACAAAACCTGTTGTAAACATCTGCTAGAAACATCCAAAATCAAAAAGTTGTAAACTACCTTTGGGATAGTGTTGTTTCAGGGCCTGCCGCTTAATAACTATGGAGTGCAATGTAAAGAGAATAGTACCATGTGAAAGATAAGAAAAGTGCCCTTCAGGTGTGTTTGATTTGATTTTCAACACACTGCGCTGTGACGGCGTGGTAAAATTTGAAACTCGCCCCCTAAAAGTTGCATACATATGCAACTTTTTGAAGCCACTTGCATCAGGAACTTGCTCACTGTTAAAAATCTAGGGCACGAAAAATTTAAAAGTAGTACCAGGTCAAAGAAGATTGTGGTTGATTAATCGTCCTCGTTAAAAAAAACAAAAACGACCTACTTTCGTGGTTAGCCAGAAGGAAATATACCAAGATGAATAGGTCGATTTATTGGCGGGTGGGTCTGTGGGTAGATGAGCTGGCAGATAAGTGTACATGCTAAGCTAGAAGAAAAATAATGTACTGAACAGGTGAATTCATCAATAGATCCGTGGATATGTAGAACAAGAGTTGAGTATATTAGCGGTTAGTCGAAAATGAACGGGTAAGCTGAACAGTGGGTGCATCTATGGTCACGTCAAGGAGTAGTTTAGGTAGGTGTTCGTGGTTAGACGGAAAGCCAGCATCATGAGAAAGAGGTAGATTTCTTTCCGGGTAGATCTGTATATATAGCAGTAGTTGGGTGGACGTGTAGATCGCAAAGGTAAATCGGAATGGATGATTCACACTGAACGGGGAGAGTTATTTGAACTATGAATAGTTGAATCGTCACGTAGGTCTTCGTGGTAGTGGTGGTTAGACGAAAAAGAGGTTTATTTTCGGGTACCTATGTGTATGGAAACGAACGGCCATGAACGGGATGTAAAGCAACAGTAGAGTCAAAAAGCAGGGTACCCTAATAGGAATGTATTAAAGTAGATCTGAACGGTTATAAGAATCAAAGTCTGAAAATGAACATGTAAGGTCATGAACAGGTAGAGCTATGTACTTGTGGTCAGACGAAAGAAAAGGATCAGGGTAAAGAGGTAAATTCATTTTCGGGTGGATCTGTGTAGGTACGAGGTGAAAAGTAACTGTGCATGTTCTGCCGAAAAAGAAGAAATAAACTGAACAAGTATCTTGACGAACACCTATGGACATGTGGAAACGTGGAAGAGTAGACCGTTAAGGTTTATCTGAATGAAAGTATCAAATCAACAGGTAGAGTCATAAACGGGAACATCTACGGGCATGTACAGAAGCGGTACGAAAGAAAAGCATGAAGATAATCATGTAGATTTCGTTTCGGCTCTGTCTGTGTAGATGAGTTGAAGGGTAATTGTGTATACAGAGAAGAATTTGCAGGCATAGTGATGAACGGCTATATCTGTGGGCATGTAGACCAGTAGAAACCTTGGTCTAAGCGGCTCCTCTGAATAGAAGTATGAAAATGAACGTGTACATCTATGGGCATGTAAAGGAATAGAAGAGAATTTGAATTAATTACATCATCCTGTACTTTCTGTTAATATTTTTCATAGATCTGTTAATAATGTTCTCTTTTAATAATGTTTTTCATTCATCTGTTAATAAAGTTTATCATTCCATGTATTGTACAAGTGTCTGATGGTTGTATTAGGTTGCAAAATTTACACACTCGAGAGAAGGGAACAGTACCGGGCGGTGTTTGCCGCACCAGGCGACATGCCTTGTTTGTTTGCTTTGTTAATCATTAATCCTGGCACACCATCTGATCCACAAACAGTGCGATCCACATACAGTGCAACATTTTTTCCGGACCCAAGCCTGTTCTAATAAAAAAACATATGGAAAGCTTGACTCTACCAATCTACTCTACAAATGTCTTGGTTCTAGTTTGGCTGGCAAAATTTATACACATCACAGAAGCGAACATTCTCCTGGGGAAAAGATTCCGTAAATATTTAGTCATCTCTTGACCGGTCTGTTTCACCTATTTCACCTTTATTTTCTGCCCTTTTCCCGTTTCGATCACTAGATCTGTGTCTTTGATCGGATTACCTGATCGGTTTGAATCTGAAAAAGACCGACCCAAAAAACGCGATTGAGTGAAAGGATTGCATAAAAAGCAAAACATAATTCTGCGAAAAAACGCCAGGTAATATTGTCCCCGGCCCTTTCCAGGATTAAAATTCACAACATTGTTAAAGCCGTCTTCAAGGGTACTGATTGCTCCTTGTTCGTGGACGACTTTGCTTTGTTTGTGAGTGGAAAGATGTTAAACAGAGTGGAGAGAGGTATGCAGCTGTGTGTAAACAGCATTAAGAATTGGGTGTCTGAGAACGGCTTCAAGTTCTCCACTTCTAAGATAGTCTGTGTGGAGAGTTTTTGGAATGAAATGTATTTGGAAGGGTCTGTAGACAGAAACTAGACGTAAGAAAGGAGTGAAAGGGGTGGAGCAGCTTGGCTCGAAACGCTCCACATATTGATACAAAAACTGTGAAAACAAAATCACTAAAAAGCATAACAAAGTAATCGAGAAGCCGACTGGAGAAAATGAGGCCAATTCAGAAATTACGTGGTATTAAAAAAGAGACAGCAAAAAATAGATTTCAACGGAAACGTGCAGAATTGGTTTCGGGACTATTTATTATGTTGCTTGCATGCGACTGTTACTTAAACGGGAGAAGTCCGATTTTTAGCATATTTCAGCAGGAGTCCCACGAGGCTCTGTACTTGGACCACCTATATTCTTGATATGTATTAATGACATTGTTAACATTGTCTGTGATCAAGTTATTTGCAGACGACACTAGTTTGTCCTTGGCATTAAACAACCCCGACTTGCGTGCTGAAATACTGAACCATGACTTAGAACAAATCAGTCAATGGGTGAAAAAAAATGAAAAGTTAGAACGAAGAAAACAAACAAAACAAATCTGAACAGTTAAACTTTACTAGCGGTCAGAATCAAAATCAACAACCCACTTTTGCAGCACAAAACACAATCTCACAAACACTTAGGAATAATTTTACAAAACAACTAGATCTGTTACAAAAGAAGTATGTTAATTTCCTGTCTTCGGTCCGATCGGTAGAAAATCAGCAGAAAAGCGTTAGAAACTATTTAAAAATCGTTGATCCTCCCACTTTTTGATGAGATGGATATTGTCTGGCATAACTGCACCGACACTCTATCAAAAATGCTTGAAAATCTCACTTAGAAGCCATAAGAATGATTATTTGAGGTATACCTGGAACTAGCCACCAGAAACTTTACAAAGAACCCGGATTATGTACATGAAAGGAAAGAAGGAAACGACAGAAACTCTTGACGTTCCAAAAAATGATACTAGGTCTCTGTCCCCAATATATAAGTGACCCCTTTAGTCGCCCAGTTTAATCCGTACCATAGAAACAGACGTGACTACATGCAAAACTGAACTGATTGACTCTTTCATTCCGTCTACTATAGCAGAGTGGAATTCTCTGTCACTGTCTTTGTCCGACAAAAAAGTTCCAGCCTATTACTACTTCGGAGAAAGAAATACACGAATCATTGACTGTCGCCTTCGCCCAGAAATGAGTAACCTCAGCAATGACCTAGTCAAGCACCATTAAGCACCGACACAAAATGTTCTTGTGGTTATTCTAGAAAAACGGCCGAGCATTACCTTCTTCACTGTCGTAACTACATGAACATCCGTGCACGAACAATACTTACCCCCTCTATACTCCATTTCTCTCTCGCTAGTATTCATTTAGACCACCAGCCAATCTATCAGTCTGCCTAATATTGTTTTTTGTTTTTTCAACTACAGTTTGTTTTGACTGTTAGTGACTGTTCGTATTTTTGTGTTTTCGGTGTTTTTGTTTGGTTTGATTTGATTTTTTTTCATTTTATCGTGGTTAATTTGTTTTCTTACGTCTCATTTATTGAGACCGAAGTGAAATTCTTCGTACGCAATACATTGTTTTTCCAACTGTTGGAGCTCATCGCCTATCAGTTATACAGCTTGTTGATGAACACAGAATGATTTTTTAATATTTTTGTTACGTCTCGATTTTAAATTTTTTAAACCAAGTGAGGTGGACGAAACCTTTTGTTGTCACGCATAGTGATGAACGGCCATGATGTGATGATAGTGATGTGGCCATATAGACGAATAGAAACGTTGATCTAAACGGCTGATCTGAATAGAAGTATGAAAATGAACAGGCACACAATCACAATCAGAATTTCTTTCTGGAGATTCCACATGAAACCAATTACCAATTGCGGTAACACGGGGGTGGAACGGATACCGAAATAAGAGTCAGCACAGAAAGTCGACCCTGGAGAAGAAAATTCTCCCGCCGTTCCAGCAGGGATTCGAACCCGCGACCTTTCAATCACGAGTCCGGTGCTCTAACCACTGAGCTATCCCCGCCCCCACATGGATAATGATTTGTGTTGATCTTTTTATAAAGGAATAACTATGTAAGCGGATTATTTTGACATATCCAAAGCATTGGACCGTGTCCAAAGTATTGGACACAAGCTATCCATTAAAAATGAAAGTTGACTGGTATTGATTATATCGACGTGTGACAACATAAATGACTTTGCTGTATTTGAGAAATAATGTTCAAAGAGCACATGTATATTTTGGAATATCACTTCCACACACAAAACTCTGCCTCTTGCAGACAGTTCCTTTTTCAGTGGCCACCGGTTTGGACCAGGTCCACTACCAACTTTTGACACACCGCCCAAATTCTGCTCTATCCGTTCTTTTAAAAGTTTATAACCACGTGTGGGAATATGGCTGTTTTCCGCCATCGTGGCGTGAGGCAGTAGTTATCCCCATTCCCAAACCCGGTAAAGATCACTCGGATCCTGGTAATTTCAGACGTATAGCATTAACCAGCTGTTTGTGTAAAACGATGGAGAGGATGATCAACACTCGCCTCATGTGGTCCCTCGAGTCGCAGGGTCTTCTTTCCGAGAAGCAGTGCGGCTTCAGGAAGAACCACAGTACGTTGGATCATCTCGTTCATTTTCAAACGTTTATTAGAAATGCCTTCATTAAAAAGGAACACGTCTTAACCATTTCCTTTGACCTTGAAAAAGCTTACGACACAAAACGTGGAAGCACGGCATTCTGGCGGACCTCTGGGATCTCGGTTTCAGGTTTATTCGGAGCTTCCTGTCGGAACGTTCTTTCAGGGTTAGAGTGGGTTCCACTCTTTCCGAGCTGCACGAACAGGAGATGCGGGAGCAAGGTAGCGTCTTGTCCCCGGCCATTTCCAGCATTCAAATTAACAACATTGTTAAAGCCGTCTTAAAGGGTTCTGATTGTTCCTTGTTTGTGGACGACTTTGCTTTGTGTGTGAGTGGAAAGAGGTATGCAGCTGTGTGTAAACAGCGTTCAGAAGTGGGTGCTGAGAACGGCTTCAAGTTCTCCACCTCTCAGACGATCTGTATTTATTTTCATCAATAATACTTTTTTTTTCCCCAGACCATAACATCCTTCTGGGGAAAACACCTATAAAAGTAGTCAAAGAAGCAAAGTTCCTTGGTCTCATCTTTGACACAAAACTTACTGTTAAAAATCACATTCAATACCTTAAAACCTCCTGTCCTCCTGGCTCTGGACATACTACGTGTCGTGGGACATACTGATTTGGGAGCTGATCGTATCGTTCTGCTGCCCCCTTTTTTTTTTAACTCTGTGAAGATACCGTTGACTGGTATTGATTATACAGCTCCCAAATCAGTATGTCAGCTCTATTATTGCATTGTGTACGGATCAGCCCGTCGGTCGATTCTGAAACAATTGGATCCGATCCACCACCAGGGCTTACGAATCGCGTTGGGTGCCTTCCGTATATCCCCTATTCAAAGTCTGTATATAGAAGCACATGAACCGTCATTAACTACTCGCCGATGGTGACATCTCGGTTGAGCTCATCCCATGCTCAAACCTAAAATCACGGACAAATAAATATTTCTCAGAACTGTGGCAGTCTG